>CM056050.1:146285972-146590972 GCA_029574335.1 Rana kukunoris | reverse complement strand
TGCTAAAAAAAAAAGCACAAACTATACTAATGACACTGGCAGACAGGGTTAAGTGTGTCCCTAGGGGATGCTTTCTGGCATAATGGCAGATTTATTTACTTGGGCAGATCCACTGATTGGCTCCCTTTGTGCCCGTTCACAAAGGGAACGGCTAGCCGGCGGTGCACGCCCAAGACCTGTGCACAAAATAGTGTACAGGTACATGATTTCATGCAGGAGGATATCTGCGTGGGGCAGTCCAGAAGCGTGTACACTTTAGTATTAAGTGGCCATTTAATGTTTAGACATATCTGTGGAGTAGCTGTGTGTTTGGAAACTCCTTTTATACATGTTGTTCATTGCTATTTTAAACATTTTCTAGTAGTGAACAATTGAAATTTCATAGGGGGACTGTCCATGTGGTTGTTGGGGGGTAGTTTGTACTAAATGTAGTGCTATTGGAAAAGCTTCTTGCCCATATTTTTCCCTGCGTGTGCTTGTAGAAATTGTATCCAAAATGGGGAACACAATGTTTTGCAAAAGTATTTTGAGGTTTCCCTTTCCTCTGAGCCAACGAGGTGTGTGTGTGTGTGTGTGTGTGTGTGTGTGTGTGTGTGTGTGTGTCCTCTTTCATCCATGGATGGACACAGCTTTCTTCAATCTTGACAGGGTTATGTTCCGTCTATTAGAGGACTAGGCAGACATGTTGGATATTTAAAAACATGTAACTATAGCAAAGCTGAACATCCCTGCCCAGGGGGCAGCCCTTCTGTTCATTACCCCTCACCCTTCACTCAGCAGCTCAGTTTCTTCTGTTCATTACCCCTCTCCCTTCACTCAGCAGCTAAGTTTCTTCTGCCTAGTGTAGAAGGACCTGGCTCCCTAGGGGTCCATTTGGTCCTGGAGAACTTTTTTTTTTTTTTTTTTTTGTACTTTTTTTTTTTTTTTTTGTCTTGTCTTGTCCCTGAGTGGCTGTCAGGTGAGCGGGTCAGTATGGCGTCAGAAGCTGGCGCTTCTTCCCCAGGCCTTCTGGTGGTAGCAACCGGTGCACCTGCAGTACCTATGAACTCTTTGTTGGCGGTCCTGGGGTCATTTGTTGCCAGGGTGGAGGTGGTGTGCAGGCAAAAGGGGGGGAACTCTCCCACACCCCACCATCTTCTGGGGGAAAGCTCTGACTCTGAACTGTCCCGGCTGGGGCACAGGGCACATTTTCTGAAGTATCAGAGTATGCGGACCAGGACCATTCGGACAGTGAGGAAGACTGTGTCCGGGTCAGCGCAGGAGAAGGCGCTTGTTTGAGCACTTATGACCGCAGTGCGGGAAACCCTCAAGATGGAGGATGTGGCTGGGGCATCTACTGAGGTGCTGAGGTGTCGGTCCCTTTTGGTTCCCACAAGCCAACCCGCACTACTAAGGCGTTTCCTTATGTAACTTATTTTGATAAGTTTATAGGCAAATAATGGGAATGACCGCAGAGGACCTTTTCGGTCCCAAAACGCATGGAGGTCCGTTGCCCTTTTGAGGAGAGCTATCTGAAAAACTGGGCTCCACCCCCCCCCCCCCCCCCCCCCCGTATTCATGATTCCGGTGGAGGGGGGCTTGACAAATTTTTCTTGGAATCTAGGAGCCAGAAAACGCGACCCGTCCTGACGAGCTCGCACGCAGAAGTGAACACGTACCTGAGTAGCGCCCGCATATGTACACGGTATTCAAACCACAAGTGAGGTATCGCCGCGATCGTTGGAGTGAGGGAAATAATTTTAGCTCTATACCTCCTCTGTAACTCAAACCTGCAACTCGTAGATTTTTTTTTTTTTTTTTTTTTTTTTTTAAACATCGCCTATGGAGATTTTAAAGGGTAAAAGTTTGTCGCCATTCTAGAGCGTACGCAATTTTAAATGTTGGGTATCAATTTGCTCTGCGTAACATTATCTTTCACAATATAAAAAAAAATTGGGATAACTTTACTGTTGTCTTATTTTTCAAATTAAAGTGTATTTTTTTTTTCTCAAAAAAAGTGCGCTTGTATGACCGCTGCGCAAATACGGCGTGACACAAAGTATTGCAACAATCGCCATTTTATTCTCGAAGATGTTAGAATAAAAAATATATATATAATGTTTGGGGGTTCTAATTGGAGAGGAGGAGATGACAGTGAAAAATGACATTGGAAATTGCTGTTTAACTTGTAATGCCAACGGCCACCACCAGATGGCGTTGGCTCACAGAAGGAAGAGCTTGGCACTTCACAAAGCCGCGATCGCGCGGTGGGGGCGCACGGAGACACAGGATACTGTGCCTCCGTGCTCCCCCACCGCGTAATCGCGGCAGATGGTAATTGAGGCCGCGGCCTTGTAGACCTCAAAGCCGCGGCCTCAATTGCCAGCTGCGGCCAGGTCACAATTTTTGGTCGCAATTGCGACCTGGCGCCTGGATATTGTCGACCCCTGGGTTAATACTCGGTGGGGTCCTTCAGGGTTCTGTCCTGGGACTAATCCTATTTATTAATAAATGACCTGGAGGATGGGATAAACTGCTCAAAATCGGTATTTGTGGACGATGCTAAGCAGGGCAATAACTTCTCCACAGGATGTGGACATTTTGCAAGAAGATCTGAACAAATTGATGGGATGGGCAACTACATGGTAAATGAGGTTTAATGTGGAAAATGTTTAAATTAATTTTAGGTGTCAAAAACATGAACACAATTTACTCACTAGGGGGGAGTCTCTGAGGGAGTCTAGGATGGAAAGGGGGGTCCTAGTAGATGACAGGCTCAGCAAAGTTGATAGAATATTGGCATGCATTAAAAAGGGCATTGACCCCAGAGATAAAACGATAATTCTCCCGCTCTACAAGACTCTGGTCCTGCTGCACAGCTGTCCCGTTCTGTGCTCCAGTCCTCGTGAAGGATGTACTGGAAATGGAAGAGGGTACAGAGAAGGGCAGCAAAGCTAGTAAAGGGACTTGGAGGATCTTTGTTTTGAAGAAAGATTGCAAGCTTCTTTCTTTTTCTTTCTCTTCCTTCGGACCGGCGCCGACCTTTAAGAGCTGCGGTGTCCATAAAGCAAAAACCTCTATTTGAATAGTGTAGGGTTTTTTTTCCAAAAAATCGCCCAGCTGTAATTTCAATGTACAAATACCGTAAATTAGAGGAAAAGCGGTTTAACAGGAAACGGCGTAGAGGATTCTTTACGGTAAGAAAGTGGAATTCTCTTCCACAAGTTGGTTTCAGCAGGGAGCATAGATAATTAAAAAAAAAATATTAGATGGGCACCTGAATGACCACAACAGACAGCGATATATAATGTAATATTGACCTAAAAGCGCATGCACACACAGGTTGGACTTGTGTCGTGTCTTTTTTTTTTTTTCTTCAACCTTGCCAACTACGTAACACCTATGAAATGGGGGATTGAACTCCTTTTAAGTTTTGTAATAACAATTACAGATAAAACGGTACAATAAAAGCCAAATCGGGCTACACAACATACACTTCTTTAGCATTTGGCTCATGGTCTCTGCGTTCTACAAATGCCCAGGAATACAGAAACAAGAGTAAAAACCCCCACATTCTCCCTCTCCAATTCTTTGGCCCAATATTTATCCCCCCCCCCCTTCAAAATACCAACAGTTTTGATATGTATATATTAAAACTTTCGCTGCCAGGTCCATACGGACATACAACGCTGCCCCAGGTGGCCAAGTCCGTACTCCTTTTTTTTTTTTTTTTTTTTTTTTTATATCCCTCCTATAAGCTCATGGTCACTTCAAAGACCAAATTCTTTATTAGAATGGTCCAGACTCTGCTGAACAATTCTTTAACTCTGATCAGCGAATTGCAACCCGCTGATCGGTTATTAACTCTAAATGTGACCACCCCTCTCCATACTGCTGCTTCCCTGTCCAAAGCCTACCCCGCCCCCCTCCTCACTCTCCTTTCCTTCACCCGCAACACTGAGTACCGATCCAACCCCCGCAAATTTGATCCCCCTGCAGCTATCGTCATAATTCAGTATTCCTCCACTTCCGCTCCAGCTGGCTTTAGGTGGGGCTTTTGGGGGGGGTCCAGATGTGTTCCCCATCACTCTGATCTCCCCGCACCCCCAATATATCCATGCTGGGCGCATCCTCTCCCTTTTCCGCCTGCAGCTTCTGCTCTGGCAAACTGACAGGCTGGTTTACCACCCCCTTCAGTGTAGCACCCTGGTCGCATGCAGCGATCACTATGATCGCTCCTTTATGCCTGACATCTGATTAATAGTAACAGTGAGTGTTACTATGTATCAGACTGTTTGTCAATGAATGGAGTCTCTATACAGATTCCATGCATGCATTCAAAGTGAAGCAGAGAAAAGGTTCACCTTCCGTCCCTTTCTCAAAAAAAAGTTTATAGGGACGTGTTTAGACCTCTGATGTCCCACCAAAGACACTAGCAGACCCTAGTAAGACCGAGTGACTTTTTTGGGGGGATGGCAACCCACCACTCAGGTTTGTCCGCCCGCACCCAGACTCTCCATGGCAACGGTCTCCCCCTGCACTCACCCCTCCACGGCTTCCTAGCGAATATATTTGCTATTGTCACAGGTGGGTAGATTTGGGGTGCAATGCTATGTGCCTTGAGCCCAACCCTTTTCAAACCAGTTAGAGCCTTGGGATCCAATCATCTGGCATGGGGGGGGGGGGGGGGACTCATATGCATACGTAGGAGTCCAGCGCCCTGCATGAAAGCTGTGCCCCTAATGGACTGGCCACTCCTGGCAAGACCCCTTTTACATGGAGCAGATTGTCAAGCAGATCTGGCTGCTGATCCCCCCCCCCCCCCAACCCGAGCAGGCGGACAGGTCCTGTGTATACTCTGCTTACTTTTAAAATCCTGGTGTTCTGTCTTTGCCTGTTTGCTTGCATAGCACCATACCTATTTTGCAAGACTAGAAACAATTTTATATGCCATCTTTACCTTGTGATGTTTTGAAAGCTCAACATTTCACGACCTCTCTTGTAAACCAATTGGTATAAATTCAGGCAGAGGCGGCTCTAGACTTTGTGAGGCCTTAGGCAAAACTTAGACATGAGGCCCCAACTTACGCCCATAATCATACAATTATGCCTGTCAGCCTGTCATTTAACAAATAAGGAGAAGCCATGCAAAAAACAAAAAAAAAAATGAAAAAAAAAAACCCATCAATTGCAGCCGTACTGTGCCCAACAAATGCCGCCACTGCGCCCATCAAAAATTGCCACACCTGAGTGGACCTGAGTGCGGCCATAGATTCATGCAATGCATGAATCTATCCATTAGTCATAGAGGGGGTGGCTGGAGAGAGGGAACGGTGCCCGTGCACCCTTAATGGACGCACTGCCACTGATCCCATCTCTCTGCTGCTTTGCTTTCACACTGTCACACACTGTTCACTGTCTGCACACAATCTAATTTGCTACTGGTGCTGCCTCTTTCATTTCCATTTTAAGCTTTGCTGCACGAGGTTGATAACAAAGTTTAGATACTTACACTACTTGTATAAAAATGTACATGAATGAAAACGTACAGAAATTCATGAATGTTGTCTTTTTGTCCTAGTGCTTAGCTTTGGGTTCTGTCATCATGTACATGCCATCAGCTGTAATGCAAAAGCCATGACCTGCAGGTGCATGCAGCAAGTAACTATCCTTTCTGCCTTTAAAACTGTATACCAACAACACCTGCAAAATGTCAGTGAGCTTGGCACCCACACATTACTTTAATTCATTTTACCTGATGTCTTGTCCGCCACCTGAGGGTTTACCTCGTGCTCCTCTCCCTCCTCCTATCGTCACAGCCAGACCGAGCCCCAAGCCGGGGAGATGATGCAGTGTAAGAAAGCTGCAGAGTCAAATTATGTACAGTAGGTCTGGCCAGTCACTGGCCGCTTATGGTGGTGCCAGTCCCCCCAGCCAAGCATGCTTATAATGTTAAAGTGTGGCGCTAGACAGCACTGAGACACAGGGTACAGACCATGAGACAGACGGGGTGTACAGACCATGAGACAGACGGGGTGTACAGACCATGAGACAGACGGGGTGTACAGACCATGAGACAGACGGGGTGTACAGACCATGAGACAGACGGGGTGTACAGACCATGAGACAGACGGGGTGTACAGACCATGAGACAGACGGGGTGTACAGACCATGAGACAGACGGGGTGTACAGACCATGAGACAGACGGGGTGTACAGACCATGAGACAGACGGGGTGTACAGACCATGAGACAGACGGGGTGTACAGACCATGAGACAGACGGGGTGTACAGACCATGAGACAGACGGGGTGTACAGACCATGAGACAGACGGGGTGTACAGACCATGAGACAGACGGGGTGTACAGACCATGAGACAGACGGGGTGTACAGACCATGAGACAGACGGGGTGTACAGACCATGAGACAGACGGGGTGTACAGACCATGAGACAGACGGGGTGTACAGACCATGAGACAGACGGGGTGTACAGACCATGAGACAGACGGGGTGTACAGACCATGAGACAGACGGGGTGTACAGACCATGAGACAGACGGGGTGTACAGACCATGAGACAGACGGGGTGTACAGACCATGAGACAGACGGGGTGTACAGACCATGAGACAGACGGGGTGTACAGACCATGAGACAGACGGGGTGTACAGACCATGAGACAGACGGGGTGTACAGACCATGAGACAGACGGGGTGTACAGACCATGAGACAGACGGGGTGTACAGACCATGAGACAGACGGGGTGTACAGACCATGAGACAGAATGCAGTAAGACGAACTTGCTTCTCGGCCCCCTACTAAAGACACTGGCAGCAGGAGAAGCCGACATGTGCTGTTCGTTTTGAGTGCCCTGCAGTGCAATCTGGGAGTTGTAGTCTGCAGAACACAAGTCTAGTGTGTATGTGCTGTGGAGAACTACAACTCCCACCATGCACTGTGGCGCTGACTTTGGGGGAAAGGCTACGAGGATGGCGCCGCGACGGTGGAGCCTGCTATTGGATTCAATCGCCGAGCTGATGTAATGTTATTCTTCTCCCTCAGCCGCGGACCGCGGTGTACATCGCAGCTAAGACAGGCAGTGTCAGTCTATGTGCAGCGCCTGCCAGCTTGCTTGGGCACACACTAACCGCGTTCGGGATAATATTTCCTTCCACTCACGAGTCCTGTCATGCAAATTAGGCGGCCGCGAGGCCCTTGCGGGGGCGAGGCCTAAGGCGATCGCCTAATTTGCCTAATTAAAGAGCCGCCTCTGAATTCAGGCTCTGTGCCAGTGTAAAGCATTTTATGCCTAGAGTACACACTGTTTCCCATGGGTGCCTGGAGTACCTGTCACATGAGTCAACTTGGAAGCTGTTTACGTGGCAGTGTCCCAAGTGACGCAGTACACTTGCATTCTCTTTTGCTGCTGCTTTCCAAGGTAAAAAAGCTATACAAGATAATTTCTCAAATGTATGCAGTGAGTGTATAAATAGTATTCAGCTGACCTGCAGTGTATGACAGTTCTGCAGAGTAATATTGTTCCTGCAGCGGAAAGCCTTGACAGCCTGTCATGGACAAAACCGAATGTGTAAAAGGTAGATTGTCTGACCCTGAGCAATATCCGCATAATGCACTTGGTACAGTACATGTATAGACTTTTGTTGGTGCTGGAACATGGATAACTATTTTTAGTTAAGATGAGTTCTAAGAAACTGGTACAAGCCTTTTTAGTGTTATCTGGGTGTAATTGAATGTGATGACAAAAATAGGGTATAATGTTCGTTGTTTCAGATAAAGTTTGTTATAAATGTGCTTGATATGCTGCACGTGGCGCATCTCTGTGCATGGTATTGGGGCTGCATATTTTTTTTCAGAGCAGCATGCAGTGATGGGCCATAATAGATCGTGCACCTTCACTGTTTTTTTTTTTTTGTGTGTGTGTGTATTCAAGGCATTTCTTAGGCCACGTACACACGTACGAGAACCTCGACGGGCGGAACACATCGTTCCGCCCATCGAGGTTCTCGCCCGGCCGTCGGATTCCTTGACGAGCCATGGTTCCCGACGGGCCGTCGAGCAAATAAAGAACCTGCTCTCTATTTTGGCTCAACGGGATGCTCGCCGAATCCGTACACACGGCCGAGGTTCTCGGCAGAATGAGGATCCCAGCCAGCTTCTCGCTGGTTTCTGCCGAGAATCTCGGCCGTGTGTATGGGGCTTTAGAGATCCGGGTGGGATGAAATCCCCAGGCCTGGGTTCGGGCTTTAAAACTGATCAGCACACTGATTGTTCAGGTGTGTGTGGACCAGCATTCTGGGCTCCACCCTCCTGAGGTGACCAGGCTTGCAAGGGAGAAGCCAGGGTGTGCACAGTGAATGTCAGAGACCCAAGTCTGAGGGTCAGAGCAGTGAGGGGCTGCTACCTGTATGGACAGTGTTGGCAAAGGGGATTAGTCTGTAGGAGACCGACAAGAGCCTGAAGCAGAATGCCTGAGCAGCTCTGCTGTATGTACAGTGCAGAAAATAAGTATTTGAACACCCTGCTATTTTGCAAGTTCTCCCACTTGGAAATCATGGAGGGGTCTGAAATTGTCATCGTAGGTGCATGTCCACTGTGAGAGACATAATCCAAAAAAAAAAATCCAGAAATCACAATTTATGATTTTTTAACTATTTATTTGTATGATACAGCTGCAAAGAAGTATTTGAACACCTGTCTATCAGCTAGAATTCTGAGCCTCAAAGACCTGTTAGTCTGCCTTTAAAATGTCCACCTCCACTCCATTTATTATCCTAAATTAGATGCACCTGTTTGAGGTCATTGGCTGCATAGACACCTGTCCACCCCATACAATCAGTAAGAATCCAACTACTAACATGGCCAAGACCAAAGAGCTGTCCAAAGACACTAGAGACAAAATTGTACACCTCCACAAGGCTGGAAAGGGCTACGGGGAAATTGCCAAGCAGCTTGGTGAGAAAAGGTCCACTGTTGGAGCAATCAGAAAATGGAAGAAGCTAAACATGACTGTCAATCTCCCTCGGACTGGGGCTCCATGCAAAATCTCACCTCGTGGGGTCTCAATGATCCTAAGAAAGGTGAGAAATCGGCCCAGGACTACACGGGAGGAGCTGGTCAATGACCTGAAAAGAGCTGGGACCACCATTTCCAAGGTTACTGTTGGTAATACACTAAGACGTCATGGTTTGAAATCATGCATGGCACGGAAGGTTCCCCTGCTTAAACCAGCACATGTCAAGGCCCATCTTAAGTTTGCCAATGACCATTTGGATGATCCAGAGGAGTCATGGGAGAAAGTCATGTGGTCAGATGAGACCAAAATAGAACTTTTTGGTCATAATTCCACTAACTGTGTTTGGAGGAAGAAGAATGATGAGTACCATCCCAAGAACACCATCCCTACTGTGAAGCATGGGGGTGGTAGCATCATGCTTTGGGGGTGTTTTTCTGCACATGGGACAGGGCGACTGCACTGTATTAAGGAGAGGATGACTGGGGCCATGTATTGCGAGATTTTGGGCAACAACCTCCTTCCCTCAGTTAGAGCTATGAAGATGGGTCGAGGCTGGGTCTTCCAACATGACAATGACCCGAAGCACACAGCCAGGATAACCAAGGAGTGACTCTGTAAGAAGCATATCAAGGTTCTGGCGTGGCCTAGCCAGTCTCCAGACCTAAACCCAATAGAGAATCTTTGGAGGGAGCTCAAACTCTGTGTTTCTCAGCGACAGCCCAGAAACCTGACTGATCTAGAGAAGATCTGTGTGGAGGAGTGGGTCAAAATCCCTCCTCCAGTGTGTGCAAACCTGGTGAAAAACTACAAGAAACGTTTGACCTCTGTAATTGCAAACAAAGGCTACTGTACCAAATATTAACATTGATTTTCTCAGGTGTTCAAATACTTATTTGCAGCTTTATCATACAAATAGTTAAAAAAATCATACATTGTGATTTCTGGAATTTTTTTTTTGATTATGTCTCTCACAGTGGACATGCACCTACGATGACAATTTCAGACCCCTCCATGATTTCCAAGTGGGAGAACTTGCAAAATAGCAGGGTGTTCAAATACTTATTATCCGCACTGTATAAGCCAAGAGGCTGAAATTGTTGTTTTTTTACTGACGGTGAAAATCCCCTGTGAGGGGAAAACTTGTTTTTTTTTTTTCTTCTTGAAATTGTATTAATAAAAGTGGGCCCAACAAGCCCTGAAATTGAATTTCTGGCGTGGATTTTTCTCGCTAGCGCTATACTAGAGCTAAACAACCCCCAACTTTACAAGTGGTGGAAAATGTGGGCAGAACTGGAGATCCCTGGAAAAGCAAGTTCATCTGTTATAAACTGTTTGTGTGCTTGAGAGAGCACAATCTGTGTGTGCAGCTGAGGAAAGCTTGCATGAAGTAAAAATCACCTTGCTTTAAGTGACAGTCCTTCATTGTTTGCTGGACGGTGTAAAAGTGAGTGACTGCGAAGATGATGCAAGGGTTTGAGCCTGCCGGAGAGTATTGCAGAGTTTTTTGCTACACCAACTTCAGTTAACCTCTTTCCGACCGCGCTATAGCAAAAATACTGCTACAGCGCGGCGAGGTTATTTTGGGAAGACGTCCCTGGGACGTCCTTCACTTCCGCGATTGCGCGTCCCCTGGGACGCGCTTGCAAAAGTGTTCGTGCTCGCCGGGTCTAGAAGACCCAGCGGATCACGGTAAATTGCCGCTGATAGTGGCCGTTTACCACGTGATCGCGCCGTCAAATGACGGCGCGATCACTTGTAAACAAACCGGCGTCATTTGATGACGTAGGTTCCTTCCTCCTCCTGCATCTCCTCTCTGTACCGTTCGGTACAGTGTGCGAGGAGAGGGGGGGGAGCGGGGTGTCACCAGCTGTGCTGTGGCTGGATCTGTGACAAATGCATTCACAGATCCAGCCATCCCTCCATCCATCCCAGCTCTGCAGTACCTCAGTGCCCTGCAATCCCCCAGTACCCCAATACTCTGCAATACCCTGCCCGATACCCTGCAGTACCCCGCAATACCCCAATACTCTGCAATACCCAAATACTCTGCAATACCCATTTTTTTAAAGCACCCCTGTCCCCGTGTGCTCGCATGCAGAAGCGAACGCATACGTAAGTCCCGCCCACATATGAAAACGGTGTTCAAGCTACACATGTGAGGTATCTATGCGAACGTTGGAGCGAGAGCAATCATTTTGGCCCTAGACCTCCTCTAACTTTTTTGTTTTTGTTTTTTTTAGCACAACGTTTTTTTTTTTTTTAAAACACGCGTTCAAAAAATTTCTACGAAAATACCATGCGAGATAAAAAGTTGTAACCACCGCCATTGTATTCTCTAGGGTCTTTGCTAAAAAAGCATATATAATGTTTTGGAGTTCTATGTAATTTTCAAGCAAAATAAATGATGATTTTTCCATGTAGGAGAGAAATGTCAGAATTGGTCTGGTGTTCCAGAACGCCTGAAGGTGCTCCCTGCATGTTGGGCCTCTGTATGTGGCCACGCTGTGTAAAAGTCTCACACATGTGGTATCGCCATACTCGGGAGGAATAGCAGAATGTGTTTTGGGGTGTAATTTGTGGTATGCATATGCTGTGTGTGAGAAATAACCCGCTAATATGACAGACAGGCAGTGATGCAGATCATTGGGAAGTTTGGTTGCTTCTCGGGCTTTGCCATTAACTGGTCAAAATCAATCCTGATGCCTATAGACAAAATGGAGGGACCACTTCCACATGGAGCAGAACAGATTGTTATAAGCAGCAGCTTTAAATACCTAGGAGTGGTGGTTTCTCCAGATCCGGCGCAGTATCTCCAGCTAAATCTGGGCCCACTATTGGCCAGACAGAAGGAGAAATGCAACAGCTGGTGTAAACTTCCACTATCGGTGATAGGACGGGCAAACCTAATTAAAATGATATGGGCACCACAGCTACTATACGTCTTCCATAATTCCCCTATGTGAATTACGAATAAATGGTTTAACCACTTAAGACCCGGACCAATACGCTGGTAAATGACCCAAGGTGTTTTTGCGATTCGGCACTGCGTCGCTTTAACAGACAATTGCGCGGTCGTGCGACGTGGCTCCCAAACAAAATTTGCGTCCTTTTCTTCCCACAAATAGAGCTTTCTTTTGGTGGTATTTGATCACCTCTGCGATTTTTATTTTTTTATTTTTTGCGCTATATACAAAAATAGAGCGACATTTTTGAAAAAAAAACACTTTTTTACTTTTTGTTAAAAAAAATCAAACTAAATTTTAGTCAAACATTTAGGCCAAAATTTATTTAGCCACATGTCTTTAGTAAAAAAAAAAAAATTGTGCTAAAAAAAAATAGCTACCTAGCGGGAACAGCGACACTAATACAGCGATCGGAAAAATGATCGCTTAGTGACGCTGGCAATAGGGAGTGAAAGGGTTAACTAGGGCGGTGATCAGGGGGTTAAAACTTTATTAGGTTCAGGATAGCCCCCCCACCCCCCCTAACACTAACTGATTTTACACTGCCTGTCACACTGACACTAAATGCAGTGATTAGATCACTGCATTCTGTGACACTGTGACAGGGGGGGTGGGGGGGCAGATCGCAAGGGGTTAAGTATGCCTATGTGTGTGTAGTGTTGGTGCACACTTACTGTGAGGTGTTTCTCCCATCGCAGCGGTTGGAAATACCGATGCGATGGGAGATTACATCACTTCCCCCTTCCTGTGTTTACACAGGAGGAGGAAGTGACACAAAGGGGGAGCGCGTGCATTGGCTGGGAGCGATCGCGGGGGGGCGGGTTAACACTGACATCCGCCCGCTCGTCCCGGATCGCTCCCGGAGCCAGGGGGACCCCCGTACGCCGCGGAGGGGGTCCCGATGGGACCCCCAAACCGCACGACCCTTGTGCCTGTACGAGACATTTTGTGGCCGTATATGTGCGTGCGGGGGTCCTTAAGTGGTTAAACAAATTGAAGCATTGATGAGAGGCCTGATATGGAAGAAGACGGCCAGGATTTGCCTAGCTACCCTTCAGTATAGAAAGGATAGGGGAGGCCTTGCTGTCCCACATCCTAAAACGTACTTCTTGGCTGCTCAGACTCAACACCTAGCGGGATGGGGACGGGAAAAAGAGGATTCCATTTGTAACATGGTAACGAGTTGTGCCCCTACATTAGTGGCAGCATCTCACCTGGAAATGGACCTCCCTCCCATACCAGGCTTTGCCCCGACAGGTATTTTGCTTAAAAGGGTTTGAGGGGAGATTAGGAAAGCCTTGGGAATAAAGGGACCGTTGCCCTTCACCCTGATATGGCATAATCCTAGATACCCGGAAATACAGGAATTAAGGGGGTTCACTGTGTGGAAGGAGAAAGGGATATATTTTGTCGAGCAATTGTATGAAGGGGAGGTATAATAGAGGTATACGCACAAAATAATGCACAAAGGGGATATAGTCAAGAAAAGGGAGCGAGTCTGGAAACTATAGTCAAGAAAAGGGAGCGAGTCTGGAAACTAGAGTTTTTACATATTTTATTACCTTTTTAATATGCACTGTATTTCGTATTTGAATATCCGCACAAGTGTATGATAAATGTTAACATTAAATAAAAAAGATGATTTAAAAAAATAAAATAAAAAAATGACAGACAAGGATTTTTTTTTTTTACAGAATTTTCAGTCTTTCTTTTATACCGCAAAAAATAAAAAACCCAGAAGTGATCAAATACCACCAAAAGAAAGCTCTATTTGTGTGGGAAAAAAAGGACAAAAATTTCAAATGGGTACAATGTTGTCATTCAAATTGTGAGCACCGAAAGCTGAAAATTGGTCTGGTTAGGAAGGGGGTTTAAGTGCCCAGTGGTCAAGTGGTTAAAGGGGAAGTGCATGGTAACGCTAGTACAAGCAGGCCAGCTATCAATGTGCAAAGGCCTAAGTTTGAAAGAGGATGCAGTTGGGGAAGCCCTGCTAAGGCTCTGAAGCAAGAGCGCTGTTTGCAGTGGAGTGAGTGGGGGCATGTTGTCTCCCAAGTGCCCTTTGTCTCCAAGACTGAGGTCTGCAACAATGTTTGGAAAGCCTGATTTGAGTGCCAGGAGTGTCCAAAAGGCAGATCTAAAGTTCGAGAGGTTTGTGGTTGCCCGTAACAGCTGTGATCTCAAGTCTGCAGACCACGTGAGAAACGTTTGGGAGAGTCTGCAAAGTACAGATGGAAGAGTGCCATCTCCTTTAGCAACGAAAGATCAAATGTTAACAGGAAGGAGTAGCTACAGTGGAGATGTGGAGATATGTGCAAAAATGTAACATGCCTGAAATGTGGTCAACTTGGGCATGGAATTTTTTCTTGTCCCAGGTTATAGAACATGGCTGGAGACATGGCTCCTGGGCAGAAGTCTTTTTCTGCAAGCCGATACTTGTACAAGCGTGTTTGCAATCACCTCTGGCAACAGTGAGGAAGTACCTGTTGTGCTAAGGAGTCAGAAATGGCTGCTGCAGTTTCATCCCATGGCCACCAGGGAGAGTTGGCCAGTGAAAGTGCGACAAAGGATAGGCAACAAACTCAAACTAACATGGCAACCCCTGTTGCAGTGATCGATAAGACTGTTGCTGGTAAATGCATGGAAAAAGATTGACTATATAAATGTGCACACTGGAGTTGAAGTGACCCCAAATGAGAGATCCCACTGTCTGTGTGGAAAAGGACTTTCCTCGCAGCAGTGCCTTGTACAGTGGGGAGGCAAGTGGTAAACTTGAATATGACAATGTGATGGGTAAAACTGATAATATTGTGTTGGCTAAAGTTGATGGTCCAGTTGCTAATGGGCTAGTGCAACTCGCTAGAGATAAAAACATTGCTATCTCCACTAGCAACGGACACAAAGGTTATAGAGATGTCCCTAGAAACCCCCAGGGAGCTCAGCGTTTTGGAGCCGGAGGTTGCCCGTGACAACTATGGTGCCGCTCTGGTGAATAGGAGGGTACCTGAACATGGTGATAACAAAATGTTAAATGCTAAAACTAATATGTTCGAAAACACTCATGATGGAAATGGGTTAATGCAGTCTGTCAATGACAGGTGTGAAATCATTTATGCACTTAATAAAGCGCCACCAGAGCAAGGAGGTGAGGACTTGCAAAAAGCTTCTGTAAGGGCCCTTTCACACTGGCGCATTTTTTGCTGCGTTTTCGTGGTAAAAATAGCGCTATTAAAACGCTCCCATGCCCCTCTCTATTGAAATGAAGTAAAATCGCGGTGTTTTGCTGCGATTAAAATCGTTGCAAAACACCGTGATTTTACTGCGTTTTTACCGTGTTTTTAATTCATTTTAATGGAGAGGGGCATGGGGGCGTTTTAATAACGTTATTTTTACCGCAAAAACGTGGGAAAAACGCACCAGTGTGAAAGGGCCCTAATAGCAGTGAATGCAAGTTGCCTGAGATTTCCCATAAGGCTCCATGCACACTGAAGCTGATAAAAGCTATAAAAAAAGCCAGTAGCTTTGCAGGGAGCCTTGCAACGTTTTGTAGCGTTTTTGCAATAGCTTTAATCAGCGTTTTTTCAGTGTAGCTTTTATCAGCTTTTTTTTTTTTTTTATGGAATAAAAAACGCTGGCGTTTTTGAGTTTTTCAGCTTTTTTTTTTTTTTTTGCGTTTTTTCCCGCCAAAAAACGTCACTTTGAACGCAAATTTTGGGGCATTCAGAAAAAAGCCAATAAACTCCAAAGCTCATTAACACTGAAAAACGCCCAGGTGTGCATGGGCACATAGGCTAACATAGAGTTCAGTTTATGGGCTTTAAAAAAATAAAAATAAAAAGCCAAAACGCCAATAAACTGCAGTTTATCAGCTTCAGTGTGCATGGAGCCTAAAAGAGACTTCTCCCTCCTGGGCAGCCTGCCAAGTCGGAGAAAATAATACAATGTTGCTACTTATCAATGAACTGAACTCCATGTAGGAGAGTTCTCAGTTTAACCATTTTAACCACTTAAGGACCGCCTACTGCACATTTACGTCGGCAGAATGGCACGGCTGGGCACATCAACGTGTATATATACGTTGATTTTAGTACCCAGCCGTGGGTCACAGGCGCGTGCCCGTGACCCGGTCCGAAGCTCCGGGACCGCGGGATTCGCGGACCCGATCGCCGCTGCAGTGCGGCGATCCGTCCCTGGAGCGGAAGAACGGGGAGAGCCGTGTGTAAACACGGCTTCCCCGTGCTTCTCTGTGGCCGTAGCATCGATCGCGTCATCCCTGTAATAGGGGGACGCGATCGATGACGTCACACCTACAGCCACACCCCCCTACAGTTGTAAACACACATAGGTCACACATCAACTACAGCGCCACCTGTGGTTAACTCCCAAACTGCAACTGTCATTTCCACAGTAAACAATTTTAAATGTGTCAAAATTGTCCGAAGTGTCCGCTATATTGTCGCAGTTACAAAAAAAATCGCTGATTGCCGCTATTAGTAGTAAAAAAAAAAAAATTAATAAAAATGCAATAAAACTATTATTTTTTTTTTTTTTACCAAAAATACGTAGAAGAATACGTATCGGCCTAAACTGAGGAAAAAAAATGTTTTTTTTTTATATATTTTTGGGGGATATTTATTATAGCAAAAAGTAAAAAATATTGCATTTTTTTTTTTAAATTGTCGCTCTATTTTTGTTTATAGCGCAAAAAATAAAAACCGCAGAGGTGCTCAAATACCACCAAAAGAAAGCTCTATTTGTGGGGAAAAAAGGACGCCAATTTTGTTTGGGAGCCACGTCGCACGACCGTGCAATTGTCAGTTAAAACGACGCAGTGCCGAATCGCAAAAAGGGGCAAGGTCCTTTACCTGCATTTTGGTCCGGGTCTTAAGTGGTTAAAGGCTAAATCTTTTTTGACACTTGTTGCTTACAAGTAAAAAAAAAATCTGTATTTTCTGCTAGAAAATCACTTGGAACCCCCAAACATTTTATATATGTATATGTATAAAAAAAAAACGAAACAGTAAAGTTAGCCCATTTTTTTTTTTTTTTTTTTTTTTTTTTCGTCCAAGCTTTCATTACCTGTTTTTTTGTTAGAATATGATGGAGAGATGGGAGATGGAGATCCTGATTGGAGGCTTGTTGTGTTTAAAATAAATATTTACATTTCAAGAAATTTTCTGTATTACTTAGCAGAGTAATAATGGAACTTCTGCTTTTCCGTATCCCCCCCCCCCCCTCCGGTGTCACACCTGGTACCTTTCAGGGGGGAGGGGGGGAGCTGATACCTGCGTAATCCCAGGTATTTGCTCCCTCTTCCGGGCATAGATCACTGCAGTGACTGTGGTAACCTACACCACATCTGGCGCCTACTCCGCCCCCAGCTTTCTTCTTGGTGGCGGCAGCACCCGAGGGATGATCGGCTTCGGGTGCCAGCATTGCCGGCACCCAGGATAGATAAGTGTCCATATATTAAGTCAACAGCTGCAGTATTTGTAGCTGCTGACTTTTAAAAAAAAAATCCGCAGAACTCCGCTGCTTTCACACTGGACCATTATTCTAGCGGCGATATTTGGCTGCTAGCGGGGCGCTTATATCCCAGCTAGCGGCCGATGAAGGGGTTAAATGCTCCCATGTAGCGCCACTGCAGAATAGTTTTGCAGGCGCTTTGGCAGCGGTGCCCGTTCATCTCAATAGGCAGGAGTGGTGGAGGAGCGGCACACACCGCTCCAAAGATGCTGCTTGCAGGACTTTTTTTTTTGTTTTTTTTTTAACATCCTGCCAGCGCACCGCCTCAATGTGAAAGCACTCGGGCTTTCAGACTGAGACTGCAGGGGAGAAGTTCTGCAGGCACTTTACAGGCGCTATTTTTAGCCCAAAAGCGCCTGAAAGACGCCCCAGTGTGAAAGGGGTCTAACTGTTAGATTTTATGAGATGGGGGGGGGGGGGGGGGATCTGCCTAACATATCGGCCCAAAAAAATCTGCATCATAAATCGGCCATCGGCCGCCGCGATTTCTAAATATCGGCATCGTCCAGAAAAAAAAAACATATTGGACTTTTGTCCATTTGTTTCCTGCTCGTTGGCAATTTCACAGCTGCCTCTTCCTTGGTCATTTAGGCTATGGAATATTGAGTTCAGGAGGCTTTAGGGTCCTTTCACACTAGCGGACCGTTTTTTAGATCCGTTTTTTTTCATCAGTTCGTCCATTTTTTCGGTTTTAGAACTTTATTTAATCAGCTTTTAGGAATTTTCCCATGATTCTTTTTTTCCCCCAGCGTGCATTGTGCTTTGTATCTTGCTTTGTGCTTCCTGATACATTGCTGTGCTGTAGTGCTTCTTATAATGGATTATAATGGATATTATGAGCATGTGACATCATTTGTCATGCTCTACTATTTGATGACACAAAAATGTTAATGAAATACTTTGAATAAATACTACTTTATGTCGTTAGTATTGCAGTCTTGTGTTTTTTATCAGTGTATGATTTCATTCTCCTAGTCTCATTATCGGTGACCCTATGATCGTCACCTTTTTGTATCAGTTTCTTTCTATTTGTATAAAGTACAAAAAAACAAAGCTTTTCAAAGCAGTCAAGTATCTTTATTTTTTTGACCGCAAAACATAGAATATAAACGACTATTAAACATTAAACCAAACCAAAAAAAAATGGCCAGAGGACACAGGAATAGTAGCCAACTTTTTAAGGTTGAATTGGTAACAAATGAGAACAGGGGCAAGTAACAAATTGTAATATAAAAGGAGAAAAAAAAAATAGTTAAGAAAACTCAAAGGTTAGTATAGTAAGGACTGGGGGAACTTGAATACGATTGTGAAGAACTGCCATATGCAGTGGCCTGGGAAGAAGGGGAATCATATGTGGGTGCTTGGGGTGGGGGTCCAAAATTTTGGGCAGTGGTGGCTGGGACACGTTAGTGATGGTGGATTATGGCCGGATGGTACTGCTGACCAGTAAATGAAATAGGTGGCGCATGCTCCTGATATAATGGGCGTTGGGGAGGGTGGATAACTGGGGGCAAAGGGTCGCCGGATATAGCCGCCTTCACACACACCCCAATATAACTTGCAATTGCCAGGTGGGCGTCTATTTTGGTGTTGGGTGGTATCTTCTGAAGATGGTGATACTGACTACGCAGGAAACTGGCATCTTCATTTTGACTCACGCAGGCGCAGTAGGAAATGGGCAGTGAAGCCGTACGGCTTCACTGCCTGTTTCCCATAGTGTGGATGGCGGCGCGGGACCTGGATCGATCGTGGGACCGGCATCGGGGGGGCCATCAGCGCGGGCAAGTAGGACAAGGTAAGTGCAGGGTGCTGTACAGGTCCAAGGGTGTGGCTCCAAGAATGCTAGGGGGAGTCCCGTCCTTTATACGATGAAAAATATAAGGTTCATCTTTAAAACAAAAAATAAAGGGGTTGTAAACCCGTGTGGGTTTATATTTTTTTTACCTTAATGCATCCTAACGCCAGTCAATTTGTATGGCTTTATGTGACCCCATTGGGGAGATGCAACCCTTCCAATATGTTCCGTTTGCCATTATTAATGAAAGTAAAAAAATCCCAAATGTTGGGTTGTCCCCTGAAAAGTGATAGAGTAACTTTCCGCTGGGTATCCCTAACAATTCCCTTTAATTTTTAGGGATTTCCTGTCTGGCTATGGGACAGGAAGTAAAGGGAAATCCTGTGCATTGGGACACAGATGGCGAAAAACATCTGACATGGGTTATAACCCCCC
Organism: Rana kukunoris; assembly: GCA_029574335.1. Lineage (NCBI taxonomy): Eukaryota > Metazoa > Chordata > Amphibia > Anura > Ranidae > Rana > Rana kukunoris. The sequence continues at coordinate 146,571,246 of CM056050.1, read as the reverse complement.
CTTACTCCAAAATGGAAACAAAGTTTTGCCTACAGTTCTTCTTTGATATTTTGAGTCTTGCATTCTCTATTTGCTTCCAAAATAGATTTTAAAGCGGAGCTCCACCCGCATTTTTTTATTTTTTTCAAAGTCGGCAGCTACTAACAGTGTAGCTGCTGACTTTGAATAAGGACACTTACCTGTCCTAGGTGCCTGCGCTGACGTCCCCCGCCGATGCCGATCCCGGCACCGCCATCCACAGTCAGGGAAACGGGCAGTGAAGCCGTGCGGCTTCACTGCCCGTTTCCTACTGCGCATGTGCGAGCAGCGCGTGCTTTGTGAATGGTGCGGCTGCTTTCTGGGATACACACAGTTCCCAGAATACAGCGCGGCCCATTCACAAGAAGACACCGAGAGGAGGAGGAAGAAAACCACACCGTGGATCATGAGGGCAGATTCGGGACTTCTGCATAGCAACAGCCTATTTAGGGCGAGTTGTTTTTTTTTTTTTTCATTTAATTTTTTTTTTTTTTTTTAGATTTTTGAAAAAAAAAAAAAATCAGGGTGGAGCTCCGCTTTAAAATGCATTACATGCATTCGACCTATACCTAGGGAGGTAGCACCTACTCTTTTCGTTTCATTTTTAAATTGTTGTATTTAAAAAATAAAATATTGGCATATCTTGGTAAATGCTATTGTTACATTTTTGTTTTTCTACTTCAATCTTTAGGCTCCTCATTGTGAACACGCCTTTTGCAATGCCTGCATCACACAGTGGTTCTCCCAGCAGCAGACATGTCCTGTGGATCGTAGTGTTGTAACGGTAGCTCATCTCCGTCCAGTACCCCGCATCATGCGGAATATGCTCTCCAAATTACAGATTACTTGTGACAACGCAGTTTTTGGCTGTACCACAATTGTGCGACTTGATAACCTCATGTCTCATCTTAACGACTGTGAACACAATCCAAAGCGACCAGTAACATGTGAGCAGGGATGTGGGTAAGTAGCAGTTTATATCCTTGTTAAAGTTACAAGCCTTATGCTGGCCATACACTCTACGAATAATCGTCCGAACAAACTTTCGAAAAACAACCGTTCAGTCGTGAGCACAAATGATAGTGCCATCATGTAATGACCGATCGATTGTTCAGTGGACATAAATTTTAAAAAAATTGGGTTTTTTTTTTTTTTTTGCTTATACCTAGTGCATAAAGTTTGGAGGGGAAACAAATTAACCTTCCGATTATCGTTCGTTCGGCAGAAAATTTCCAAATGTGTCCTTCGTTTTTTCAGCTCAATAACGTCGCAAAGATGATCGATTTTTTGTGACCATTAACTGTTCGAAAAACCAACGAACTGTCTGAACGACTGAATTTTGGCCAAATTTTCGTATAGTGTATGGCCAGCATTAGTTGTATGTTTACATATCACTGTGCTTGCTTATACTCCTAACAAAAGCTGACCATTTCCCTACACCTTCTTACAAGTCCCATCATGGCTATAAAACATCTTTTTGAATTTCTGCAGTATCCAGGCTTCTGCCTGGTCTCCTGTGGACCTGCCACTAAATCTTTTATAATGTGATGGGCATATACTCCCTATCAATTTAGACCTTGCATTGCTAAAAAAAAATCCCTACACTCTGTAGCCATATTTTTATTAGATTCCCATTTACACACTAAATATTTATAACCTTGGGTGCCATGGAGTTTTTTTGCTACAGAACTTCTGAGCCCAGTTATTTGAATAATTTGCCACATGCTAATGCTCCCATCTAATCCTGGTGTCCTTTTCATTCACCGTCTCCCTTCATGACATTTTTGTCTGTCTGGTTCTATGTTCAGGAACATACTCTCAATAGCCCTCCTCGTTTTGCCCCTCCATAAGAAATTTCTCTCAGAATATGCTGGCCGACTTTTTAAGGCAGTGCCTTCCCTGTTTTATTCACTTATGGCAGTGTTTCTGACGTTATTGTCTTGCGGTGTACCAAAAATATGTAAAATCTTTTGTCACACCTGAAGAGATTTGCAATGTAGCCTCACCAGTGCCCATCAATGCAGTCTCACCACTGGGGCAGGGCAAATATGGGGGGGGGTGGGATGTGGTGGTCAGCTAGGGGTGTCAGGGTCTCACCTGGCAGGTCCTTTCACGCCACGGCCTCCTAGGGAGGTGATAGTCCTGGGGGTAAAGTTGCCACCTGAGCCAGTCGCGTTTCCCGTCTCCTTTGTGCTCTTTGACTCTGAGCATAGACTACAACTCCCAGAATGCCACGCCGCCTGCTGCGGCCGTGCCCCCGGCCTGCCAGTTGCAGTGATGGGATGTTAAAGCGGTTGCATACCTGCATAACTTTTTTTTTTTTTTTACACCTGCAAGGGAAAATCCAAAATGAGCTAGTATGCACCGCATACTAGCTCATTATAAAAAATACTTACCTCGGAACGAGGTGAAGAGAATTTACCTGGTCCACGCCGAGTGAGATGTCATCTTGCTCCGGCGTGTCTTCCGGGTATCGCCGCTTCAGCGCTGTGATTGGCTGGAGCGGCGATGACGTCACTCCTGCACATGCGCGTGGGAGATTTCAATTCGGCAAGGTCTGGCGGCTGTGGATCCCCCCTTGCGCCGCTGAGTATACTACCTCTTTAAAGTCTTTGTGTTTTGAAGAGCACTGAAGCTTCCTTTATATTTTTAATTTACTTTCCTTGAAGAGCACTGAAGTGTTCACATGCTTGGTTCCCTTTTCTATAAGGGTTTGCCAGTTGGACATTTTATTTTTTATGCACATTATTTCATGCACTTTGAGTTTTTATTTTTTATTTATATATATTATATATACACTTTTTTTTTTTTTTTTTTTTTTTTTGTAGGAGTGGACTTTATGCCCTTAAATTTTTTATTTTATTTGTCACTAGTTATTTTTGTCGGTGAATATATTTATAGATTAGCACACCTGTTTGTTTGTTTCTTTACATTATCTATGCTTATGGTAGTGGTTCGGACCTTTTTTTTTTTTTATTTCTTTTTTTTTTAGGTTGCGGCTTTTCTTTATATATTTTTATTCATGCGTTTTGTTTTTTCCGCTAGAATAGTCACGTTTTCCTTCACTTTTACATATCTATATTTATATTGCCAGTCATTGTTTCCTAGTGCTGTTCCAATTGGCTTTTGTCGGAATTTAATTCTCCCTCCTATGTCTGCCTTGAAGTCATATCCAGATTTTTTTTTTTTTTTTTTGTACAAAGTTTAGACAGTCGGTTTATATAAATAGGTACAATAGTCCAACATTTTCACTTTGCCTTCTTATGGGTGGGGTCAGGACTGCCATCTATGGTGACTTTCCACTTCCTCCCTTGGCAAATGATTACTTTTCTGTTTTCCCACAAATTTGTCTTCCTATAGAATTCCTCTTCCACGGGGATGGGTGGCTTATTTTGCCTGTCTAGAGTTTCTACACACAGAAGTGAGCGTCTCATTTGCCTTCCTGAGCCCATTCTACCAGAGAACTTTTAATTTTCAATTTTGGGTTATTTTTTAGTTTTTTTGTTTTTCCAATTCTTTATTTCAATTTTTTTTATATTTTTTTCAGAGATGGTCATATTACATCTTTAAGATACACCATCTTATACATGCATTCTACTTATTGTAATCTTTAACACTATTATTTTCACCTCTCCCATGTTCCTAATTAATCTTTAAACTTGTATTGTTTTATTACTGTCCTTAATTATTTCCTTTATAATTTAGCTATCTCTCTGATCCCTCCCCCAAGAAAGAAATCGGAAATCCCGGTTTAGTCTTAGAATAGTAAAACACGATATAAAAAAAAAAGAAAAAACTGAAAAATAAACACAAATGTTTTTTTCTATTTCTTCCTCTTCCCCCCCTCCATTGTTAAGTCTTCCCTTTTTGTTCCTCTCCTCATTCCAGCCGTTCCCTATATGCAATGTAGGGAGCCCAAATCTGCCGATACTTGTCTTCCTGCTCTTTCTTTTTTTTTTTTCATTTAAATTTAAGTTTATTATAATAAAATAAAGAGCATACAGAGTAATAAACGTAATACAATAAATGCATCAGGAAACATCGTGTTGACAATTATAGTAGTAAACAATAGATTACATTTCTTAACTAGATTTCCCCTTCACCTCCCCCCCCCCCCCCCCAATGTCCCAACTATATACCTGGTAAGTCTAACATGGGAGTGTAAACGTGTATAATCAGGAGGGATGGGAATCAGAGGTAGCGACAACATTTTAGGGCTAAAATTCCCTGTTTACTAAGCAATCTATAAAACTTTTATTATTATAAGCTGAGATCATAAAACTAAAATATATGTAAGGAATAAATCATACCGAACCGTGGAGAGGATAGGTTCCCAAATTTCAGTGAACTGGGTAGAGGTATCTAACATAGAGTTAATTATTTTTTCTTGTTCCATAATCCATGTAACCTTTCTCTTCATGTGTAAAATGGAAACCGACGGTTTCTTCCATGCAGCCGCTAAAGTGATTCTGGCGCCAGTCAGTATAAATAGAATCAGCTGTCTAATGGCCTTGGAGCTCTGTGGTATTAGTCCATTCAATAAGGCTATTGCAGGAGATTGATGGAGGTTACAACCGGTAACTCTCCTGATAATCTGGAATACCCTGTTCCAAAATCCCCGTATCCTAGGGCACTCCCACCAAGTATGGATCATGGTGCCTATTCCTTGACAACCTCTAAAGCATAGTGGTGAGGATGACGGATACATGGTGGCCAATTTAAATGGGACCAAGTACCATCTAGTGAAAATTTTTATATTAGCTTCAATGAGGGATGGACTCTTAAAACCGTTAAGAGATCAGGAGTAGTTTTTTTGCCAGTCCACCAAGTCCCAGTCCTCTTGAAGCTCTCTTTCCCAAGCTAGCATATGAGGTAATTTTATGTTATTTGATGCAAGAGATTTGTAGATGATAGAGATATTACCTTTCCTATTCTGAGCTTGTTCGCATTTGTGTTCATATGGGGTCAAAAGGCCAGAAATTGTTTTATCGTTCCAAAGTTTCTGAGCAAAGGTATGTATTTGGTGTAGTCTGGATCTTTCAGAGGGGGGGGGGGCAAAGGTTGCCTATAAGGAATTGCTCAGGAAGAGGACCTGTATGTTGAAAGAAACGTCCAATGCGGTACACCCCCCCTATCAAGCCACCATTTGAAGGAGTCCACTTCCGTTTTGGGGCAGAAAGATGGGTCGAGAAAGATACTTGACAAAGGTTTGCCTCTAGAAATTAAGAGTGGATTTCTTTTAAGTGAATCCCATAATACCAATGCTTGTGATAGGGTGGGGGATAGTATAGGCAGGGCTTTTTTTCAGCAGAAACGCGGGGGAACGCAGTTCCAGGACCTCTGACACTGACTATATGTAATAGCAAGGGGGTGCTGGGAGGTGCTGGAGGGTCTTTGGCTGAGTGCTGGGGGGGATCTGTTATCTCTGGAGAAGATCTATTGTTGAAGGGGGACTATTGTTGCTGGTGCCAGGTCTATTTCTGCTGGTGGGGGTCTATTGTTGCTGGGAGGGATCCACTTTTGAGGGAGGAGTCTATTGATGCTGGCTGCGGGGGGGGGGGGGGGTATTGTTTTTGGCAGGAGGCCTATTGTTGCTGGGGGATCTATTGCTGCTGGCTGCTTTTCTTGTTATTAACAAATTCCATATATATTACCGTATGTAGTACCGCATATTTGCTTCTGTATTTTCCAAAAGGAGTGATACTGGGAGGCGGGTAGGGGGTGGAACCAAGGGACGATGCTCAGAGGTGGGTAGGGGGTGGAACCAATGGACGGTGCTCAGAGGTGGGTAGGGGGTGGAACCAATGGACCGTGCTCAGAGGTGGGTAGGGGGTCAAGAAAAGCGATGACTCAGAATGGGGGAGTTCCTGCACCTATTCTCCAAGAAAAAAAGCCCTGAGTATAGGGGGTCTACTTTTAGGAGTGCGCCACATGAGTTCTTCAATTGTGGACAATGGGGAAGCCTGTTCTTCTATTTCTATCCAATCTGGGCGATCATTTTTAAGGTAAACATCCGATAATTGCACTAACCTTGCGGATTGATAATACCATAACAAGTTTGGCACTCCTAGACCTCCCTGTTCAGGTAAGTTAAACAGACTACGAGAGGGAAGACGGGGTCCCTTTTTGTTCCAGATAAACTTGGTGATTTTACCTTGAAAGGATTTTAGATGGCTTTTTATTATCGGGATCGGAAGGGATCGACAAAGATATAGGAGTTTCGGGAGGAGAGTCATCTTGGTAGAATTAATTCTGCCGATCCAGCCTATTTTCTGCGCTCCCCATTCGGTAAGGTCCTTCTCGAGTTTCCTATACATAGGAGGGTAATTGGCTAAGTATAAATTCTGGAAATTTGGGGTCAGGTTGATGCCTAAATAGTTAGTAGACGTAGAGTCCCATTTGAAAGTATATTTGTTTCTCAAGAGGGACACTGTGGGTTCTGAAAGAGAAATATTAAGGGCCCTAGATTTAGGCATGTTTACCGTGAGACCCGAGACTTTAGAGAACTCGTCTAGCAGGGAGAAAATTTCCGGAAGGGAGGAGATAGGAGAGGTCACGAAGAGTAGCAAATCATCTGCGAATAATGCGCATTTGTGTTCTTTTTTATTACAATGAACTCCCCTGATATTCGAGTTATCTCGGATGGCTATGGCCAGAGATTCAATAACAATAGCGAATATCAGAGGAGATAAAGGGCAGCCCTGTCTTGTGCCTCTTTGGATATTTATAGATCCCGAGAATATGCCTTGTAACCGGATTTTAGCTTCAGGGGAGGAATAGAGAGCGGAGATGATTCCTAAAAATTTAGAACCAAACCCCCAACGATTCAAAACAGAAAACAAAAATGGCCAAGATACTGAATCAAAGGCTTTCTGGAGATCAAGTGAGAGAAGCATACCTCTTTGTCTAGTGCTTCCAGACCACCCCGAGTACATTAAAGAGATAAGATCAATAGCTCTCCTGATCTGGTCCGGGCCTTGTCTCCCTGTGATGAAACCTACTTGATCTTTGGATATGTATTGACCTAAGAAGGCAGACATCCTATTAGCTATTATTTTAGTAAGTATTTTTAGGTCGTTATTAATGAGGGATATCGGTCTATAGTTCTCCACTAGGCTATGATCTTTATCAGGTTTCGGTATCAACGAAATATAGGCCAAATTAAGTTGTTTATCTATAGGGGAGCCCTCAGTCAAATGATTGTAAAATCGTGCTAGGTAGGGTGATAGAATGATAGGAAATGTTTTGTAATAAGACCCTGAGAATCCATCAGGGCCAGGAGCTGTGTTTAATTTTAAGTTTTTGATCACTGACATAACTTCCTCAGCTGAAATGGGTGCCTCCATCAACTCCTTGTGAACCTTTGTCAACCTGGGAAGATTCAGGCTGTTCAAATATTCACCTATTTTGTCCGAAGAAAAGTTACTATCCTTAGCGTAGAGCTTGGAATAGAAGTCGTGGAAGGCCCCCATCGCCCGCCGAGGATTTAGGGTAAGGGTACCATCTGCCATTTTTATCTTAGGGATGGTTCTCGATTTAAATCTGGGAGATAGTTTGCGTGCTAGCATTGGACCTATTTTATCCTTTAAATGGTAGAACCTGGCACCTGTCCATTTTAGATCATTTTCTGATTTTGCTGTCAGAGCTAGGTTTAAGGCCGATCTAGCAGCGTCAAGATCGTGGGTGGGAACACTGAGAGGGTCTAATTTATGTTTTCTACGTAACTCTAAATAGGTCTCTTCCAATTTCTCTATGGTCAATTTCTTTTGTCTTCTAAGTTTGGCTGCAATTTGTATTCTTTTCCCCCTAACTGTAGCTTTATGGGCAGCCCATAAGGTTTCGGGGGATATATCTTTAGTATCGTTAATTTCAAAATATTCCTTTATGGATTGTTCAATTTCTGCCATGAGAGTGGGATCTTTTAAGATCGACTGGTTAAGTGTCCAGTGAGACATTTTATGAGTTGTGTCCTCTTTTCTCAAGGTTAATAGAACCATGGAGTGGTCTGACCAAGGGACATCCTTTATAGTGGATTTAGAGGCTGCTGGGACATGATGGTTGGATATTAATATATGGTCTATGCGGGAGTACGATTTGTGAGGATTAGAATAGTGGGTGTAATCTTTAGTTTTCGGATTTAATTCTCTCCAAATATCGGTCAATCGGGATTGATGAAGCATGCGAGCTAATTGTGTGCTAATTTTGGTTGGCCTTATGAGTTTATTATTATTTGGTTTGGATTTATCTAAACCCGAATCGAAAGCCAGGTTGGAGTCTCCTCCCATAATAATGATGCCCTCCATAAGAGGATGGAGGACTTCAAGCATCTGAGAGAAAAACTTCTTCTGTCCCCTATTGGGGGCGTAATAGGAGACAAACGTGTATAGCTTCTCGTCTAGAGTTCCTTTTACCAAAATAAATCTGCCTTCCGGGTCTCTATATTCCTTTAGTAAATTAAAATTACAAAATTTGGATAACAAGATAGCCACTCCTTTCGTCTTGTTTTCCGCGTTGGATAAGTAGAATACTGGGAAGTGGGAGTGTAGGAATGAGGGGGAGTACCGCCTTGGGAAGTGTGTCTCCTGCAGGAGCACTATATCTACATGAAGTGCCTTGTATGCCTGGAGGGCTTTTCGTCTTTTAATAGGAGAGTTCAACCCCTGGGTGTTGTGTGTCACAACACGCAGGGGTTTAGTAGTGTTATTTGAGCCAGCCATGGGTCGTAAAGAGTGTTATGGACAGATCGTGTCTTGAAGACTGAGTCCATAGCTCAGAAGACACCTGTGATGGCAGGTAGGCCGGGAGGGAGGGTGGGAAGGTAAAGGGGGAAAAGGGGAGAATAGATACATGGAAATAAAGGCAAAAATGGTAACCACAAAGCAAGATGTAGTATTGCAAAAGGTCAAACCATGACCCAGATTGAAGGAAGGGAAGTTTGCTCCTTCCTTCAATCAAACAGAATTTATTAGAGTAGTCCATTTAGAGGACTAACTTCCTACTTGTCAGGGCGACAAAGTGTCGCTCCAAGAAGTGGGTTGAGGCTCAGGGCCTCACCGCCGACTGTCAGCGACAATCAAAGTTCATGAATTAAATTTTGAAAAACAAAGGGTTGATCCCCCAAAAATAACAATTGAAGAGATGGTACCTTCCCCCTAAAAAAATATATATATATATATATATATTATTTAATACCATAGGAAAAAATAAAAATTGTAGAACCATATGGGTAAGTAGATATTGAAAAACCACAAGAATAAATAAATAAATGATATAAGTGAGCCAGTAAATATTAACTCTTACTCTACCAGAAATCCTTATGAATTGTTTCTCAATTCTTGATCAAATTACTTATATTAAAAGAAGGCCTATTGGGGAGAAAAAAAAAAAAAAGAACACAACAACTTATATGAATGGGGGATGGACACCACCGGAGCTAAGATTAAATCATTTCAGTTGATGTTTAGTAGAGTTATTTCAGACTTTCCTGTGTTTGACTCTATTCCAGGGATTTGAGGTTGGACTATTGGGTGTATTTCTTTTAGCTGAGGTTTGTTGCGGTGGTAAAGTGTCCATGGCTGGTTCATGAGAAATAATTTTCAGGTCTAGTAATAGTCTTTCACCTTCTTGAAAGTTGTGTACTACGTGGAGTCTGCCGTTATATTTGAATTTTAAGGCGAATGGGAAGGCCCATTTGTATTTAATGTCTTTTTTTCATGAGGGCAGAAAGTAGTGGTTTCATCGCTCTCCTCTTCTGAATGGTGTAGGGAGATATGTCTGAAAATATTTGAATCGTTGCACCTTGATATTGAAGGTTTTCTTGTTGTCGATTTTTTCATCACCTTGTCTTTGGTGGAGTAATAGTGAGGCTTTACTATCACATCTCTCGGTAAGCCGTCTTTTCTTGGTGGGCCTAGGGATCTATGTGCTCTGTCTAATTCCATTTTGTGAATAGGTATGGATGGGATCAGGATTTTTATGATGTCCTGTATAGCTGAGTGTACATCTGTGATGGACTCAGGTAGCCCCCTGAGCCTGAAATTATCCCTTCTTGATCTGTTCTCCAAATCATCTATTCTGGCCTGGGCCACCTCCAGTTGTTCTTGCAGGTGTTGTATGTGGTCAGTATTTTGTTCGATTCTAGAGACATTAATATCCAGTTTCCGTTCTATGGATTCGATCCTGTTTCCAAGACTTTGGAAGTCGGCTCTGATGTCCTTAGTGATTTTTTCAGCGTTCTGGGCGAGGCCCCTATCTAGAATTTCCGATATCCTGTTGAATAAGTCAGTAACATTGAAGGGGGCTTCAGGGGAGCATTCAGTATTAGAATGGATGTAGATAGGGTTTTGAGAAGGGGCCTCAGAAGGGGTTAATTGACCCGACATTGTGGATATTATTCCTTCTTTAACAACAGACGAGTATAGCGCTGTATGTGATATAGAGTCTGATGAAGGGGGTGGTGAGATGGCTAACAGGTGAGATGACATTTGTTTGACAGACATAGAATGTTCGGTAATTTCCAGCGTATGTGTCTGGAGTTTGGAGTCCATGTTTTTAAGAGATTCCTTGACGGCTAAAGTTTTAATAGTATTCTTGTTCTTCTTGTTTCGCTTTCCCTTCATGTATTGAATGTGTAGCAGAATATTTGCACCCACATGAGTCAAAGCTAAGTCAATATTAGGGTCGGCAGATTTATTAAGTATCCTGAATCAACCATTGGGAGGAGCATGATATTTTGGTGTTCAGTTCATACCTGGGTACCAGGGCTTGTAGTCAAACTGTGAAAACTGACAAAATCTGTTATAGGTGGAGTCCCTGTTTAATATGATAAGTGGGTGTCATTACTGTAGATGGGGGGGGGGGGGGGGGGGGGATCTAAGATCTTCAAAAAAAATTGTCATCAGACACCCGACGGTGAGTGGTGGGTCTTCCCTAAGTCGCCACCTTAAAAGTATCCCTGAAATGAATTATAGTAAATGACTTGCGATTATTGCAGATTAAGTAAGATATTGTTGAATGAAAGTTTTCCTCTTAAGGTTGCAGCCTTAAAATTATCTGGTGTATATTTCTTCAGGTGGTAGACTTAATCTGAGAGGCTGTAATGTACTCTGACAGGGGGGGGATTATGGACTGAGGGTCTTGAGGAGCGATGCTGAGGAAACCACTAGTTTCCTGTCTGTGTATTGTATCCACTCAGATTGAATTGCTGGGGAGGCCTCAGACAAGGAATGAATCCTATTGTGTAAAGTCTATTGATGAAAGAAAAAATATCAGATGATATTAATCCTTTATGCTGTCACCTTAATCTAGCCAGGTGTGAGGGCTAGTCAGGGGTTCTCAGTGTGGAAGAGTGTCCTGAGGAGATTTGACAGAGACTAGTGATATCCCCCCTGGTAGGGATCTGCAGTATGTGGTTATCTCCAGTGGAAATTACCTCACATATGAGCTGCTGTATTTGCAGATACCTCAGTCTTTTTCCCTTTTTTTTTCTTTTTTTTCTTTCCCCTTCTTCCTCTCCCCTCTTAGGTTAGTTATTAAATAGTACTGTCTAGGTCACTTGCTGTGCTGACAGGGTGAGACAGAAATGACAATGACGCTTACAATTTTCCTCAGGAGGTGTGAGTGTAGGAGCGCTCTGCAGATTTCTCTCTTTCTGCTCTTTCATACTCATAGTTAGGTTTTCCATTAATTGGACTTCTGATAATTTTGCCATCCACTCTGCTTTACTTGGGGACACAGTACTTTTCCAAAGAGCTGGAATGTATGCTTTTTCTGTGGACAGCAAATGTCTCAACAATGAGTTTATATTTTTCTGTCGACCATAGGGATATCAAAGTAGGAAGGCAGCTGGATTGTCTCCAAGTGATGCCTCGATCATTTCTTCTATTGTTTCTGAGACTAGTTTCCAAAATTTCGTATTTCTGGGCATTCCCAAAAAATGTGTATCATAGTGCCAACCGCCCCTTTTTTCCGCCAACAGATTGGAATCCTGTGGGTATATATATTCAGTACTTCTGGAGTTCTATACCACCTGCTCAGGATCTTATAGCTTCCCTCTTGATACCTAGTTGCCATTGACACCTTGTGTGTAAACCTGAATATCTAAATTTTTTTTGTACTTCTGAAAAGGTGACTCCTAACTCTCTCTCCCATGCCTGTATGAAACCTAAGTTCTGTGGGGCCTTCAACTCGATCACCATGGCACAATAACGATATTGCATGACTGACTGGCTCCCCTTTTAAGCATAATTTTTCAAATTTAGACAAGTGAGCTATTTCTCTTGTTCGCGTGGAAATAGATCTAAGAAATGCATTTGCCTGCATTCTCCTGAAAGCGTCTAAACTTTCTTCAAACTCACCGTCTAATTTTTCTCTAGACATTACTTGATTATCAGCCATGAAATGTAAGTCTACTTTTCTTTATCGTACATCACGGGACACAGAGCGCATAGCCATTACACTTGGGTTATATGGGTACCTTCAGGTGATGGACACTGGTGTAATCAATTTCACAGGAAGTTTCCTCCCTATATAACCCCCTCCCACTGGGAGTGCTTCAGTTTTTTCGCCAGTGTCTTAGGTGTTGGTCACGTCTAGCTGTCCCTCGGAGGTCTCGGGACCCAGGATAGCTAGCCGGATCCGTCCGAAGTGCTTCAAAGCCAAGGTGTACGGTACCCGGGCCCTGCTGGAGTGGGGTTTTGCCTATAATGCCTCTCCTTGGAGGGCTGGATTCTGGGCTCCAGTGCCTTAGTCTCTTCCAAGAACTAAACGCTACTGATGCCAGGATGCTATATAGGTCCAGGTGTGTGGGTTCCTTAACACAGGACCCCGGTCCCTGAAGGTCCAAGACAATACCCACGGAGATGGGGGAAGATTGGGCCTCTTGCATTTTGCAATACCCTGCGGCGTGGAGCAGGTAAGAGGGAACCTGCGGGACTTGGTTTGACAGTAGGTATCCCCCTGGGGGTTCTGGGTCGGCTAATGGTATGCTTGTGCATCAGCCACTATCTCCACTATGTCTTTTGAGGCAGGATGGGATGTACTAATGTTTACCCAGATAACATGTAGGTATATGTATGCTTTTAAAGATATGTATTTGCTACTCCCCCCAGATCTGCCTGTTAGCATGATACTGCAGCCCCACGTACTATAAAGGGGGAATGCTGGTGAAACTCCTGTTTCTTAGGAAGCCTATGGGGACAGCTTCCTCTGTGTGTGCACTACATTAAGTATTGGTGCTTACCTGGTGTCTGTTGGGTTGCTAGCACTGGTCCATGCTTCTCCTCTGCTTTCTGCTTCCTCCATGTTGGTTTCAGCGTGGGGGGGGATGGGGGGGGGCGGTTCAGCAGTGTCAGGTCTCAGTTAAAGCAAAGCATTTCCTGGCTGGTCATTCCCTCCTTAGAGGAGAGAGAGGACACAGAGCACGCAGCTGAGCCATTCTGGCTATGCAGTGACACCTAGTGGTGGTTTGTGGATCTTCAGGTCTGGACTTGGCTCCATACTGACAAAAAAAAAAGAGTTTTTTTCTTAAAGGGACTCAGCCTTAGATCCGGCAGTATCTGAGTCGGTGCAACCTTGGGCTCCGGCTAACGGGCATTGGTGTTGCAATACTCACAGGATTTCCTCGGTATTGCCGCCTTCTCGGGCGTGTGGAAGTTTGAAAAAAAAAAAATATATATATATATAATTTTTTACCATAGCCTGTTCTTATTAATGATTCACTTCTAGCTACAACAGTTGGGTGTTGGCTACAGGGGTGTCTCAAGGTTGTGCAATGGCTCCCAAGGGATCAGGACCAGCTAAGGCTGCAAAGGGTGCCAAAAAACTAAAGAGGTCTCCATCGGGGTCAGAGGATTTGGGCCAGGCTCCAACGGTCCCACCCTCACCAGATAGACCACCGAGTAGCATGTTGCAGGAGCCATTGAGGGTGCTAGGGGCAGAGGCGGCCCCCAATCAACCCATTCCCGTTTACGTTACGGAAGAAATGCTAGCGACCACCCTGGGTGGGCTAGAGGAAAGGTTAACTGCTTTGATTGCCCGCTCTTTGCCAAGTGGCAAACGGGCTAGATCCCCGTCACCTAGATTGGTGTTTTCAGATGCAGAGGTCCTCTCTTCGGAGGAATTGGACCCACAGGAGGATCAAGCGGACCCGAGTCCCGACGGTTCAGACATTGAGGGTTCCACTGTAGATGAATTTTTTTTTCGGCTTCTCAAGCGCAGAGCCTGTGGATCCAGTCTGACAGATATGGTTCGCACTGCTTTTAAACTTCCAGTGTCAGAACTATTAGCCCCTGCGGTATCCTCTTTAGGTTCTTCAAAAGCACCATTAAGTTGTGCGTCTTTTCCGATTCACCCCCTTCTGGAGAGCGTGATTTTTCAGGATTGGGCTCAACCTGATAGGATCTTTATCCCTCCTAAAAGGTTCTCTATTCTCTATCCTATGGAAGAGGAATTTGCAAAGAAATGGGCACTCCCTAATTTGGACGCAGCCATTTCCTGCGTGAATAAATCCCTGACCTGTCCGGTTGAAAATGTCCAGATGTTCAAAGATCCGGTCGACAAAAAATTGGAGACCCTACTGAAGGCCTCTTTTACCACAGTAGGTGCCGTGGTTCAGCCAGCGGTGGCAGCCATTGGCGTTTGTCAGGCGTTAAATGATCAGACTAAACAGATATTAAGGGACATGCCAGCTCAGCAAACTCGTGAATTGGCAGACCTACCAAGGGTTCTCTGCTTTGCAGTAGATGCTATTAAGGACTCCATTCAACAGGCGTCCCGTCTATCTCTTCTGTTGGTTCATATGCGTCGCCTTTTGTGGCTGAAGAACTGGTCAGCAGAGGCACCCTGCAAAAGGCTTTTAGCAGGATTTCCCTTTCATGGTGGGAGACTATTCGGTGAAGACCTAGATAAATATATCCAGACCATATCAAGTGGTAAAAGTTCTTTCTTGCCTGTCAAGAAAAGATCGCGTGGGCCCGCGTTTAAGCGACAGGCCTTCGCAGGCTCGGCCCCTTCAACTTACCGTCAGTATCGACGGCCTCCCGGGCGTTCAGCATTTAATAGCCGCCCACAAGGACAAGCCACGGCAGGCAAGAGGCCATGGTCTCGCAAGCTGGTTAAACCAGTCATCAAGTCAGATTCATGAAGGGGCGCCCCCACTCTCTTGGGTGGGGGGAAGGCTTCGGTTTTTCTCCGAAGTGTGGGAGGCCAGAATTCCCGACTCTTGGGTACTGTCCGTGGTAGCCACGGGCTGCAGGCTAGAGTTTCGGGAAGTCCCCCCTCCTCATTTTCAGGGGTCAAGTCTTCCAAGCAACCCATTAAAGAGGGCCTCTCTTGTAAAAGCATTGGATCGTCTCTTGCTCCAAGGAGTAATTGTAGAAGTACCAACCCAGGAATGGGGTCTGGGATTCTACTCCAACCTTTTCATAATACCAAAGCCCAATGGCGACGTCAGGCCTATCTTAGACCTCAAACGCCTAAATCGCTTTCTAAAGATTCAGACCTTTCGTATGGAGTCCATACGTTCGGTGGCAGCCAGCCTACATCAAGACGACTTTCTAGCATCTATAGACATAAAGGATGCGTATCTGCACGTGCCGATCTACCCGGCACATCACAAGTTTCTTAGTTTTATGATAGATCACCGTCCTTACCAGTTCGTAGCCCTCCCTTTCGGGTTGGCAACAGCTCCGCGGGTATTCACAAAGGTGTTAGCCCCGGTGCTAGCCGTCCTAAGGACAGAAGGCATTTTGGTCCTGGCATACCTGGACGATCTTCTGGTTATCGACAGATCAGCTTCCTGCCTCAATCATGCAGTAGTTCTCACAGTTCGGCATCTAGAGGAATTCGGGTGGATTGTGAACCAAGAAAAATCGATATTGCAACCCACAAAGCAGTTGGAATATCTAGGCCTTCGGCTAGATACAGACTGCCAGAGGATATTTTTACCTCAAGCAAAGGTCAGATCAATAACTCAAGCAGTTCAAGTGATCTTAGGCAAGAAGAGGCCGACTATTCGCCTATGTATGCGACTGCTGGGGAAGATGGTGGCCGCCTTCGAGGCAGTGCCCTACGCCCAGATCCATACCAGATATCTCCAAGCAGCCATTCTCTCTGCTTGGAACAAGTCCATTCAGGCGTTAGTTCTCTCCCCAGGAGTCCGGCGCAGCCTGTTCTGGTGGCTGGTCCCTCAAAATTTGTCAAAGGGGAAATCCTTTTGCCCCATTAAGTGGAAGATAGTAGCCACGGATGCCAGCCTGTCAGGTTGGGGGGCAGTTCTAGAAGGACAGACCCAGCAAGGGCAGTGGTCGGAGGCAGAAAAACTGCTTCCCATCAATATCCTAGAGATCAGAGCTGCTCGGCTGGCCCTGGTCGCCTGGACTCTCCCCCTTCAGGGTCTGCCAGTAAGGATACAGTCCGACAATGCCACTGCGGTGGCATACATAAACCACCAGGGGGGCACGAGGAGCCTAGCGGCCCAAAGGGAAGTAAACCTGATTTTCTCATGGGCCGAAGCCCATGTGCCCTGCATCTCGGCGGTGTTCATCCCAGGGATACACAATTCTCAAGCAGATTTTTTGAGTCGTCAACAGTTGCTCCCGGGGGAGTGGTCTCTTCACCCCCAGGTATTCCAAGAGATTTGCCAAAGATTCGGAGTTCCAGATGTGGACATTATGGCAACGAGATCCAACAAAAAGTTGGACAAATTCATATCCTGAGCCAGGGATCCCTCGGCCTACGGGACCGATGCGTTGGTTTGCCCCTGGCACCTGTTTTCTCTCCTGTATGCGTTCCCTCCACTGCAGATGATTCCCCGCCTTCTACGGAGGATCAGGGTGGAGCGCAGGCCTGTGATCCTGGTGGCCCCAGCCTGGCCCAGGAGGGCTTGGTACGCACTCATCGTGAGGATGTCAGTCGGGGCGCCGTGGCCGCTCCCCCTGCGCCCAGATCTGCTGTCTCAGGGCCCAATCTGCCACCCTGCTTCACAGCAGCTAAATTTGACGGCTTGGCGGCTGAATCCCTAATTCTTAAGGGCAGAGGCCTCTCAGGTCATATCTACGTTGATTCAGGCTAGGAAACCAGTCTCTAGAAATATTTATTACAGAGTCTGGAGAACCTATGTGGAGTGGTGCGAGTCTCAAAAATGGCATCCACAAAAGTTTTTTATTGACAGGATCTTGCGATTCCTCCAGGTTGGCATTGACAAAGGGTTGGCTCTTAGTACTCTAAAGGGGCAGGTGTCGGCTTTATCGATATGGTTTCAAAGACCCTTGGCCACCCATTCGCTTATGAAAACCTTCTTGCAGGGGGGTCTTGCATGTGAATCCCCCTATTAGAGCTCCCCTTTGCCCCTGGAATTTAAATCTGGTCTTGTCAGCTTTACAAAGGCAGCCGTTTGAACCTCTGACAGAAATCCCTCTTGTGCTTTCTAACCCGAAAGTTGGTTTTCTTGGTGGCTATGGCTTCGGCCAGAAGGGTTTCCGGGCTGGCAGCCTTGTCATGCAGGGAGCCATACCTTATTCTGCATAAGGACAGAGTGGTTCTGCGGCCTCAACCTTCTTTCCTTCCTAAGGTCATATCCAGTTTTCACTTGAATCAGGATCTAGTCCTACCATCCTTCTTTCCTACTCCCCAGTCCAGAGAGGAAAGACTGCTTCATACTTTGGACGTGGTTCGAGCCATGAGGGTCTATCTCAAGGCTACAGAGAAGATTCGGAAAACAGATGTGCTTTTTGTTCTTCCGGATGGCCCCAAGAAGGGTCAGCCGGCTGCCAAGTCTTCCTTGGCTAGGTGGATTAAGCAGCTGATTTTTCAGGCCTATGGTCTGAAGCGCGTTCCACCTCCCTTATCAGTTAAAGCCCATTCTACGAGGGCCATGAGTGCCTCCTGGGCGGCACACCATCAGATCTCTATGGCACAGGTTTGCAAGGCGGCAACCTGGTCTTCCGTACATACGTTTACTAAATTTTATAAGTTGGACGTCGCAAAGGGTACGGACGCAGCATTTGGGCAGGCGGTCCTACGGGCAGCAGTATAGAATCCTCTGGTCCGGGTCACACCCCCTTTTCTCTGTTGGTGGAGTTACTTTACTTCCTGATAATTTTTTGTTTGGCTATTCTTGGCCTTACGGTCTCCCTCCCTTCATAGAGCATTGCTTTAGGACATCCCAAGTGTAATGGCTATGCGCTCTGTGTCCCGTGATGTACGATAAAGAAAAAAGGATTTTTAAAAAACAGCTTACCTGTAAAATCCTTTTTTTGAAGTACATCACGGGACACAGAGCTCCCACCCCTCTTTTGGGGAACATTGTGTAACCTCGGAGAAATTGCTTGCTACAAAACTGAAGCACTCCCAGTGGGAGGGGGTTATATAGGGAGGAAACTTCCTGTGAAATTGATTACACCAGTGTCCATCACCTGAAGGTACCCATATAACCCGAGTGTAATGGCTATTCGCTCTGTGTCCCGTGATGTACTTCAAGAAAAGGATTTTACAGGTAAGCTGTTTATTAAAAATCCTTTTTTTACCCTGTCGTTTTAGCATCGACTTTTTTTTTTGTCCTTTAGACCCATTTCAAACTCTGGATTGCCCAGGATAGGAGTCATCGGGTTCAGCAGGGTCGATACCTTAACTTTTTTGAGTATCCTTTTTACCTACACTGTCGCACCCACTGTCGGATGCTGCTTTACTGCTTGCGGTATGATCATGTTTTTTAGCCAAATTTCCCCCTCTAGGGGTATCTCCACTATTGCTTGTTCCATATGCACCCATGGTTTTTCTTTTTGCAGTACGCACCAATCCAATACTCTTGCTAGATGTACTGCCTCATAATACCCCTCTGGGTCCGGGAGCCCTACACCCCCTTTTCTTTTGGTAGGGTCAGGATGTCCCTACGTATTCTGGCAGATTTTCCAGCCCAAACAAACCCTGCCAATCCAACCGGAATCTTAATAGGTAGGGTCTTTAGAAAGTACAACAATCTTGGCATTACATTCATTTTGATAATGTTAATTCTTCCAAACCACGTAAATGCCTCCTTATCCCATTTCTGTAGATCTATTTTAATCTGTCGTACCAAGGGGCCAAAATTAAGTTTGAATATTCTTTTCAGTCTATTGGGTTTTGGGTATTTTTGTCCCGAGGTATCCTATATGTTAGTGTGTCCATCTGAAATTTGATAGCTGCTGTTGTAGTACTGTACTCGTCTCAATACCCATTGCTTCAATTTTGGGTTATTTTTAACTGACATGAGCAGAATGAAGGAGAATTTTATCTGCTAAAGAGGGGTACAAAAATACAGTGTAACACTATTTTTAAGACCGATTTCTAGTGGTTACACCTATATGCAGGGCAGCCATCATTTTGGGGCCCCTCACTCATTGAGGGGGGGGGGGGGCTGGGGTTGCCGAAAATGACACTGGCATTTCACTTGCCTCTTCCTCCGGCTGCAAACTGAAAGTGTTTTTGCCGCAACGGGGGGGGGGGGGGGGGGCTACAGGGGTCAAGTGTAGGGCACAAGAGCTACAGTGTGCTGAGTAGTAGGTGGATATTCAACACCTATCCCAACTTTAAACTGATGTCTTCCCCGTCTGCTCTCCACACTGGGTAGGGAGATATATAACTGTCTTTCACATTCACCTTCAAAAGTGTATTTGGTGTTGGGTGGATACACTCTTTTCATTCTGTTTTATGTCTGTAAACTACAGTGAGAACTTTTGTATGCATATTGGTAACTTGTTTAGCATGATCAAGTTTTTACAGATTTTATGTATGTTCGCGTCTTTTCACTTTACTTGTATTATGCATCTTGTCCACCAGCCTAGAAATGCCCAAAGATGAACTACCAAACCACAACTGCATAAAACATCTCCGTTCTGTGGTTCAGCAGCAACAAACACGTATAGGGGAACTAGAAAAGGCAGCCGCTGAAAACAAGCATCAGCTGTCTGAACAGGTATTGCTTTCATTTCTTTTATCTTGCAAGAATTATGTATGAAACCTGTGAAATTGCTTTAAACTGTATCGCCACTTTTGCGGGGGGCGTAGCAAGCAAAAAATGGCATATACAAATCCCATTTTTAGGGTGGAATCTGTAACCTGTTCCTGATGTGGCAGCCGCTGCCCAGTTTCAGAATTGATGTATGGGGATTGATGCCTGGTTCTGGGATTGACGTACAGGCACACAGATGGTGACAGATCTGGAGGAGACCTGTATGGAATCGGTGATCTGCTGATCGCTGGTGCAATGCTTTACCGGCTCCAAAAAATATATTTTTATAAGTGAACTTCTCTACTTTTCTTTAAACTTTTCCTTGTCACTTTGCAGCTGTGGTAATTTTTCTGTAAAATTCAATGCAATTTTGCAAGCTGCAGGTCTTCTGTACACAGGTGTGCAGAACGTCCCCAGAAATTACATTTGTAGCTTGTGACGCTCTTAATTTAGAATTTATGTAACAAGTGCAGAGCACATTGGTCAGCACTGAGAAATGCATGGTTTATTTTTATCATTTGGTTCGATTTAGATCAAAGGGATAAACTTTGGTCTGTAAATGAGGTCAACATTTATTTAGGTTTTGTGCTGCCCTGACTAAACTCGTGCACCCCTAATTTAAATATTACCCACCCTGAAATTTTCATTTTTTAAATTCTAGTCCTCCTCTGTAATTATATTTTTGGTGAAATGCTCCTTAAGGGTTAATTACTTGTAAAGAGATGCTGCTTTCCTCATCAGAAAACTGTTTGCATCAGCTGATTATATTGAACCCAGACACTGAATTGGTATTCCAAAGACTTGGCAGAACATTCAGCATTTTTTCCTCAACCACTAGGCTAGCTGCTAGGTATCGGTATGTCACTGGACTCCAAGTGTTTATACTGAGAGGATGTCTGTAGCTGCAGGCATCACCCAGTGTTTGTGGTATCACTTGCAAAAGCAATCCTAGTGGCTAACTATCTGCTGGATTGCTTTTACAAGCAGCAGGAGGATGCTCCTGCCTTTCGCTGCTTTACTGGGACCTCCTGTCCCACCAGGAGACCTGATCGACCAGCCAGCGCTTCGGCCGGATGATTATACAGGCAAACGGAGACCAAAACAAGAAGCGATGAGCATACTTCACTTCCGGATGTAAACAGGTGTGACCAAATACTTTAAGGGCAGAAGAGGGATCTGGGGTGTAATAGACTGCAGATCTCTCCATAAACAGTACCTGCCACTGGGATGGCCTGTCTGGGATGCTGTCACAGGAGATATTTATATTTTATAAGGTCGCTTGCTCCCCCCCCCCTCCTTTTTTCTGACCTGCCAGGCTGCATGCTTTGATAAGGGTGTGGAGTTTAATATTTATTTTTAAAAAAATTATAATTTTGGTGTGGGGGTTTCCCTTAAAATCCAGACCAGACCCCAAGGGCTTGGTATAGACTTCTATACAATGTTTTGCATTTGA
Organism: Rana kukunoris; assembly: GCA_029574335.1. Taxonomy (NCBI): domain Eukaryota; kingdom Metazoa; phylum Chordata; class Amphibia; order Anura; family Ranidae; genus Rana; species Rana kukunoris. The sequence continues at coordinate 146,549,788 of CM056050.1, read as the reverse complement.
GGCATTAATGTTATGGTAACAACCATGCTCATGTGACGTTGGCTATTAGGCATTCGCCTATTGGCATATGCTGCTAATTTAACCACTTCAGGCCCGCGCTACCGTCGGATGACAGCAACAGCGCGGGCCTGAATATCCAACATGCCGTCATTTGATGGCATGTCATTCAGGCGTTCCCAGCGCGCGCTGTAGAGCGTGCTGCGGGGAAGCCCTGTGTTGTCCGTGTCCCTTGGACACGGCCAATCACAGATCGCGGCGAACGGCCAATCAGAGTGGCCGTTTGCGATGCGATCTGTGGGCGAATGAGAGATGATCTCTCATAGATCATCTCTCATTGCCGTGTTACACAGAGACAGCGTCCTGTCTCTGGAGAGGAGGAGCCCGATCTGTGTTCCTTCCTACATAGGGACACAGATCGGTCACCCCCCCTCCCCCCACAGTTAGAACACACCTAGCATACACATTTAACCCCTTCCTCACCCCCTAGTGTTAACCCCTTCAATGCCAGTCACATTTATACTGTAATTAGTGCATATTTATAGCACTGATCGCAGTATAAATGTGAATGGCACCAAAAATGTGTCATGTGTCCGCCATAACGTCGCAGTACCAATAAAAATCGCAGATCGCCGCCATTTCTAGTAAAAAAAAAAATAATAATAATTCTCTCCCCTATTTTGTAAGCGATATAACTTTTGCGCAAACCAGTCGCTTATTGCGTTATTTTTGGTAAAAAAAAATGTAGAAGAATACGTATCGCCCTAAACTGAGAAAAAAAAATGTTTTTTTTAATTGGGATATTTATTATAGCAACAAGTAAAAAATATTGTATTTTTCTTCAAAATTGTCGCTCTTTTTTGTTTATAGCGCAAAAAATAAAAATCGCACAGGCAATCAAATACCACCAAAAGAAAGCTCTACTTGTGGGGGAAAAAAAGGACGTAAATTTTGTTTGGGAGCCACGTCGCACGACCGCGCAATTGTCAGTTAAATCGACGCAGTGCCGCAAGCTGAAATTTTACCTGGGCAGGAGGGGGCTGTAAGTGCCCAGTATGCAAGTGGTTAAGATGTAAGCTTTGCATTTTTCTCTTTCGTTCATGGACGGACACAGCCTTAATCTTGACAAAGTGGGTATTGGCCTTCATTCAGGAGTGACTAGGCAGAAACTTCTAGAAAGTGTTAAACACATCACACACCATACAGTACCACCCAGGGGGCAGTCCCTCTGGGTATAACCCCTCTCTGCATCTCGCAGCTCAGTTTTTTTTTTTAATATGCCTAGCAAAGGAGAAAGACATGGCTCCTTTCAGGCCCATAGGCCTGGAGATATATATATATACGACCCAGCATGAAGCTACGCTTGGCACACACTCGATGGCCGAAACTGGAGAGACAAGGATCTGGGATCCAGCCCGTCACCCAGTCGGCAGTTGATCACAGGAACAAAAATATATATATATATATATATATATATATATATATATATATATATATATATATATATATATATATATATATATATATATATATATATATATATAATATGATTTTATTTTTTTTTTGTTCCTGTGATCAACTGCCGACTGGGTGAAAGTGAGCTCCATAACTGTGCGGAAGATGGCCTGTCTGGGATGCTTCCAGCCTAATCCACGCAGGGAGGGTAAGTAGTAATTCCCTGCTTCGGCAGGAGAACATAGCTGGACATTCTCAGGGAGGTCGAGTAGGCGGTCCCATCCTTTGTTTCCTCCCTGGGCTCTCTGAGCTAGGCTGGCGGGGATCAACCTGGTTGGGGGCTCCATCTATGGTGGGAACTGCACTGTACGTCCACTTTGGGGGTGCTAGTGGGCTGCCATTAAGCGTGTCCGTTTGCTTACCTGTGTTTCTCCCTCAATGCTGTCGGCGGCCATTTTCCTGTGGTACACGCCTGTTTTGGCCTCTATCTGCCGCTCGGCGGCCATTTTCTTGTGGTCCACACAGTTTTACATTACAGCCGCTTGGCGGCCATTTTGCGGGGGCTTTTGGCCTCTAGAGGTGTATTTAAACAGCGCAAGTCTGCAGAGCAACGCTGACTGACACATACAGCTGCAAGGAGAGCAGCTCAAGTAGGAAGCGGACGGCAGCTGTGCGGAACCATCCAGGGTGGTGGCAGCTAGGAGGGAGGGCTGTTGTACCTTGCCTTGAGTCCCTGTGGGTCAGCATGGCGTCAGAAGCAGACGCCTTTTTCCCCTGAAACACCTGAGCTACCAATTGCTGCTCCTGCACCCGATGTTTTAGACGCTATGTCGCCAATCCTAGATGCTTTTGTTGCCAAGGTGACAGCGGCATGTGGGAACATGGGGGGGGGGTGAAAAGCGCCCCCTCTCCCCCACCATCTTTTGGGGACAACTCTGATGAGTACAGCAACGGCTCATGACCCTGGCTCTGATTTGTATCTGAGGATGCGGACCGAGACCGGCCAGACCGTGAGACTGGATCTCGGGGCCTTCAATTGGTTTGTGAAGGTACAAGGATGGCGTTGGTTGGTTCTGTTGCCGCTGCTCTCCATCCAGGGGATTTTCTGGCATCCTTGCATATGGGGAAATGCAAGTATGTGTCCTTGATGTCCAACAAGCATCAGATGTCTTTGGGTGATCTGGCTTTGCCTCTCCGTGTGGTCTCAGACTACAGGGCCATCCAGTCAAACAATGCCACATTGGAAGGCGTATGTCAACCATCAATGAGGAACAAGAAGCTCGCCTGCTGTGTCAGAGGTCGCTCGCATCCTAAGGTGGACAGAAAGTGTACCAGCCCTGTCGGCCGTATATATTCCGGGTGTGGAAAACTGGCAAGCAGACGACTACCTGAGTTGCCAGACGCTGGACCAACGAGAATGGTCTCTGCACCCGGGTGTTTCAGCTCCTTTGAGTCGAGAAGCCAGGAGATCTACATCCAGCTCACCCCATCTTTGGCTATCGGAAGGTATTGAGGTTTGTGGCCAGGTCAAGAGAGACCCATGGGCAGACGCGACAGATACATTGGTGGCACCGTGGAGTCGGTATCAGCTAATCTATGCCTTCCCTCCCCTGAAGCTCCTTCCTCATTTGCTTTGCAGAGGGGATTCCAATTGCTCCGGCTTGGCCTTGGCATCCTTTGTACGCTGACCTAGTGCGAATAGTAGCAGACGTCCCTTGGCGTCTACCGCTGAGAGAGGACCTGCGGAGTGCTCAGAAGTCGTCCTCTTGGAAGATTTACTATTGCACTTGGAAGGCCTACATATTTGTGAGGAAATAAGGTGGCATTTGGTTTCCAGAGTCCTGCTGTTTTTACAGCGGGGGTGGACCAAAAGCTTGCCTTAAGTATGATTTTAAGGGACAGATTTCTGCCCTGACTGTTTGTTTTTTTATTTTATTTATTTTTTCCCCCAAACGACCCCTAGCTACTCACTCTAGTGAGTACGTTTTGTGCAGGGTGTTCGGCAGGTGGCTCCTCCGGTCCGTCCTCCACTACCTCCGTGGGACCTGAACCTGGTCCTCTCGGTGCTTAAGAAACCACCGTTTGCAAGCATTAGGGACGGGTTTCTGAGCTGGCAGCCTTGTCATGCAAGGCTCCCTATTTGGTCTTCCACAAGCATAAGGTGGTGTTGCGTCCACAGCCTTCTTTTCTTCCTAAGGTAGTTTCGGCCTTTCATCCTTGTGTCCTTGTCCGTCGCATCCTAAAGAGGCGTTGCATTCCTTGGAAGTTGTCCGAGCTCTGAGAGTATACTGGGCTGCTACCGCTCCGGAGGTCAGACTCACTGTTTGTGTCGGTGGCTGGTCCCAAGATGGGCCTGGTGATCTCGTCTGCCACCATCTCGAGGTGGATCTGACGGATCCTGATTCAGGCTTGGACCATAAAGGGTCGGGCGCCTCCCTTTCCTGTCACTGCGCATTCGACCAAGGCAATGAGTGCCTCTTGGGCTTTCCGACATCAAGTGTCTGTTTTCCAGGTGTGTAAGGCGGCGACTTGGTCGTCTGTTCACACTTTCACTAAATTCTACAAGGTTGATGTGAGTGCATCTTCGGATTATTCTTTCAGCTGCACAGTTTTGCAGGTGGCTGTTTAGAGTTGCAACTCCTCCATTGAGGAGCTCTGTTTTGTGTTAGGGGTGAAGTTTGTTTTTAAAGCGGAGCTCCAGCCGCGAAAATTTTTTTTTTTAAAAGTCAGCAGCTACTAACAGTGTAGCTGCTGACTTTAAATAAGGACACTTACCTGTCCTAGGCACCCGCGCTGATGGCCCCCCCGATGCCGGTCCCGCGATCGCTCCGAGTCCCGCGCCGCCATTCACACTATGGGAAACAGGCAGTGAAGCCGTACGGCTTCACTGCCCGTTTCCTACTGTGCCTGCGCGAGTCTCACGCTGGCTTGTGAATGGGCGCGCTGCTCTCTGAGAACACACACAGTTCCCAGAAAGCAGCGCGCCCATTCACAAGGAGAAGGAGAAGAAGAAATCAAACCGCGGAGTGGAAGAGGCAGATTACGGACTTCCGCATAGCAACAGCTATCTCGGGTGAGTATTTATTTTTATTTTTTTCAGGTTTTTTTATTTTTATTTTTTTAAACAACATGGCAAAATGTTGTTTATATGGGTGGAGCTCCGCTTTAAGGCTGGTCTCACCCCTTTTTTTTTTTTTTTTTACACTGCTTTAGGACATCCCACGTTTTCAAGATTAAGGCTGTCCATGAACAAAAGAGAAAATAGGATTTTTGTACTCACCGTAAAATCTTTTTCTCTGAGTTCATGGACAGACATAGCACTCACCCCTCCGTTTTGAGTTTGTACTGCTGCTTTTTGACAAACTGAGATGCGGAGAGAGGCTATACACAGAGGGACTGCCCCCTGGGCAGTACTGTATGATGTGTGTGATGTGTTTAACACTTTATAAGTTTCTGCCTAGTCGCTCCTGAATGAAGGCTAATACCCACTTTGTCAAGATTAAGGCTGTGTTCGTCCATGAACTCGGAGAAAAGGATTTTGCAGTGAGTACAAAAATCCTATTTTTTTAGTTTTTAACCCCCGCTAGCAGCTGAGAAAGGGTCAATGGGCAGCAGCGGTGTAGGAGCGGTATACACACCGCTCTAAAGATGTGGCTAGAAGCACTGTGCTACACCAATGGGGGGGGGGGGGGGGGGGGCGGGGTGCTACACCAATCGGGAAAGCACTAGTCTGTGATTGTCCGGGGATCACTTGTAAGTATCTGACCGTGAGTCCCATATTTTATTAACCACTTAAAGGATCACTAAAGGAATTTTATTTTTTTTCCTTTACCTTACTGCAGTCCTGGTTTCATGTCCTCATTCGTTTTTGCTTCGAAGTTGCTGTAATTCTGCTCTGATCTCCACACTTTCTGCTTGTCTGGCTCCTTATAAAAAATCTCGTGGCAGCTTTTCACTGTGGTCCAAGCTGTCATTACTGTGTGTCTAAAACTCCTCAGAACCAATCCGATTCATTTTAAAAACAAAACACTGCCCTGTATTTGTTTGTTTTTTTGTTCTGTGTGTGTCTTTACTTCACAGAAACATGAAACCAGTTTAAAAATTAAACTAAACTGCAGGCACATTATATGATTGATTTTTATCTATTTGTAATCATTTTTAAAAAGAATCTGTTAACTATTATGTCTCTATACCCTGTAAACAGTCATTTCAGCATAAAATGTTATGTTTTCCTTTTAGTGAAGGGTTAAGCCCCGAGCCTGTTTTTCAGATTCAGTGTTTACGAGACTAAAACAGTTTTTTTGCTAGAAAATTACTTAAAACCCCCAAACATTATATATTTTTTTCTAACACCCTAGAGAATAAAATGGCAGTCATTGCAATACTTTTTGTCACACCGTATTTGCGCAGCGGTCTTAGAAGCGCACTTTTTTTATAAACAAATCACTTTTTTTAATTAAAAAAAATAGGACGACAATAAATTTGGGCTAATTTTTTTTATATATTGTGAAAGATAATGTTACGCCAAGTCAAATGATACCCAACATATCACGCTTAAAAATTGCGCCCGCTCGTGGCATGGCGTCAAACTTTTACCCTTAAAAATCTCGATAGGCGACGTTTAAAAAAAATTCTATAGGTTGCATTTTTTGAGTTGGAGAGGTCCAGGGCTAGAATTATTGCTCTCGCTCTAACGATCGCGGCGATACCTCACTTGTGTGGTTTGCACACCATTTTCATATGCGGGCGCTACTCACGTATGCGTTCGCTTCTGCACGCAAGCTCGTTGGGACGGGGCGCTTTAAAAAAAATATATATATTTTTATAATTTTTTACACTGAAATATAAAAAAAAAATGTATCCCTTGTATTCCTATTACAAGGAATGTAAACATCCCTTGTAATAGAAAAAAGCATGACAGGTCCTCTTAAATATGAGATCTGGGGTCAAAAAGACCTCAGATCTCATAATTGGACTTTAATGCAAAAAAAATAAAAATTTTGTCTTTTGACGTCGCTACCGCCCAACAGAGCTATGGGGACGGGTGGGGGCCATCTTGCCCTTACTCGCATCCCCACACAGCCAGCATGAAGACCCGATCGTCTCCGCCGCTACCGACGGCTCCGGTAAGCGGCGGAGGGTGCGGGAAAGCGGTGGGAGGGGCGAATCCACCACAGAGACTGCTCAATGAAGAGATGGGATATCTCGGTTGTGGTAGCAGCTGCTGCCGTTACCGAGATATCCATCTTTAAAAAAAGAACGTATATTTACAGTGGGCGGGCGTTAAGTGGTTAAACTGCTTAATTTTATCCTGGGCAATTGCTGTCAGTCTTGTTTTAACATGAGGCAAGAAACGGCAGAAACATTTAAACTGTGTACATGGCTTTTAAATACCTCATTAAAAATAATGGGCCATTTTTGGTATTATATTAAGATTTGAGCAGAATAGGAACTAGCCCTACCTTAGGCTGCATTCACACCAGAGCAGTTTCAGCTCGTAAAACGCCCAACAAGCAAAATCCCTTTAACTTCAATGGCACTTGTTCACATCTTAGCATTTTTGTCACTGAAGCAAAACACTTTGCGCTCAAAAAACATGAGCTTCTTTGGGGCAGTTTACAGGCATTTTCCTGCTTTTTACATTGGTGACCTGTACAAAATCACATCAAAAAGTGACTGACTGTGATACCCTCCGGTGTGAATGCAGCCTCAAGTTTGTTTTGAGTTTACTTAATTGTGTCTCCATGTATGGCATCCTTTCTTGGCGTCTAAAGAATTTTCTGACTGTCTGTATTGTCTGACCCGTGAGCTTGTTTTCCTTTTTATACAATAGGGGAGCGCAAAATGAATTGGCTGAATATGCTTTTCCGAATACAGATTAGTACTTTTCTCAATTTGTTTTGGGAGTCCTCCTATATTATGGGTCATAGCAGGAACTATGTTTGATTCCATTAGTAGCTTGACTTCAGAACATTAATAATGTGCATGAGCAGGAATCTGTATATACAGCTTTGCTACATCTTGTGGTGATTTGTTAATGAACTCCCTAATAAGGGCTCGGATAGCCACAAAAACGTGACTGGTTCTGACTCTCCGATCTTTTGCCAACTAAAAATTGTATTGTTTTGAGTTGGATAGAACTACTGTGGGGGAAAAAATATCCCAGTGTCGTATTATTATATAAGTTTTTTAAGTCTACTGTGTTTTTGGCTTTAATCATTTTTTTTTTTTTTTCCTGGAATTCTCACTGTAGCCATATAAATAAACACCACTTTGTTTAAAGCCCGTTGCCATAATTTCTATAGCTTAGGAGGTCTTAAAATGTATTCAAAGTTGCTGTGTAGTAACTGTTTAACCCGAAAGCTGTACACATGTGGAGGCAGGGTGAATGGGGCCGTAGCACCCAGCCACCACACGTGTCCACTGGAAACCATCATTCTACTCTAGACACCTTTTTTGGCGATCCTGAAATCTCATCTGTTTAGAGAAGCCTATTCTACCTCCACCTAACAACAAGTAAAAACTTATTTTCCCCCTCTGCTCATCGAATAGTCACTGTTTTGTATCACTTGACTCTTAGGCCCCTTTCACATTGAGGCGTTTTTCATGCGGTACAGCGCTAAAAATAGCGCTGCTATACCGCATGAAAAATCATGCCCTGTAGTGTTCAATGTGAAAGCCCGAAGGCTTTCACATTAAAGCGGTGCGCTGGCAGGAACGCTCCAAAAGTCCTGCTAGCCGCATCTTTACCGCGGCATACGAGTGGTGTGTCCACCGCTCCTATAGCGCACCTTCCCATTGGAATCATTGGGAAACCGCAGTAATACCGCCCGCAACGCGGGTGGTATTAACCCTTTTTCGGCCGCTAGCGGGGGTTAAAACCTCACCGTTAGCGCCCGAATATCGCTGTAAACACGACGGTATAGCGGCGCTACAAATAGCGCGGCTATACCATCACCGCGGCTCCACGCCTCAATGTGAAAGGGGCCTAAGGAAGAGCAGGGCCCTCAGATTTCCTCTTGTCTTATATTGTAACTGTACGGTCTGACTTTAATTTTGAGAAGCACTGTGAAAACTGTTGGCTCTATATAAACCCTGTATATTAGTGAAAATATAATAATTCTATGCAAATTGCACTCATTGCATGCTCCCAACAGTGATCAAGCTGTTGAGGTCAGCTCCTGATCATTAATTATGATTGGCTGTCAGTGCACACATGATTAGGAGTTACAATCGCAGCAGTCATTTAGTCAGGACCTCTACCTACCGACGTTAAGACCATGTTAAACAATACCAGGCAGTGGCAAGGGGTTATAAACAAGGTTTCTTTTGGGGGGTGTGTGTTTTTTTTTTTTTTACACTACTTTGTAAGATGGTACAGCTCTTTCTGCAGTTCCCGCTCCCTGTGATATTGACACCCCAGATCACTGGTGTCTACTCCCCTGTCTACCCCTGGCCATTCACAAAATGCACTGAAATTAGCAGGGACCACAAGTACAAAAGGAGCTGTAATATCTGGTAAACACTGTCATGTGGTATGTCAACAACCTTTAATGAGGAAGTAAACCCTAATGGGTTTTACTTCCTCTTTTGCTACCTAAAAAGCCTGCAAATAAAAAGCATAATAGGCTAGTATGCATTGCATACTAGCCCATTGTGTGACACTTGCCTGCAAAATAATTCAGCGATGTCCCCTGTGTAGGCATCGTCCATCTTCTGTCTCCTCTTCCTTCCAGGCTGCGGACTCCGGCTCTGACTCGCTGGAGCCACATGACGTCACTCCCGCGCATGTGCACTAGAGCCGCCATTAACGGCACAGGCTTGGGAAACAACGGCACCGAGTTTATTTCTTCCCGTTAACATTTTCGGCAGACTACAAGTGCATCATCTACTAAACTACGCACTTTTGGGAGATATTGCTACTACCTAAATAGGTAAGCCTTATTCTAGGCTTACCTATAGGTAGAAGTAGTCATAAGAGGTTTACAACCACTTTCACCAGCTTCAGTGGTAAATGCATTCTAAGCCACATTATGCTATGGACATTAAAGTGCCAGGGGTTGGCATTTAAGAGCTTGTATTCAGAGACCGTGTTCACTTCCAGTTGCCGGTGATGTCCTTCATAAAGTATTTAAGTTGGATATACATATTGTGAAACTTTTTTTTTTTTTTTTTTTTTCTTTTTTTTTTTAAATAGAATGTTTTTTTATTCTTTTCACTGGGACTTTGTGTGTGTGTGTATAAATGTATTTTTGATTTTAAGATATTGTATGTAGTACTGCATTTTGCTTGTCATTGATTAAACTACAGCCCCCCCCCCTTTTATTTTTTAACCCTCCAACAGAAGCGGGACATCCAGCTACTAAAAGCATATATGAGAGCAATCCGCAGTGCCAACCCTAATCTTCAGAACTTGGAGGAAACAATAGAGTATAATGAAATTCTTGAGTAAGTAGTGGTATTGATGGACATATCTGTTGCCACTGAAAAATAGATTGGAAGTTATTAACTGGCTGGTCAATGTTGGGTTTAGCTCATTGACCTGACTAAATTTAATTGTAAAGAGGTACTAATCTGGGATCATAAGGACATGCAAAAGTTACATTTGTGAAAGGTATAAAACTCATTTGAATGACGAGGGGTAAAAACAAGATTTAGGTACAGGTAGTTAATTATGTACGCCAAGCCAAAGTTGGTAATCTCCTAGCAACTTTCTCTGTTTTATTGCCCTGACCCCCTTTGTTCACTTAGAACAGTGATGACGAACCTTGGCACCCAGATGTGTTGGAACTACATTTCCCATGATGCTCAACTATACTGCAATGAACATCAGAAATGTAGTTTCAAAACATCTGGGGTGCCAAGGTATCATTGACTTAGGATATCTGCTGCATATATCTGTTTTGACATGGGGTACATCAGCTTGATAATGCCTATACGATGGAGCTCCTGTGATCCCAAATCTCTCTTGGGACCTTTTCACGTAGTTGTCTGCTCCCATTTAGCAGGAGGGACCTGTGAGCAGATGTCAGGGTTTTTAAATACATCTGTGCTGCTGTTTCAGTTTTAATGTGGTCAAATTCTCAAGACTACAGCGCATAATAGTAACAATAGATAGGCAAGTTTTCTAAACCAGAACCAGCTGTTTAGAATCTTCCCATCCTTTTATATGCCAAATGTATGTTGTATATGTATTTTATGAAGCACTTGATAGTTGTCTCTAGTAAACTCCTTCATTGTTTCATTGCCAGTAGTGTTTGAATTTGTCACATGACTTGTATGTGTTGGGGCATTTAAGGATTTTTGAAATGATTGTCTGACTTGTGTAATGATTACATTCTCCCTTTGATTTTTACCACACAGGTGGGTAAACTCTCTACAACCTGCACGTGTAACTCGGTGGGGTGGAATGATCTCAACGCCAGATGCCGTGTTACAAGCTGTCATAAAACGCTCACTAGTAGAAAGTGGCTGCCCAGCATCCATAGTGAATGAGCTCATAGAAAATGCCCATGAGCGCAACTGGCCGCAGGGCCTAGCCACACTTGAAACACGACAGATGAACCGGAGGTATTACGAGAACTATGTGGCAAAGCGGATTCCAGGAAAGCAGGCTGTTGTGGTGATGGCCTGTGAGAACCAACATATGGGAGAGGACATGGTGCTGGAGCCTGGCCTGGTTATGATCTTTGCTCATGGTGTGGAGGAAATATAAATGCACTTTGGCAACTGTATACACACTTGTTTTGCTTCTCCATGTGCTCCATATTACCTGAGATAACATTTGAAATGCTAAGTCTCCAGACCCTGCTCTTGCCACTGGTGCCTACTAGTTGAGTACTGTGTGATGACTTGCCATTGTTGTGTGTTCTTTTTTTTTTTGGAATAAAGACTCAAGCTAAGCTTTTAGTTTCCCTCATCGTGCACTATGGCCAAGCTTTCAGCACAAGCAAACCCAGTCCAAAGTCATGTTAATTTCTTTCATTCTGCTTCATGTTGGCTGGATGTGCTATTACTAGTTCCTCAGGAGAAGGGAGCAGTCTTCAACAACGTGGCAAAAACTAGAGAGAAAAGACTAACGGAAGACACTACAAAGAAGGGGCATTGTGCAAGATTTATGGGCATTTGTAAGTTAGGGGTGCCGGGGCACCATTTTAAATCACTGGCATCTACAACTTGAATTTGGACTTGCGCAGACCCACTAGAACCTGATCTGGCAGGGATATTTTGTGCAAGCAGGCTAGAAGAAAAATTAGATATTTTTTTATTAATCCCTTTATTACTTGGCACTAATGTTAGATTATTGATTTTCTGTTCTGGTGTGGCCTGTGTCACAATAAAATATGAGTAAGCAGCAGACAATGCAGCAATCATACTACACTCCAAACTTGTGTGTGCAAGCCGTTTTCATGATTCAATGTGATCAGGTACAGCGCTCCAAGCTTCCATACTCGGTCTTCATTGGATGAATGGAAAACAATATAGCTGTGGACATGTATTAGAGTATGTTGTGAGTTATGAACTTGATTTTTTTTTTTTTTTTTTTCTTTTACGCAAGGGATCATGCACTTATTTTGAGGTGCTTGTACAGAAGTGTAATGATTTGTTTTACTTATCTGTGCACCAAACAAGCATTTATTCATGCAGTGGACGTTGGTGCAGCATTCTTGTCTTCAAAGCTTTTATCTTGTGCATCTTTTTTTTTTTTTTTTTTCATAACATTAATTTCACTTTTTCTTATGTCAAGCGTGCATGTTTAATTTACCATATTCTGCAAGAGTTGAAAAGGTTTCAATGTTTATTTGACAGTGAAAGAGAGATTGCAGTATTTTAGTTATACTTTTAATACTACAGTTCATATCTGCATTCTGACCACATTTGAGGTTTAGCATGTAAATTTTTTCAACAAATTGTTGCAGAGATTTACACCTCAGTGGTGCCTTTTCTTGTGTGTAAAGAAAAAAAAACTTGAAGGTCATGCAGAGCACTGCTTGTTCTGTGTTCCAGTACCACCTGTCTTTGTTTTCTTGTTGATCTTGCAAAAGCTTTATATGTATTTTTTTTCTCTGTTCTGTTCAATATTTGTGCTTCAGTATTTTTTTTTATTTGTTTCTTTGATTTTTGTATGTATGGTTCCTTTGTCTATTTTAATATACATAAAACATAAAGTACATGTTGTTTTTTTGTGCGTTACCTTAAGTCACCTTATATTTTACCATCAACCTAAAGCAATTGTTAGTGCACAATTAAAATGGTTGAAAATACTTCACCTGTGATGTGTGCTGAAAATGCTTTTCAACAGACCTCCCTGTTATGTATTTTTTGCTAAGATGGTTTATACAAAATGCCCAGAGCATACACTACACCTTTACTACATGCTGGTATGTGCTGATTCTTGGTGTACAGAGTAGACCTCATTTCCATACAGGCTTCAAAGACCTTGTGGAGAATCTGTACTCTTAATCTCTTAGACAGTGTCTTTTGAAGTCGGATAAACATTGGATATTAATTATTGAGATGAGTAAAGAGCAAATGTGTATACATATTCGTGTTTGTGTGCAGGTATATGTATTATGCTGCTATTTGTAAAGTACAAGGGGTTCTCTGCTCTTTGTTTACTAATAGTGTATGTATGTATGTGTATATACACAGCCCTCAAAATTTGCACTCAAGTACATTTTTGAGCAGTGCGAGTGTATGGACCGGGCTGTTTTTATGTATCCAGTTCCCCTCCTGCCTCGCAGTGCGAGCTTTGCAAAGTTATGTACCAGCCAGCGCCACCCCGCTCCACCTTCCACACATTGCCGCTTGGGAACGCCCCTCCCCACCTCCCACACTACACAGGTTAGCAGCAAAGCAGAGCCACTGGGGGGTGTCAGGCCGGCACCCCCTCCATGACTGAAGCGGAGACATCGGGCGGCCGCGGGTTTAATCGGTAGTGACAAGCAAGTAAAACAGACTGACTGTGCATACACAGTCTGTGTAGCTGCAGTGGCTTTGCAAATGGGGGGGTGTTCGTCGTGCTCGAGTGACACCCGTGAAGCCGCCGCCACCTCCCTGTAGGCTACAAGTCCCACGGACCTGCGCTGATCATCTGAGCCGAAGCGACAGGTCGCAGGCGAGGTACATTATGGGTCTGCATTGTAGGTGGGGGGTGTCTGCATTGTAGGTGGGCTGCACTGTAGGGGTGTCTGTACTGTAAGGGGGACTGCACTGTAGGGGGGGTCTCAGGTCTGTATTGTGGGGTGTCTGCGCTGTAAGGGGGGGGGGGGGGGGTCTCAGGTCTGTATTTTCGGGTGTCTGCACTGGGGCAACAGGTGGCGAGTAACTCTTAAGGCCTGGCTAGTAGCTTGGGACTTTGAGGCCTGTGTGTGTGTGTGTGTGTGTGTGTGTGTGTGTGTGTGTGTGTGTGTGTGTGTATGTATGTATATATAATATACATTTATTGTCACAGCACCTACTGTAAAGGTTGCTATAATGTGTAAAAAGCCATTATAACAGCAGGTGAAAACCTTGAACACGGCAACCAAATAAGCAAACAAAATTCTAGCAGGTACAGTGATAACCGCCACCAGTGCATGTAATATGGCACCAAAGTCACAGGAGTTATGATTTGTCTGTTAACCTCTTCTCTCCAGGTTCACATTTCCAGATTTCCCAGATTGTTAAAATTTTCAGCTGGCATGCACGTGATAATGGGTATTTTTAATTTAAAAGGGTGCTGAAAATTACCAATAGCACAAAGAAAAAAATCATACAAAAAAAAACAATTGTTTAATAAAATATACATACGGAGCTAACAGAAATGGTCTTTGTTTGATGTTCTTTAATTTCTGGACAAGTTGTAACATCTGTCATGTTTTGAAGGGAAAATATAATGAGTGTCAAGTATATATCTATACTGTTGTTTCTATATGAAACATTTAATATATGGCAAAGGACAGATGGCCTTGGGTTAAGCTAAAGACACCAACTCCTTTTGAGGCATTATATGTTGGAATAAAGTTTCAGATTGAATCCAATAAGAGACTTGCCCATTTGCGCTTGGTGTCTTAGAATGGAGGTCTTCCTTTCTGTGAAAAAAATTTACTCTACTGAGGAAATGACATAAAGCTGAAGTATTCCAATTGTGGGTGGGTTTATCCTATGCTGTCTAGCAGTTTTCTGTTGCCAGTAGTCAGATGAGAGCATAAGCAAATATTAACAGTGACTTTTTATTCATAAATGTACAGTTATGGAATATATTTCAAGTTACTTTTGCTGGCCTTCCCTTTCTACCCAACTGGGTTCAGTTGGCAGTGGCACATTTTTGGTTTTCGTCAAACATTGGGCAGCTTCTTGGAGTGTTGGGTGGCGTTCTTGTTTTGGGTGGAGCTTGCGGTGACACTGATTCCAGGGGGGAATAAAAAAAATCTGTCTGGTAGACTTTCAGAAGTTAATATCTGCACCCAGGGGAAAGGGCACTATCATCTAGAAGTGTTCTGAAACACATGTCTGTTTTGGAGAACCCTGAAGGTGTGTCAGTTCAACTTGATACAAGACTAATATGCTTATGCTTATTATGGACCGATTTCCTGTCCTACTTCTTGGTTGCTGGCTTGATAACATGAAACTCGGTATCTAAGATGGGGCCTTTTTATCCTGATGGTTCCTAAGGTTGGCCATACATTTTATACAATTTTCATTTAGATTTACCAAAACCATATAACATGAGGTCAAACCTAAATACTTTAAATTTGTATGCAATCAGACCCTTGCACTTCATAGTTGAAGGTAAATCTAAAGGAAATTGAATAATAAAAGTGTATCGTGTATAGCCAGCTTTAATCCTTTCTGTAAAAAAAAGTTTTTTATATATATATATATATATATATATATATATATATATATATATATATATATATATATTATTCATGGGTTTTTTGGTTGTGCCTTGTTCTTTCTTTCCTTCAGTTGAAGGATTGCTAATCATATGCAGATTCATACTGCTGTATAAGGGCTTGCACACATTGGCATACTTTTTTTTTTTTTTTTCATAGACCTCTCCAAGCATTGTTCACATTTTGCTTGTCAGTGTTACAAGGACCTATTTTACCTTATTGTATATGACAGGACATTGGGTATCTTTTTATATCCATTACTTTAGGGTCATGCTTACCACCTTCAGGTAATTGGATACTGGCACTAAAGACGGGAAATCCTCACCAAGGCAAAACCCCCTCACAGCTAGGCAGAGCTTCGGTTTTTATTTATTTTTTTGCTAGTGTCTTGGGTGATCCTCATGCCTGTGCAGTCTCTGCACTAGATGCATATAATTATTTTATCTGTTGCCTATGGCTAAAATTACCAAGAAAATGGCACCCACACCCTGCTTTGGTCATGCAGGGATGGCCTGCAAATATGATCTTTTGACACTTGGCCCTGCACCCAGATTTGTGGGATTTTTCTATTGTCTGTGGTGGACTGTTAAGTTGCTTTACAAGTCCCGGGTGGTGATTCTTATACGGTTTCCCTGAAGGCTGTGAGCCTGTGCCTGCCCAGATGGATGATGATTTGAACCCTTGGGGCTACTGCTGCATGGTCTGGTGAGTTCCCTAATGGTGAATTCCTCAGGTAGTAGTACCCTGGGGGGGGTCAATAGTACCCTTTAACCACACCCCCCCCATAATGCCCAGGCCATTTTTGCAATCCGGCACTGCGTCGTTTTAACTAACAACTGAGCATTTGTGCGATGTACTCCTTACAATAGAGCTTTTGTTTGATATTTTGATCTTTCAAAGGGGAGGGGCCAGGCGTGCTGTGGGTGGACCCTAGAAAAGGAGGATTGGACCGCTCTGTGCAAAACCCTTGCATAGAGCATGTAAGGTATGAGATGTTTGTAAAGCTTTTGTTTAAAAAAAATAATAGCTTTAGCTTCTTGATGGCTCTGGTGTATATTTAAGTGTAAGTCGGCAAATCTACCACAATCCAAACGGCAGAGGTAAATGGTGGTGTTTCTTAATGCACAGAACAACCAGTGATAAAGGTGTTAATATCATAGCTCGTAAAAGAGCTGGGGCAGAAGAGAACAAGATGGCGGTGAAATCCCACACCATCAGAGAATCCACTGTGACCTGGCTGGAAGCTCCTTTGCCAAATAGGCCGATTTATAATCTGTTTAAATAAAAGTTTGGCGTGAAATGAAAAGCCTCTGGTATAGGTGCTGAAACTGGACAGCTGCTGGCTCAAAAAAAGAGCTAGAAGGTACTCTACAGAGATATAAAAAAGGAAGAGAGAGCAGTTAGAGGTTGTAAACATGGGGGGGGGGGGAGAAGAACCCTGCACCGTATACTAGCTCATTATACTTACCGCAGAACGATGTCCTGAATTGTCAGCACTCCAAGTACACACCCGACATCTTCCACCAAAGTTACTTCCAGGTTTGTGGCTTTGGCGCTCTGATTAGCCAGAGCTCATTATATGCTTACCTGTAGGTAAAAGTGGTGCAACAGAGTTCACAACCTCTTTAAGTTCATTTTACTATGAAGCATGCAGATCATCAGCAAGTGTTTACACATGCGCTGATATGCCACATTGTGCGTTGCATTCTTCACATTGAAATAAACTTATTGCAAAGAGGAATTCTCTCCATATGTTAACCTTTTTTTTTTTCCCAGAGTCCAGGACTTGGAGAATAGTGATGGGCGGAATACGCCATATTCGATTAATATCGAATATTCGTGATGTTTTATAAAAAATAAATTGCGAAATTTCGCTATTTTTTTTTTTTGGATAAAATATCACGAATATTCGATCTTTACGAATATTCGCTATATTTTATAAAAAAAAAAAAATGCGAAATTTCGCTAATGCGAAACTTATTGCGAAATTTGAAAAATACGAATATTCGAAATAGCGAATATTCGCCGCGATATTCGAGTTATTCGTGAATACTCGAATATGCAATATTCGTAGCGAATATTCGTGAGCAACACTATTGGAGAACTGGAATCGGGGCTTGGGTTTAAATCCCAATGCCTGTAATTGATTAAAGAAATGTTTTTTGGAAGTTGAAGGGGGCACCAAGCATTTGTATTGCCAGCTTTGCCTTCTTAAAATCTGCAACAGGGTACAGTAAAATTTTTTTCGGATGTACTCACCCAAAGTGGGGCCAAATAAACATTCAACCTGTCTTTTACAAGAAGTTGTTGTTATTAGAAAAAAATCCAAGGATAGCTCTGAACCTAGCGCTCAAAAATAGATTTGAAGCAGTATAGCAGCTATTATATAATGGCAAGATAAACTAAGGACAAGCATGTCTCATAACAATAATAATAAAACATTAACAGCGTTTGAGGAAAAAAAATATGATTCTCCTGAACTCATATGTTCCAAATCTGCAATGCAAAGTACTAATGGATATCAAAATACAAGATCGAACAAACTACATGTAGTCTATAGTTCCCCTTGTGAGGTGATCACATGAAAGTCCCAAAGAACCACAGTCAATCACTGCTTGAATGACAGCTCAGACGGTATCAGTCACTTGCAATCCTGCAATGTACTCGCCAAACTGCAGTCATTCACAGCATTGAAAAGATCCTGTCAGGATAATCGGCTCCCAACAGCTCTCCACCAGGTGTATGGTGGTTCCAGTCAGTGGGTATATGCGTGCAGCAAAACTGACATGCAAGTAAGCAGAGGAGACTGCATATACTGTAAAACCCTTTATTAGAAGAAAAAACACCCCCGCAATCCACATTTGCTTGCAGACATAAAATAGGTAAAAGCGTGTCACTTAGAGGTGTGCATCTGCTCACTCAGAGATTCCTTAAGATCGATCTATCTGCTCAGTGAGTCCCGGGTAGATGCTGCCTCCAGTACAAACGATACGTCGCATCACTTCAAAAACCTGATCTTGTGCTCTATTTGGACTGTTGCACACTAGAGTAAAAAAAAAATGCTGAGTTTTTTTTTTTTTTTTTTTTACTGATCTGAAATTAGATGCATAGTTGTCTATGGAACGTTGCTCAAAGCTGAGTAAAGATCAGTAATATAGTTGAGTACAGAGCAATAAAACAAATACAGAAAATCGTACATTTGAGTGCAGTAATTTACAAAAATTGTACTTGTCTAGCCCACCTTTACTTGCCTATTATGACACAACTAACTCTTTACAGTTTCTGGCCCACTGCACATGGGCGTCACAAGTTTCTGAGTTAACATCAGTAAATTATGTCACGCGTTAGCAAGGCTCTACCCCCTGATACGGGGGGCTGAACCGAGGGGGCTAGTGGTGCCTATTCTACCTCTCTAATCGAAGCACTACAACTGGGATTACTGGTCCAGTGTATGAGATGGCTTTCAACCTCAGGATTGGCAGACAGTGTCTCCATTAAAATGACATCAAGCATATCGTAGAAAGTCTCCCCCCCTCCCCCGAATTCTTTATTTAAGAAATGCAGGATCTGTAGAAAGTTTCTACTCCAAAACAATCCTGGTGTGTATAGCTCCAGCAGGATACAGTACATGTGGAGAATGAAAAGGTAGACTGAGCATGAAGAAGAGACTATTTAAAGAGCGCTAAGGATTAGGAAAAGCAGCAAAAGTATATACCTGCTGTTGCCACACATACACACCCCAACCCAACTCGACTCAAGGTCAGATTTCAATGGTAATGAGCCCTCGTAGATTGCTAATTCGGGATCCCCCAGAGTCCAAGCCCCAGCCTGCTTCTTCACCAGGGCCCCTGATGGTGGGGATGGACTTGCAGCCTGCTGTAACCCCCCTCCGGGTTGAACAATAAATAACTTGCAGTGTGATTGGGATCCAGCCCTCTTCCACCATCTCCTCTGAATTATTCTCTCCTATTTTGAGACCTCCACCACCTTTCTGTGCATATCCACCAACTTCTTTCTGCACGCCTCAATCCTCTTGGAGTACGCCTCCCATCTCCTTTCTATGTCTCTCCTTTTTTTCTTCCAGAACATGCCCTAGCTACAGTGGGAGTTGGGGACACAATTATTTAAATGGAGCTAAGGATTGTGGAGTAGAAGCAACTAATAGGGGTAAGGAATGGGGAAAACAGTGAAAATGTAACCCTCATTCCTAATCCCCTTATCAGATGTTGTTGTTCCTCTCCTTTCTGTGCTCTTCCTCATTATTTCTGTCCTCCAACATCCTCTTAATGTACTCCTACATCTTCCTGTGCTTTTTGTTTTTGCTCTTTCTGGATTTGAAACCTCCCCCCCCCCCCCCCCCTATTACTGTCCTCCTCCCTCCTGCTTTGTGTCGAGCTCCTTCCGCATTTTCTTTCGGTCCTCTTTCCTCATCTTCTTGCTATCCCCCTCCTCTCTCTTTTCTGAGCACTGATCCAGCTTCTTCTTTCTGTCCTTCTTCTCCATCTTCTGTTTTGACTCCTTTGCTCCTCTACCTCCTCTCTACATCAACTCCTCCTCCTCCATCACTATCATTTTCTTGTCCACCTTTCTCTTCAACTTCTCTTCCTGCTGTCCTGTTCCCCCTTTATTCTGTAATCCCTCCACATCCCCAATGCTTTTCTCTCACGCCTCTTTCTTCATCAATGCCTTCTCCTCTGTCATCTCCTTGTTTTGCTCAGTAAGTATTTCAGCCTACAAAAAAAAAAAAAAAATAGAGGGTAAGTGAAAGTACAGAATTTAAAGTGGAACTATGTAGCACCCTCCTCACATAGGTTGCTTGGCAAAAATGCTGAACATTAGTGTGATAGTCACTGGGATGAATGTGCTTTAAACTTGTGGTTGGCATTGGGAAGAATTATCCCTTACAGATAGCTAAAAATAGCAATGGTTGTGTCCATGGGAACTTTATCTGAGAGGCAGAATTGTGTATAAAGCTCCTAGCAACCTCCCGGAGGAAACCTAGAGTCCTATGGTTGATATACCCTGCCCTAAATTTTACTGGAGCCAGTGTGAATTGAATGTTGCTTGTGTGAACAAGCAGCCTCTGTACTTATTGGATCTTAAAATTGGCCGCCCTTGCAGGGGTAGTGCTATACATGTTACAAGAGTAATGAAAACAATGATATAGATACTTTTTGGTACATAGTTCCAAAGACTTGACACCACTTCTTTTGCTAAAACCATAAGTAACAGTATCTTTGTGATTTGTGTATTAGAAAATGATATACATTTCCAGACACAATGTATGCAAAGATAGACTGAAGAGATCTGCAATAAGCCTGAAAGCTGTAATAGTATTCAGGAGTCTCTTTGGATGAAAACTCAGAAATAATCAACAATCTGAAACTATGTTTCAAGAAAAAGCTGTTATAACTGTAAAAGGATGTTGTACTAAGATTGAATGTCACTTGGGGGTTGAATAAAACTGATAATGATGTGAGCACAGAAAATACATTTGTGGTTATTTCATTATAAATGTTATGTTATATTTGTCTGACCTACACGTGCTTCTTTGATTTAATTGTAAGCAGGATGACAGGATGATCAAAATCAATGTCAAACTGGCCAAAACAATCAATTTCAGTGGGGGTTGAATAATTTTGAATACAACTGTATGTTTGGCCAAGGCAAAGGCAATTGCTGAAATGAACCAGGCAGTTTAAATAGCCAAGAGGGGCTGGCTGTGGGCTTGACTGACGAGCAGGAGACGAACAACAGGTGAGCCACTATGAAACGATGAGTTCTGGCAATTTAACTGACAGCCGAGCACAGAGAAGGAAAGACTGAGAGCCCAGCTCTGACAGTGACAGAACTTCAGAGCTTCTTGCCGGAATGGAAGGCTTCTGCACGCATGCATGGGAGTGACGTAATCGCGGCTCCGGAGCTCGCAAACCCAGAAGAAATGCCTGGGGAACATGTCAGCCCCCTTAGCGCTGACCGAGGGCGTCATTTTAAGTTAAATATTTATAAACCTGCTGGTGGACAAACCATGAACCCTTCTGGATTAAGCCAACTTCTTGTTACAAGGTCCAATCTTCCATCCATCTTTAAAGCCGTTGGATTTAACAGTGACCGTGAGCTTATAACAGAAGGAACCCTTCTCATTAATGTAGCAATTCAGTAAAAATAGCACCCGCCATTGCCACCTATATCACCACTCGAACTCAAGCTGGCAAGTCACTATCCTTCATACTCTATGTCATCTATGCAGCCCGACGGGGTCACTGATCGCTCTGTTTCGCACTGTGCACCATACTCTCGGCACAAACAGCAGCGCTCCCATGAGACCCCACAGATAAAGACCCACTTCAATAAGGCCACATATGTATGTACGCTTATCGAGAAAAGATTAAACAGCTGTACACATAACATACTCATTTGCACTAGACACATTATGGTAATGTACATTTTGTAAGTTTATGCACTTGATAGGTTCACACCAGCAGTTGCACATGTACATACCACATGCACTGGTATGCCTTGTTACATTGCATTTCAGTGCTTTAAAATTACATTAATTGGTTCAGTAGTGTGCTGCACCAAAATGTACAGTGAGGGGGAAAAAGTATTTGATGCCCTGCTGATTTTGTACGTTTGCCCACTGACAATAAAATGATCATTCTATCATTGTAATTGTAGGTTTATTTTATCAGTGAGAGACAGAATAACAAACAAATCCAGAAAAACGCATTACAAAAAACGTAATAATTGATTTGCATTTTAATGAGTGAAATAAGTATTTGACTTCTTCACACAACATGACTTAGTACTTGGTGGCAAAACCCATGTTGGCAATCACAGAGGTAAGATGCTTTTTGTAGTTGGCCACCAGGTTTGCACACATCTCAGGAGGAATTTTGTCCCACTCTTCCTTGTTGCAGATCCTCTCCAAGTCATTGAGGTTTCAAGGCTGATGTTTGGTAACTAAAATTTTTAGCTCCCTCCACATATTTTCTATAGGATTATGGTCTGGAGACTGGCTAGGCCACTCCAGAACCTTAATGTGCTTTTTCTTGAGCCTCTCCTTTGTTGCTTTGGCCATGTGTTTTGGGTCACTGTCATGCTGAAATACCCATCCATGACCTATTTTTAATGCCCTGGCGGAGAGGTTCTTACCCTAGATTTGATGGCACATAGCCATGTCCATTATCCCTTTGATGTGTTGAAGTTGACCTGTCCTCTTAGCAGAAAAACACCCCCAAAGCATAATGTTTCCACCTCCATGTTTGACAGTGGGGGTAGTGTTATTGGGGTCAAAGGCAGCATTCCTCTTCCTCCAAACACGGCGACACTGTGACCACAATACTTTCACCCAGTTTTCCTCTGAATCATTCCGATGTTCATAAGCAAGCTTTAGATGGGCCTGTACATGTGCTTTCTTGAGCAGGGGGTCATGCTGGCCGGGTTTCAGTCCTTCGCGGTATAGTGTGTTACCAATTGTTGACTTGGTGAATATTTTCCAACTGCCTTGAGATCATTGACAAGATTCTCCTGTGTAGTTCTGGGCTGATTCCTCACCGTTCTCATGATCATTGAAACTCCACAAGGTGAGAACTTGCATGGAGCCCCAGACAGAGGGAGATTGACAATTATTTTTTGCTCATTCTATTTGCGAATAATCGCACCAACTGTTGTCATCCTTTCACCAAGCTGCTTGGTGATGGTCTTGTAGCCCATTCCAGCCTTGTGTAGGTCTTCAAATCTTGTCCCTGACATACTTGGACAGCTCTTTGGTCTTGTGGTCTTGTCCACGGTGGAGAGAGTGTAATCTGATTTAAAGTAATGTGAATGTCACCGGTGCAAAGGAGTTTTATATATAAATATGAGTGATCCGCTGCAGTACTGTGTGTGCCTCCAAACAAGGAGGTAAGAAATATATATATGCAAAAAATGTGTTACTGCGCTGATCAAAGACAATTAAGAAAAATGCAATTCATGAGATACTATTGGACTAAGTGCTAAATTATGTGCAAATGCTGCAAATAACGTGCTAGATTAAGTGCAAAGTTGCTAATAAATATGCTAAATGGATAAACAATCAAGAAAAAATATATATGTGTAAATACAAAAAAAAACATTAGAATATAAATGTTATCAAAACACCTTAGATGTGCAATATGCAACATACTAGGAATTTCAATATGAAACAGCAAACAATTGTCAATATGGAACAGCAAAGAAGAAATCAATTCACAAAGTGTTCCGATAGTGAAAAGTCCACTGCTAGCGGTGCTCCAAAAGGACGTGCACTGTGGAAAAAAAAACTTCAAAATGTCAATATGAAACCGCAAACAATTATCAATATAGAACAGCAAAGAAAAATGTAAATTCGCAATGCTTTTCAATATGAAAAAAATGTCCACTGCTGGTAGTGCTCCTTACAGTCGATATTTAAAAATAGCTTATTTAGACCCCATGCACACGAGACGCAAATGCAAACACATCTAAACACACGTTTTCAAAGGCAAAAACCTGCGTTTAAAACGCCCGTTTTTGCCGCGAATTTTGCGGCGTTTGACCGCGTTTTACCGCGTTTGCGTTTATAAGCATTTAGTTAAGAGACATCATAAGACCCTCCCTAAGCTCAAAAAACAATATTATTTAACCATTTCAGCCATTTTGTGAGACCAAAGTGAGTAGCAGCTGAAAGAGCAGCAGTATACTTGTATTTAGCGTGTCACTTGCCACTTCACCTGCCACAAGCTGTGGATTGTCCACTTGCCATGTCACCTGCCACAAGTTGTGAATTGTCCAACTGCCACGTCATCTGCCACATCACCTGGCCATGCCACCTGCCACAAGTTGTGGATTGGCCACTGGCCACATCATCTGGCCACGTCACCTGCCACAAGTTGTGGATTGTCCACTGGCCACATCACCTGGCCACGTCACCTGCCATGTCACCTGCCACAAGTTGTGGATTGTCCACCTGCCACAAGTTGTGGATTGTCCACCTGCCACATCACCTGGCCACGTCACCTGACCACGTCACCTGCCACAAGTTGTGGATTGTCCAATTGCCATGTCACCTGGCCACATCACCTGGCCACGTCACCTGCCACAAGTTGTGGATTGTCCACTGGCCATGTCACCTGCCATGTCAACTGGCAACGTCACCTGCCACAAGTTGTGGATTGTCCACTTGCCACGTCACCTGCTACAAGTTGCGGATTGTCCACTTGCCACGTCACCTGGCCACATCACGTGCCACGTCACCTGGCCACAAGTTGTGGATTGTCCACTGGCCACGTCACCTGCCACGTCCCTAAGCTCAAAAAACAATATTATTTAACTATTTCAGCCATTTTGTGAGACCAGAGTGAGTAGCAGCTGAAAGAGCAGCAGTATACGTGTATTTAGCGTGTCACTTGCCACATCACCTGCCACAAGCTGTGGATTGTCCACTTGCCATGTCACCTGCCACAAGCTGTGAATTGTCCAACTGCCACGTCATCTGCCACGTCACCTGGCCATGCCACCTGCCACAAGTTGTGGATTGGCCACTGGCCACATCACCTGGCCACGTCACCTGCCATGTCACCTGTCCACGTCACCTGCCACAAGTTGTGGATTGTCCACTGGCCACATCACCTGGCCATGTCACCTGCCATGTCACCTGGCCACGTCACCTGCCACAAGTTGTGGATTGTCCACCTGCCACATCACCTGGCCACGTCACCTGCCACAAGTTGTGGATTGTCCACTTGCCACGTCACCTGCCACAAGTTGCGGATTGTCCACTTGCCATGTCACCTTGCCACGTCACCTGTTCACATCACCTGGCACGTCACCTGACCACAAGTTGTGGATTGTCCACTGGCCACATCCCTAAGCTCAAAAAACAATATTATTTCAGCCATTTTGTGAGACCAGAGTGAGTAGCAGCTGAAAGAGCAGCAGTATACTTGTATTTAGCGTGTCACTTGCCACATCACCTGCCACAAGCTGTGGATTGTCCACTTGCCATGTCACCTGCCACAAGTTGTGAATTGTCCAACTGCCACATCATCTGCCACGTCACCTGGCCATGCCACCTGCCACAAGTTGTGGATTGGCCACATCACCTGGCCACGTCACCTGCCATGTCACCTGGCCATGTCACCTGCCACAAGTTGTGGATTGTCCACTGGCCACATCACCTGGCCATGTCACCTGCCATGTCACCTGGCCACGTCACCTGCCACAAGTTGTGGATTGTCCACCTGCCACATCACCTATCCACGTCACCTGCCACAAGTTGTGGATTGTCCACTTGCCACGTCACCTGCCACAAGTTGTGGATTGTCCACTTGCCATGTCACCTGGCCACGTCACCTGCCACATCACCTGTTCACATCACCTGGCACGTCACCTGACCACAAGTTGTGGATTGTCCACTGGCCATGTCACCTGCCACAAGTTGTGGATTGTCCACTGACCACGTCACCTGCCACAAGTTGTGGATTGTCCACTTGCCACATCACCTGGCCAAGTCACCTGCCACGTCACCTGGCCACGTCACCTGGCCACGTCACCTGCCAAAAGTTGTGGATTGTCCACTGGCCACGTCACCTGTCACTTCAACTGGCCACATCACCTGCCACAAGTTGTGGATTGTCCACTTGCCATGTCATCTGGCCACGTCATCTGTCACTTCAACTGGCCACTTCACCTGCCACAAGTTGTGGATTGTCCACTTGCCACATCACCTGACCACATTACCTGCCACAAGTTGTGGATTGTACACTTGCCATGTCACCTGGCCACGTCACCTGCCCCGTCACCTAGCCACGTCACCTGCCACGTCAGCTGCCAAATCACCTGCCACAAGTTGTGGATTGTCCACTGGCCATGTCAGCTGCCATGTCACCTGGCCACGTCACCTGCCACATCACCTGGCCACGTTACCTGGCCACCTCACCTGCCACAAGTTGTGGATTGTCCACTGGCCACGTCACCTGCCACGTCAACTGGCCATGTCACCTGCCACAAGTTGTGAATTGTTCACTTGCCATGTCACCTGGCCACGTCACCTGCTATGTCACCTGTTCACGTCACCTGGCCATGTCACCTGTTCACATCACCTGGCCATGTCACCTGCCATGTCACCTGGCCACGTCACCTGCCACAAGTCGTGGATTGTCCACTGGGCGCGTCACCTGTCACTTCAACTGGCCACTTCACCTGCCACAAGTTGTGGATTGTCCACTTGCCACGTCACCTGACCACGTCACCTGCCACAAGTTGTGGATTGTCCACTTGCCATGTCACCTGGCCACATCAACTGGATATGTCAACTGGCCACTTCACCTGCCACAAGGTGTGGATTGTCCACTGGCCACGTCACCTGCCACAAGTTGTGGATTGTACACTTGCCACATGACCTGGCCACGTCACCTGGCCATGTCACCTGCCACAAGTTGTGGATTGTCCATTTGCCATGTCACCTGGCCACATCACCTGACACGTCACCTGGCCACTTCAGCTGCCAAATCACCTGGCCACGTCACCTGGCACGTTACCTGGCCACGTCAGCTGCCACGTCACCTGGCGCGTCACCTGCCGCAAGTTGTGGATTGTCCACTGGCCACGTCACCTGCCACAAGTTGTGGATTTTCCACTTGCCATGTCACCTGGCCACGTCACCTGCCACATTACCTGCCCACCTCACCTGCCACAAGTTGTGGATTGTCCACTGGCCACGTCACCTGCCACGTCAACTGGCCATGTCACCTGCCACAAGTTGTGGATTGTCCACTTGCCATGTCACCTGGCCACGTCACCTGCCACGTCACCTGTTCACGTCACCTGCCACGTCACCAGGCCACGTCACCTGCCACAAGTTGTGGATTTTCCACTTGCCATGTCAACTGGCCACGTCACCTGCCACATTACCTGGCCACCTCACCTGCCACAAGTTGTGGATTGTCCACTGGCCGCGTCACCTGTCACTTCAACTGGCCATTTCACCTGCCACAAGTTGTGGATTGTCCACTTGCCACGTCACCTGACCACGTCACCTGCCACAAGTTGTGGATTGTCCACTTGCCATGTCACCTGGCCACGTCAACTGGATACTTCACCTGCCACAAGTTGTGGATTGTCCACTTGCCATGTCACCAGGCCATGTCACCTGGCCACATCACCTGCCACAAGTTGTGGATTGTCCGCTTGCCACATGACCTGGCCACGTCACCTGGCCATGTCACCTGCCACAAGTTGTGGATTGTCCACTTGCCATGTCACCTGGCCACGTCACCTGGCCACATCACCTGCCACAAGTTGTGGATTGTCCGCTTGCCACATGACCTGGCCACGTCACCTGGCCATGTCACCTGCCACAAGTTGTGGATTGTCCACTTGCCATGTCACCTGGCCACGTCACCTGGCCACATCACCTGGCACATCACCTGGCCACGTCACCTGCCACATCACCTGGCCACATCAGCTGCCAAATCACCTGGCCACGTCACCTGCCGCAAATTGGGGATTGTCCACTGGCCATGTCACCTGGCCATATCAGCTGCCATATCACCTGGCCACGTCACCTGCCACAAGTTGTGGATTTTCCACTTGCCATGTCACCTGGCCACATCACCTGGCCACGTCACCTGGCCACCTCACCTACCACAAGTTGTGGATTGTCCACTGGCCACATCACCTGCCACGTCACCTGGCTATGTCACCTGCCACAAGTTGTGGATTGTCCACTGGCCACGTCACCTGTCACTTCAACTGGCCACTATACCTGCCACAAGTTGTGGATTGTACACTTGCCACGTCACCTGACCACGTCACCTGCCACAAGTTGTGGATTGTCCACTTGCCATGTCACCTGGCCACGTCACCTGGCCACCTCACCTGCCACAAGTTGTGGATTGTCCACTGGCAACGATACCTGCCACGTCAACTGGCCATGTCACCTGTCACAAGTTGTGGATTGTCCACTTGCCATGTCACCTGGCCATGTCACCTGGCCACGTCACCTGCCACAAGTTGTGGATTGTCCACTGGCCGCGTCACCTGTCATTTCAACTGTGTTTGTTGAAATATTGTGCAAAACCCGAAATCCTGTGTATGTAGGCAGCCAACACGACAAAGAAAATTGCAAAAGTGATGTGAAAAATAAATGTAGCGCCACAAATAACTAATCCACGTATGAGGTGGAATGTGAATTGG
The DNA here is from genome assembly GCA_029574335.1 of Rana kukunoris. Lineage (NCBI taxonomy): Eukaryota > Metazoa > Chordata > Amphibia > Anura > Ranidae > Rana > Rana kukunoris. The sequence continues at coordinate 146,521,259 of CM056050.1, read as the reverse complement.
GGAGAGGACCACAGATCTTGTGTATTCTCTTCCCAAAAGTACAAAAATAAATAAATTACACTCAAGTAACCAATGTGTATAAAAGTGAAAACAAGGATATGAACCTATATGTTCACAATGAATATAAATAGGTTATCAACCTTAACGTGAAAATAGAAGGTGGATACAATGGTGAATAGTGATCATAATCTTCTATGAAACATATGTGAATAAATCTACCACTGTGTTGGTAGGTTCCCAATATGATGTGACGAAGAAGCCACAAAACTAGGCTGATAAACAAGTGATTACACTCAAGGTGATCTTACAAACACCTAAAACGTGTCTGGCCAAACACCCTTGTACAGGTATTAAAGTGAGCACAAAATAACTATTGTAGGATTTAAGTGCACCAATAAGAACCTATGTGCACTGACAATGCGCATCTAGTGCGCCTTGGCCTGATCAAAACAAAATCACAGAAAATAAAACAAATGTTAATAGATGTGAGTCCATCCGCCCTGAAGGTGGAATGAATCGATTAAACCTTCCCAGTAAGTTTGAATAAACTGGTGCACTTCAGGAAGTAGTAAATATGAGTCCATCGGCCTTGAAGGTAGTATGAATCAAATCACATCTCCCAGTAAGTTAGATTAAACTGGTACACTTCAGGAAACACAATCCAATGACATGGAAATGGGGATTATATCAAGCTACTCTTACCAGATCCGATGGACCCGTGACTCACCGTACGGTGGAGGGTCTAGAGAGCTTGAACAGGCCGATGGCCCTGTTTGGTTATCCTCGGTATGGTGTCATCAAGGAGGTCATCCAAAGCTCCAAAAGGTATCCAGTGGCTGTAGGTTGTGCTCACGGCCAGAAGTGCAGGATAATGGGCAAAAGTGAACTGTGATGTTGCCGATCGCTCAGTCACAGCAACAAAAAATAAGAAAAAAAAGGAGAAGAAACTTCTCATAGTGTAAAAAAGTATAAAAATTTAATAAAAACACAAAGAAGAAAAATTTTTGACATTTCCACAGCAATGGGAATCACACTCCAAAATTGGGAATAAAAACAATTCCAAAGAAAGCACACCAAAAGAAATATTGCAAGCACAATGATTCCACCACCCTGGATGGGTGGATGGGAGTCTGACAATAGTGTGCAAGGGATTGGGAGTAGACCCAGAGTACCCGACCGGTTTCATCTTATATAGACTTCCACAGGGGTATATAGCCTGGTCTCCATCTCTCCTTGCACTTATATACCTCAAAAACCCATCTTTGTCATTTCAACTGGCCACTTCACCTGCCACAAGTTGTGGATTGTCCACTTGCCACGTCTCCTGACCACGTCACCTGCCACAAGTTGTGGATTGTCCACTTGCCACATGACCTGGCCACGTCACCTGGCCATGTCACCTGCCACAAGTTGTGGATTGTCCACTTGCCATGTCACCTGGCAACGTCATCTGGCCACGACATCTGGCCACGTCACCTGCCACGTCACCTGCTCACATCACCTGGCACGTCACCTGGCCACAAGTTGTGGATTGTCCACTGGCCACGTCACCTGCCACGTCCCTAAGCTCAAAAAACAATATTATTTCAGCTATTTTGTGAGACCAGAGTGAGTAGCAGCTGAAAGAGCAGCAGTATACTTTTATTTAGCGTGTCACTTGCCACATCACCTGCCACAAGCTGTGGATTGTCCACTTGCCATGTCACCTGCCACAAGTTGTGGATTGTCCACTGGCCACGTCACCTGCCACAAGTTGTGGATTGTCCACTTGCCACGTTACCTGCCATGTCACCTGGCCATGTCACCTGCCACGTCACCTGGCCACGTCACCTGCCACAAGTTGTGGATTGTCCACTGGCCACGTCACCTGTCACTTCAACTGGCCACTATACCTGCCACAAGTTGTGGATTGTCCACTTGCCAAGTCTCCTGCCACAAGTTGTGGATTGTCCACTTGCCATGTCACCTGGCTACGTCACCTGCCACATCACCTGGCCACGTCACCTGGCCACCTCACCTGCCACAAGTTGTGGATTGTCCACTGGCCACGTTACCTGCCACGTCAACTGGCCATGTCACCTGCCACAAGTTGTGGATTGTCCACTTGCCATGTCACCTGGCCATGCCACTTGCCACGTCACCTGCCACAAGTTGTGGATTGTCCACTTGCCATGTCACCTGGCCACCTCAACTGGCCACTTCACCTGCCACAAGTTGTGGATTTCCACTTGCCACGTCACCAGGCCATGTCACCTGGCCACATCACCTGCCACATGTTGTGGATTGTCCACTTGCCACATGACCTGGCCACGTCACCTGACCATGTCACCTGCCACATGTTGTGGATTGTCCACTTGCCACATGACCTGGCCACGTCACCTGACCATGTCACCTGCCACAAGTTGTGGATTGTCCACTTGCCACGTCACCTGGCATGTCACCTGGCCACGTCACCTGCCACGTCACCTGGCCATGTCACCTGCCACAAGTTGTGGATTGTCCACCTGGCCACATCACCTGCCACGTCACCTGGCCACAAGTTGTGGATTGTCCACTTGCTACATCACCTGGCCATGTCACTTGCCACAATTTGTGGATTGTCCACTGGCCACGTCACCTGCCACACGTTGTGGATTGTCCACAATGCAATGCAAGCAATTACAGTTGTTTATGTTTTTTTAATGGTTTTTCATTATTTGCCATCATTTTTGAGATTTCAAATGTAAAAAAATAGGTCACCTTTAAAAACGCCTATAAACGAAATCAGGGCAAAACGCTGGTACCGCATTTTGCCGCGTTTAGCAGCGTTTTGCATCTGAAATGCGAAAACTTTTGCGTCTGAATCCATCTGTTTGCCTCTGGAAAAACGAGGGTAAACTCAACTGTCTAAAAACGGCAATAAACGAGATTGTGTGCATGGACACATAGGATAACATTGAATGTGTTCAGGGGCAGTTGAAAAAAATGTCCAAATGCCTCTGAACTCGAGTTTACCAGCGTCTCGTGTGCATGGGGCCTAAAAGGTGCAACTGTTTCTTCCACCCGATAAACACGTGCCACCATCACCAACTGCTGGATTGAACACTCACCAGACCCCGCACAGTAAAAGGCCCCAAATTATTGCTTTTTTGATAGCCACTGGATTTGTCCTCCTTCTCCCTCTAACAACGGATTCCTTAATGTCTCAAAAACAAGGGGCTCATCATGGTGTAGTATGTCAAAAGGATTTCAATAAAAATAATAAAAACAGTGGTACACTTACAAGAAAAGTGCCTTTAACTGGCACTGAGTTCCCTTGGCAGTGTCGAGCGTTATAGCCACTCACCAGCGTTCGATTTTTGCTCCTCGAGCGGCTTGCGTTCCACCCTTCTATTGCCCTGCATTTCGACAGCCAATCTTAACGCGCGAGGCACTTCCACTCCGTGTGTATCCTGACAGCTTCTATGTGTTTTGCAGTTATTGCGTCATCAGGAAAGCTATAAAGCTCACAAATTACATGAGATGGGTCATTACTGATAATTCATGTATTGCAGGATCTTGGAATATTACAGGTTGTTTATTCTGACCACAACAGGTCAATAGAGTGTGATTCATTCAATATGTAGCATGGACTGTTGAGATGCTAATTAGGTCTTCTAAGATATTTCATTGTGCTATGCTAACTAGCCCTGTATTGTGTGAAAGGTCTGTTGATGTCTGCCATGTCAGCTTTAGTAATTAACTCTTCTAGATGCGGTGTCTGTCTGGGATGTGGATTCAGGGGGAACTCGTTAAGCACCCATTGTGTGATGTTTTGGGTGGAGAGTTTCATTGTCCCTGTGATTACTGTAGCATGCTTGTAACTGTATAAGAAGAGCTGAGTTTACCATTAAAGGATTGATTTGTTTGAGCCAAAGACAGAGCTGTGTGTCTCGTCCTTCTGGAGAATTCTAATGAATCGTGTCTGCTAGATGGTTGGAGTGTCGGATAAGCTGTCTTGGGTTGATGGAATGGGAAATCATAAACGGTGTTAACCCCTGACCGTTACAATTGTTGTGCTAGCAGTGAGATGATCACACAGCCTTAAAGGACAGCTACAAGGACTTACTGGAGAACCGTGGCAGACCAGGCAGCAACTGTAAGAAGATGGACATGATCACAGAACTAGTCCAAATGGATGGAGCTAAAAGACCCAACATAACGGAAAGGCCCAGCGTAACAGACAGGACACCCGAGGAGGCAAGTTTCGATCGGGCTGTTAAACTAAGACTGGCACACTATGGTCCTAACCCTCCACCGGAGATCATAGACCGAGTTATAGCTGCTGTGGACGCAAATTGGCTACGGCAAAGAGGTTCTGCAGCAGCAGAAGTCACAGCAGCACCAACTGAAAGGAGAAAGATACATTTTGCTACTTTTAAGAATTTCATTGAAACTGAAGGGGAGATTGATGGATGCCTTGCTGATTTTGAACGGCAATGTGCCCTACACCGGGTGACCACAGAGGAATGGGTTACCATTTTGTCTGGGAAATTGTCCGGCCGGGCCAGTGAAGCGTTCAGGGCCATCCCAGACAAGGATTTTATGAACTATGGACTGGTAAAAGAAGCACTTTTGGCCAGGTATGCCGGAGGCAGTTCCGAGAGACGAGTAAGCAGACTGGAGACTCAAATACCGAGTGGGTATGCCGCCTACACCGCACAGCATCCCACTGGGTCGATGGATGCCAAGCAGAATCCAGGGAAGAGGTGCTACAGGTGTTCCTGCTGGAGCACTACTTTGACAAACTGTCCCGGGAAGTCAGGGAGTGGGTCCGGGACAGAAACCCTTTCTCCTTGTCTGAAGCAGTTCGCCTGGCGGACAAATACACAGACGCCCGCAAACTGGATAACTCTGTGGTCAAGACAACAGCTCGGGTGGATTATCGATCAACGGCACTCCCACAGGCTATTGCCTACAAACCCCAGTCGGACCGTCCTACAGCACCACCTCCAGCGGCCACTTATCCTCAGCAGCCCAGGTTTAACTCCCAGGACTACTCACAGCCCATCAAGTGTTTTGGGTGTAAACAGCTAGGACACAAAAGCTAGACTGTCCATTGAATCCACCCAGGCAGTCACAGTCATGGAGACAGACAGAAAGGGGGAACCCCCACACATCCATGCCTGCGGCCCACTGCGGTGAGGAGGAAGAACATTGGGGCATCTGCACGAGGCAGATCCCATACAAGCAAGTAACCAGGACAACAGGCAGCAACACAGGCAGACTGTCTGGGTCAATGGAAAGGTAGCCAAAGGGCTACGTGATACTGGGGCCACCATGACCCTGCTACAGAAGAAACTCATCCCAGAGAACCAGCACACCGGAGACACTGTAGCCGTAAGAGTAGCGGAAGGCACCGTCTTCCGGCTACCCGTTGCCCGGGTTCACCTGGAATGGGGGGTTGGTTCGGGACATGTGAATGTGGAGGTGATGAAGGATTTGCCAGCGGATGTACTACTGGGGAATGATTTGGCCCCCCCTTGTTTCTGCTTACGCCCCGATGTGCCCCACCAAAGCCCACACAGTGACTACCTGTGCCCAGACCTGCGTTGCTGGAACCAACCCGCTTGCTGCTGAGACCCGGGTAAGACTATCTTCCCTGACAGGCACCGTAGATCAGGCACAAAATTACAGTATAAAATGGGAATGTGACAAGTTGGCCAGTGAGAAATCGGAGATGCAACGACACTACGTCATGTATTATGAGATGTCCCGTGGCTTGAACATTGAAATGCACAGACAGGTTGAAATTGTCAAAAGGTTAAATGGGATTTTCGCCCAGGTTGTGCCTTATCTCTCCCAAGAGCATCAGCAACAGGTTTTGGGAAACATTGAGAGATCAAAGCAAGTGACTGTTCCAGAACTGAATTCCATTATTCAACTTCACCATCAGCTACCGACCTGGTAAGCAAGATGGCAATGCTGATAGGTTATCCTGGCAAACAGACATCATCCCGGCCTTCTTGTTCCGGACATCCCCAAGTTGACCCGAAAAGGATCAAGTCGGGTCTGCCGGAGTGTCCCACAAGGAGGGAGTCATGTAACGGGAGTTCATTTTGGGCATAGGATGACTGAGAAATAATATCACAAATTACATGAGATGAGACATTACTGATAATTCATGTTGTGCAGGATCTTGGAATATTACAAGCTGTTTATTCTGACCACAACAGGTCAATAGAGTGTGATTCATTCAATATGTAGCATGGACTGTTGAGATGCTAATTAGGTCTTCTCCTAAGATATTTCATTGTGCTATGCTAACTAGCCCTGTATTGTGTGAAAGGTCTGTTGATGCTAATATGTGTTGTGAGTTAACACACTCTAAAAGTCATGTCTGCTATGTCAGCTATAGTAATTAACTCCTCTAGATGAGTGTCTGTCTGGGATGTGGATTAAGGGGGAACTCGTTAAGCACACATTGTGTGATGTTTTGGGTGGAGAGTTTCATTGTCCCTGTGATTACTGTAGCATGCTTGTAACTGTATAAGAAGAGCTGAGTTTAACATTAAAGGATTGATTTGTTTGAACCAAAGACAGATCTGCTTGTCTCGTCCTTCTGGAGAATTCTAATGGATCATGTCTGCTGGATGGTTGGAGTGTCGGATAAGCTGTCTTGGGTTGGTGGAATGGGAAATCGTAAATGGTGTTAACCCCTTACCGTTACAGATACTTTTAATTTGTAGTATTTATACCCTTACTTGCTATATCTGTATTGCTAATTGTATTTTCCCCAATACAGGAAGTTAGCCATGCCGCCATCTTGGCTGCTGGCGCAGGAAATACCTATTCGGCCATATTAACGAATCTGATTGATTGCTTCTGTAAACAGGTGTCTTTTATACAGGTAATAAGCTGAGACTAGGAGCACTCCCTTTAAGAGAGTGCTTCTAAACTCAGCTTGTTACTTGAATAAAAGACTCCTGGGAGCCAGAAATCTTGCTGATTGATAGGAGATCAAATACTTATTTCACTCATTAAACCTTTCACTGCCAGGCCCTTTGCTTAATTTTGTACACTCAGGTGGCCAGACCATTTTTGCAATTTTTCGTTTGTTTTTTTATTTTTCACTTATAGCCATAAGGCCGCTTACACACGAGGAGACATGTCCGATGAGACAGGTCCGACGGACCGTTTTCATCGGACATGTCTGGAGGGATCTTTTGGTCAGATGTGTGTACACACCATCAGCCCAAAATCCCCGCGGACAGAGAACGCGGTGACGTATAACACACCGACGTGCTCAAACAAGGAAGTTCAATGCTTCCACGTATGCGTCGAATCAATTCGACGCATGCGCGGGATTTCGGTCTGATGGTTGGGCGTACTAACCATCAGACATGTCCGACAGACAGGTTTCCAGCGGACAAGTTTCTAAGCATGTTTAGAAACTTTTGTCCGCTGGAAACCTGTCCGCTGGGCCGTACACACGATCGAACATGTCTGCTGAAACTGGTCTGCGGACCAGTTTCAGCGGACATGTCTCCTCGTGTGTACGCGGCCTTAGAGTTTGTAAGACTGAAGGCTATAAACCATATATTTTCTGAAAGTGCATGATCAGTAGAATAAAAAGAAGGTGCTACTGATTTTTTAGACCCCGCTGTATTTGCGCAAATGTTTATCAAACCAATAGATTTGCAAAAAATACACTAAAAACATTATTAGCAGATAAAAACAGTACATTTTACAAAATTCTTACTAAATATAAAAGCTTAACCTGTATTGAGTTAATAATAAACAAATATTTGTGACTTTTAAATTGAGTTGTTTTTTTGCTACTGATTTTTTAGACCCTGCGGTATTTGTGCAAATGTTTATCTAACCAATATGGCCCATATTCACAGGGAGTTGGGCGCACATTACACCACCGTAGCGCAAATGCTGTACGCTACGCTGATGCAGCGCAGAGAGGCAAGCACTGCATTCAGCAAGCTATTGCTCCTAACGCTGCGTCGACGTGGCGTAAGTCTCGAAGGCGCAGGCCGGCGTAGGTGGAAGTGGGAGTGAGCATGCAAATGATGGTCCGAGCATGGTGCAGTGTTTTACGCCTGGCGTATCACGAACTGCACATGCTCCGTGACGTAGCCGTGATATGAACGCATGAAACAGCAGCCTTTTACGCATGCTCACAACCACGCCGGGACAAATGCCTAAGCTACACCGGATCACCACGTACACCGTGAACAAAGGAATTTGGGGGCCCCAAGCAACCCCCCTGCCCCCCACGCACGCAAAGCCTACAGGAACCACAGCATAGGAATACAGTTTAAGTTCACCTGTACGTTATATAAATAAAAAAGGTTTCCAGTGCAAATACTGCTGTTGCATATAATGTGCATAAAATTTGAATAATTTCAACAATTGAACATTTGCAAAACACCACTGTACCATAAAATCAATTAATATACATAAAAAAGTGCACAATAACTAAATCCAACATACTTATTACTCCCCCCTCCCCCTCCCACCCCACCCCACAGCAGGTGTCCCCATCAGAGCCCCCCCACAGCAGGTGTCCCCATCAGAGTCCCCCCTACATCGGGTGTCCCCATCATAGTCCCCCTACATCAGGTGTCCCCATCAGGGCGCGTACACACGGAGGGACATGTCCGCTGAAACTGTCCGACAGACCATTTCCAGCGGACATGTCTCCTCCGGATTTTTATCCGGTGGTGTGTACACACCATCGGATCAAAATCCCCGCCGGCAGACAGCGCGGTGACGTTGACGCCGCCACGTCACCGCACCAGGAAGTAGAAAACTTCCGCGCATGCGTCGCATCCATTCGACGCTTGTGCGGGCAGATATGTCCGCTGGTTAGTGTACTAACCAGCAGACATATCCGACGGACATGTCTCCGGCGGACAAATTTTAAAGCATGCTTTAAAATTTGTCCGCCAGGTCAGACATGTCCGCTAGCCCATACACACGATCGGATTTGTCTGCTGAAACGGTCTGTCGGACCAGTTTCAGCAGACAAATTCTATCGTGTGTACGCGGCCTCAGAGTCCCCCCTACATCAGGTTTCCCCATCAGAGTCCCCCCACAGCAGATGTCCCCATCAGAGTTGGGGATGAGTGGCTGTGCTGGTGGGGGGGTGGAATTAGTGCAGCACATGGAATGTTATGGAACATGGAAGACAATATATGGAAGCCTATGGCACAATTAGAGAACAGAGGGGGGAGAGATGACTTACCCAGGCTGCATTGTCTTCAGAGGCACAGGCATTCAGGCAGTGACATCAGGCAGGATCACTAGCTGGTTGGTTTGAAATCTCCCGCCCACACCCCCTTCTCAGGCACAGATTGGCTGCACGAAGGGGTTGTGGGCGGGGCACATGGGGAGGAGGTGTGACAGACCTAGCCTACCTCCTCCTCGTACGTGCAGAATACACAACAGCCGACCGGGCGGGAGGGAGGGGGGCCGTCAGGCATGAGGGGGGGCCCTGCACACTCAGGACTGACGATCAGGATAACCTGGCGCTCTGCGGCGCCGCAGCCAGACTGGACAGGCGTGCAGGCTGCTGCTTGGGGGCCCCTGGCCAGCTCGGGGCCCCAAGCAGTTGCTTGTTTTGCCTGTCCTGTTCCGACGGGCCTGCGTGAACATAACATACGCCCAATACGCCGGCCTGTGTTCTCTGGTGCAGACCTTTGCATGTCTATTGCTGGGTTGCGCCTCATCTATGGGGAATAACTTTACGCTGGACGTAAAACCTACTTGCTGTATTTCCCTCATTTGCATATTTGAATGCCTAATCAATGGGAGCAGCAAAATGCGTCCAGACAAAAAGTGCGCCCACGCTACGCCGGCGTATGTAAGCTACGTCGGCGTAGGGTGGCCAGTTTTAAGGCGTATGTTGGTTTGTGGGTCCGGCGCACAGATACGCCGGCGCACATTTGCACTTATCGGCGCAAATTTCCACTTACGTCGGCGTAAGTGCTTTGTGAATCTGGGCCATTGTTTGCAAAAAATACACTAAAACTAATCATTGGGCAGCCAAATCCTCTGGGGCTAAAGTGCTTAAGAAGAAGGAATATTTTTAAGAATAGGTATAGTTGGGTTTTTGTTTCCCACTTTAAGGGCTCATTTATACCACATTCTCTGTATTTACTGTATGTTTCTGCATGTGCGTTTGCATGTGTTTTTTTGGTGCGTTTACATGCTTTTGCCGTGTATTTTTAATTTGCACTGTGCTTTTTTCATTGATTTCAACTGATCTCCTTTACAAAGTTGGTTTTACATACGTTTGCACATGTTTATGCATGTTTGCTGCATTTATGTGCGTTTTCAGCACAGAAAAATGGAGCATGCTACTTTTTTTTTTTAAATGCACATGAAAGCAATGCAGTGGTATAAACTAGGCTCATTGGAATATATTCCTTTTTCTTGTATTAGGCGGCGTACACACGACCGAGGTTCTCGCTGGAAACCAGCGAGAACCTCGCTGGAAGCTGCATTCCAGCGAGGACCTCGGTCGTGTGTACGCTCTCGGCGAGCTTCCCGTCGGGAAGCCCGTCGAGCAGAAATAGAGAGCACGCTCTCTATTTGCTCGACGGCCCGCCTGGATGAATGGCTGGTTGCCATTCCCGACGGGCGGGTCGCCGAGTTCGACGGCTGGCAGAGAACCTCGACGGGCGGAACGATGTGTTCTGCCCGTCGAGGATCTCTGCCGTGTGTACGCGGCCTTACTGTTCGTAACCCATTTAAGCCGAATTAAACTCAATTTTTTTTTAAATCGCTGACAGGCAGGTTTTTAATGACAGAAGACACCCTATTTGTCCCTTCTGTCATGAATGCTTCTCCCTGTCTATCAGTGGTAATGTACACTGAACTGCGAATGCGAGTACAGTAGTACCTTGGATTACGAGCATAATCCGTTTTAGAAGCATGCTTGTAATCCAAAGCACTTGTATATCAAAGTGAGTTTCCCCATAGGAATCAATGGAAACTCAAATAATTAGTTCCAGTGTCACTGCTAGTGTTTGCAGTACTGCATGTGACCAGAGGTGGGGGGTGCCGACTGTTGAAAACACATGGGGACGCTCGGAGACCACTAGGAAATGCTCGGAGACACTTGCTTGGGAGTGACGTCATCATGGCCCAACCATTCAAGCAACCAGACAGAGCTAACCCAAAAGGGAGACCAGAAGATGATGGAAGCACCCTAGACCGGCTAGAGCACAAACACTCCGGCACAGGAGGGCTTTGTTTGACAGGTAAGTCTGCCATAATGTTCTACTATGCAGTGCATTCTAGCACATTTCAACATAAACCTCCTGGGGGTCGAGATAAAAAAAGAAAAATATATGCATAGTGGATTTTCATTTTGCTTTAAGGGCCATTTTAAGACACTCCAGCCCAGTAGTGTTTAATACAGAGATCAAAAAATTGTGATTAGGCAGGATTATTAAAATGGATTTCCAGTAAAATTTCTAACTCAAGCCTCGTACACACGCATGGTTTTCTCGGCAAGAAACGGCAAGAAAACAGCTGGCAGAGCTTTCTTGACGAGTAAACAGTTTCTCGTCAAGAAAACTGCCCAGAATCTAGACGAGAAAAATAGAGAGCCTGGTCTCTATTTTCTCGTTGTTTTCCTGCCGAGAAACCTGAGCATCTGTATACTTACCTGTCGCTGTGGAAACCCGCGCATGCTCGAAATGACTTTGACGCATGCGCGGTAGCTTCCTAAGCATAGGTAGGGTGTAGCAAGATGGCGACGACCGCATCGAATGTGACGAGCGCATGCTCGTCGTAGTCGATTACATCACCGCGTTCGTGCCATTCAAAAGTACGGTTTTTTGAATGGCCCGTGTGTACACTCGGCCGGTAAGAGAATCTTGCCAAGAATCTCATCTCGTTCCTGTCGAGATTCTGGGCCGTGTGTACAGGGCTTAAGCCTAAACTTATTTCTACTCCAATTCTAAGACTATTTGATATACCCTGTAAAATTAAAGATATCTATATTTACCTATTATGAAGCTGCTTCGGTCCAGTTACATGATCGCGTCCAAGCGTTGGCTTCAGTGAAGAGGAGAGACAGCGACAATGGCTGCAGAACCTAGGCAATGATGTCTCTCATAGGCTTACTATGGGGCACTTATCAGATGTCCCTCCTCTGGCGCTGCGATCCGATCATGTGACCGGATCGGAATGCCCTCAGAATAGGTAGGCATACAGGTCTATTCTATATAGTATAGTATTAGAATTTGCGTGGGAGCAGATTTAGGCTTTTGGCTGGAATTCCATGTTTTTAGGGGGAGTTTTTTTTGTAAAAAATAAAAGTTTAACCCAAGCACATAAAATCCCTCTCACCCCTCCCCCACCCTCACATATAGACAGACCTGCGAACAGGGCCGATCCTCCCTATAGGCTCACTATGCAAGGCGCTTAGGGCCTCACAAAGCTGCAAAGGGCCCCCCGCCTGGTGAGAAGTTATTTTCGCCCCCTCACCCCGCTTCTAAATTCGCTGGCTGAGTCATTTCCAACAGCAGAACACCCCCCTTCCCCCGCTCCCCCGCTTCTCAAATTTCTTTAATGTGATGCCAAACTAAGGAGCCTATCACCTTCACCTAGGTAAGTATTTAAGGATGTCAGGGGGGTCTTGATTCAGCACACACCTTTCCCATCTCCTGAAGGAGTGGGAAGACATATGGCGTTTGTCCCATCCAATTTTGGCTGTATATTTCTTTGGATTCTTCTTTATGAAATTGCTGTATGGTCAAGCTTTGAGTGATTGGAGCCTTTCTCCTTTAAATTGGTGAGTTTACCTATGGCCTCCTCTCTCTTTTTTTCTTATGCGGTTTTTTGTTTTGTTGTTTTTTGGTTTTTACTACTGAAACAACAATCACTTATGTACCGTCTGCTTGACCATTATAGTTGGGACCACCGTTTGATTGTATTGCTGATCAAAGAGTTGCATCTATTTGTTTTTGTCCACCCCCCATGGTGTGGGGGTCCCTGGAGGTGGGAGACAGCCCTTTGGACGTTCGGGGTACCATTCGATTCTACCACCGCGGTTGTTTTGGGACGCTCATGTCTTTCCTAGGGAAATCAAAGCGTTTGTGTGTGGAGAGGGTGAGTTCATGATGGAGGTTCCTTCTTTCTCCCTTTTGGGTTTTTGAACCCCCCACCTTCTCTCTCCCTACTCATGCCCCATATGTCCGATATATGTACCCATATGTATGATCATGTAACCCCTTATTTTGTTTTTTCATTTTTTGTGTTTTTTTGTTATAGAGAAAATAACTGTACAATTTTCCCTGAAGAAGAAAAATTTGAAACGCGTTGGGAAATCGTCCCTGCCCTTAGCCTTGTCCTGGGGCATGGGGTGATATACAGTACTTCTCTAGAATCATGGTTTTATAATGTATTTTGATACTGTTTAAATTGTAACATTTAGGGGCTGATTTACTAATGACTCTGCGCTGCGCCGGTACATGCCTTAATTAGTGCGCTGGATGAATCCCTAATTAGGCGCATGAACCGGCGGCAGCAGCAGCGCGATGTGATTGATAAGTAAAGCCGCCGCCGAACTCCCTGTATAAGTCTATGGGGGAAAATCTTAATAGTGAATTTTAAAGGCTAATCTGCAAGTTTTGTCCTAAAAAGTGTTTGGGGACCTCAGTCCTGCCCCAGGGGACATGTACCAATGCTTTTTTTATTTTTTAAAACGGCCGTTTTTTTCGGGAGCAGTGATTTTAATAATGCTAAAAGTGCAATAATAAAAGTGTAATTTTCCTTTAAATTTCATACTATGGGGGTCTCTAATGTCAGCATGTGAAAAAGCGCATGTTTCCCGTGGTTAGAACTGTCTCTGCACAAAATGTCATTTTTCAAAGGAAAAAAGCCATTTAAAACTGACTCGCGGCAATAATGAATTGTCGGCTCCCGGCAATTGCAGGAGAATTCATTCATTAAAAAAAGGGGAAAAAAAGCGTGGGGGTCCCCCCAAATTCAATAACCAGACCCTTTAGGTCTGGTATGGATATTAAGGGGAACCCCGCCGTCAATTTTTTAAAAAAAATGACGTGGGGTTCCCCCCAAATATCCATAACCAGACCCTTCAGGTCTGGTGTGGAATTTAAGGGGAACTCCACCCCAAATTTAAAAAAAAATGGCGTGGAGTCCCCCCTAAAATCCACACCAGACCCCTTATCCGAGCACGTTGACCTGGCCGGCCGCAGACAAGAGGGGGGGACAGAGCGCGGCCCCCCCCCTCTCCTGAACCGCACCAGGCCACATGCCCTCAACATTGGGAGGGTGTTTTGAGGTGCCCCCCAAAACACCTTGTCCCCATGTTGATGAGGACAAGGGTCTCTTCCCCACAACCCTTGCCCGGTGGTTGTGGGGGTCTGCGGGCAGGAGGCTTATCGAAATCTGGAAGACCCCTTTAACAAAGGGGCCCCCCAGATCCCGCCCCCCCCCCTGTGTGAAATGGTAATGGGGTACCTTGTACCTCTACCATTTCACCAGTAAAAAAAAAGTGTCAGTGTAAAAAAAGACAAGAGCCGGTTTTTGACAAGTCCTTTATTATCTTCTTTCTTCTTTCCTTCGGGTTTCTTCTTCCTCCTCCTTCTTCTTCCTCTGCTTCTGTCTTGGGTCTTCTATTCCCGCATCTTGCCCGGCGTGTTCTTCCATCTTCTTCCGCTGTCCTTCTCGTCCGCATCTTCTTCTTGTTCTTCTTCGCCGGAGGCGCCGCTTCCAATTGAAATCCCCGCTGTCTGCCGGACCACGCCCCCCCTCTGACGCCACGGGCAAGCTCTTAGGAGTGTGCTGCCAGTGCGTCAGAGGGGGGCGTGGTCACATGTCAGAGGGCGGCCAATTCAATTTGAAGCTCGTGCGCGGCTTTTTCTTTGCCAGAGTCGCCGCTTCCAATTGAATTGCCCGCTTTCTGGAACATGTGACCACGCCCCCCTCTGACGCACAGGCACCACACGGGGACTTTCCTAAGAGCTTGCCCGTGGCGTCAGAGGGGGGGCGTGGTCCGGCAGACAGCGGGGATTTCGATTGGAAGCGGCCGCTCCGGCGAAGAAGAAGAAGAAGGAGAAGATGCGGACGAGAAGGACAGCGGAAGAAGATGGAAGAACACGCCGGGCAAGATGCGGGAATAGAAGACCCAAGACAGAAGCAGAGGAAGAAGAAGGAGGAGGAAGAAGAAACCCGAAGGAAAGAAGAAAGAAGATAATAAAGGACTTGTCAAAAACCGGCTCTTGTCTTTTTTTACACTGACACTTTTTTTGTACTGGTGAAATGGTAGAGGTACAAGGTACCCCATTACCATTTCACACAGGGGGGGGGCCGGGATCTGGGGGGCCCCTTTGTTAAAGGGGTCTTCCAGATTTCGATAAGCCTCCTGCCCGCAGACCCCCACAACCACCGGGCAAGGGTTGTGGGGAAGAGACCCTTGTCCTCATCAACATGGGGACAAGGTGTTTTGGGGGGCACCCCAAAACACCCTCCCAATGTTGAGGGCATGTGGCCTGGTGCGGTTCAGGAGAGGGGGGGGGCCGCACTCTGTCCCCCCCTCTTTTCTGCGGCCGGCCAGGTCAACGTGCTCGGATAAGGGGTCTGGTGTGGATTTTAGGGGGGACTCCACGCCATTTTTTTTTAAATTTGGAGTGGAGTTCCCCTTAAATTCCACACCAGACCTGAAGGGTCTGGTTATGGATATTTGGGGGGAACCCCACGTCATTTTTTTTAAAAATTGATGGCGGGGTTCCCCTTAATATCCATACCAGACCTAAAGGGTCTGGTTATTGAATTTGGGGGGACCCCCACGCTTTTTTTTTGGTGTTTTTAATGAATGAATTCTCCTGCAATTTCCAGGAGCTGACAATTCATTATTGCCGCGAGTCAGTTTTAAATGGCTTTTTTCCTTCAGAATGTCATTTTTCACATGCTGACATTACACCCAGGGCCGCCATCAGGGGGGTACAGGCAGTACACCTGCAGGGCCGCCATTAGGGGGGTACAGGCATTACACCGCCCGGGGGTCCCCAGGGGCCCCCAGGGGCCCGGATGGGAACCACCCTAAAACAAAAAAAAAAAGTTTTTTTTTTTTTTTTTTCTTTAAGGGCTCCGAAGGTCCCCAGGGGCCCGGAGGCCACTAAGGGCCCCAGATGGCAAGCCCTTTTTTTAAAATAAAATATATATATTTAAAAAAATATATATATTTTTTTAATCTATTTTTTTTTTTTTTTTTTAAGGAAAGGGCCCAGAGGTCCCCAGGGCCCTGGAAGGCTACCCCCTTGTTTTTTTACTTTTTTTCGATAAATGTTATATTTAAAAAATATATATATATGTATTTTCTCTCTTTTGTATTTTTATTTGATAAAGAGCACAGAGGTCCCCAGGGCCCCGGATGGCTACCCCCCTTTTTTATATATATTTTTCTTTATTTCTTATTTCTGTCAAAATTTTTGTAAAGGGCCCCTCCGCTCCTCAATTTGTGGCACCACCCCCCCCCCCCGCTTCTCAATTTCATGCGGCAGCACCCCCCCCCGGTTCTCTGCTCCAGGGGGCCCATGCCTGAAGCTGTGTAAGGGGCCCCAAAATTCATGATGGCGGCCCTGTACACCTGTAAGGGGCCCGGGGGTCCGGAGGTGCCCAGATGCCTGGAGGCCCCCCAGCGCCCCAGATGGTAACCCCCCTCTTTTTTTTTTTGTATATATATTTGTTAGTTGGTTTTTGTAGGATTTTTTATTAAAGGGCCAATTTTTGGAATTTAATATTTTTTAGCAGTCTGGAGGTCCCCAGGGCCCCGGGTGGCAACCCCCCAAATTTTTTGTTATTAAAGGGCCAATGTTTTGGTTTAGGGGTCTGGAGGTCCCCAGTGGCCTGGTCCCCAGTGGCCCGGAGATCCCCAGGGCTCCAGATGACAACCCCCCACCTTTACAAAAAAATCAAAAAAAAAACATATGATATATTTTTTGGTTATTTTTTAAACATATATATATATAATATAATTTTGAAAGCTCCCAGAGGGCCCCTTTTTGCTTCTAAAAATGTTATAAACATTTTCCCCAGGTTTGTTACTTTTTACTTTAATTTCTTTTTTAAAGTGTATTTTGTGCGTGAAGTCGAGAGAGAGGAGCTGGACTTGCAATCGCCATCCTTCTCCATGCCCCCGGTGGCAATGGTGGGTGTGAGGGGGGCCTCACCCCACCTGCTACACTTGGGAGCCCAATGGGACAGAGGGACTCCCCCTATGAAGGAGTGTAGCCCACCCAGCCAGCCCTGTAGGTCCTTCACCTCCCTTTATTTTAGGAGACCTCATGGCCAAAGTGTGTGCAAGTGTGGTGTTTTTTTTGTGGGGGGGGGGGGGGGGTGGTTATACTAAGCACAGGCGTACCTTGCATAGCACACCCATCGGGAGCCGGGCTGACACCACCAAACTCAATTCACATGTAGCCGAGACCGGGATCCGAACCCTTGGCTGCAGAGGTGAACGGCTTGTCAGCGCAGTGCCATTCACGTTGAGCCACCACAGCTCCCACCCAATGTTATTTTTTTTTTAGATTTTTGGTAGTTATTTTTTATTAAAGGGCCCAGAGCTCCCAAGGCAACCCCCTTTTTTATTATTTTATATATGTAGATATTGTAATTTATTTTTCATTAAAGAGCCCAGAAGTTTCTTTTTATTAAAGGGCCCAGTGGTCCCCAGGGCCCCCGGATGGCTACCACCCTTTTTAATATATATTTTTCTATATGTATTTTTTAGTAAAGGAACCCCCCGCTTATCAAATTGCGGCAGCCCCCCCCCCCTTCTTAATATCAGGCGGCACCCCCCCCCCCTATTCTCTGCTCCAGGGGGCCCATGCCTGAAGCTGTGTAAGGGGCCCCATAATTCCTGATGGCGCCCCTAATTGCCTCCCCCCCCCCATGGTACGAAATTTCAAGGAATTTTTCACTTTTATTGGTGCACTTTAACCACTTCCATACCGCGCCTATTCTGGCACTTCTCTCCTTCATGTAACAATTATATTTTCTTCCTTGAAACTTACTCAGGACCCCCAAACATTATATATATTTTATTAACAAACACCCTAGGGAATAAAGTGGCGGCCATTTTTTCGGACACATTTCCAACAGTATTTGTGCCAAAAATGTTCTAACGTTTTTTTTTTTTTTGGCTTTCCAAAAAAAAACCTGTTTCATGAATGACAAAATAAGAAAGCAGTAAAGCTAGGCCAATTTTTAGGGATAAGGTAAAAGATGATGTTACACCGAGTAAATAGATACCTAACTTGTCACGCTTTCATATTGCGCACACTCATGGAATGGCGCTAAACTTCGTTATTAAAAATCTCCATAGGCAACGCTTGACTTTTTTTCTCAGGTTACCACTTTTGAGTTACAGAGGAGGTCTAGTGCTAACATTATTGCTCTCGCTCTAACGCACGCTATGATACCTCACATGTGGGGTTTGAAGGATGTTTACATATGTGGGTGGGACTTGCATGCGTGTTCGCTTCTGAGTGCGAGCTACTAGGGACAGGAGCATTTAAATTCCTTTGTTATTTTATTTTTTTACTTAATATTTTATTTTTTGCACTTGTTTGTCCCTTTGTTTGTATTATTTTTCACTTTTCTTCCTATTACAAGGAATGTAAACATCCCTTGTAATAGGACTAGTGTGTGACAGGTCCTCTTTATAGAGAAAGGCGGGGTCAATTAGACCCCACATCTGTCCTCCAGGCTGGAAAGCATGGAATTGGTAAAAAAAAAAACATCTCATGCTTTCAGCTGCGATCATGTTCGTTCAGCACAGTAGCGTAGTGTGTAGCATGTTCACCTAGCAGCAAAAGGGTTGCTGGTTCGAATCCCACCCGTGACACTATCTGCCTGGAGTTTGCATGTTCTCCCTGTGCGGGTTTCCTCCCACAATCTAAAAACATGCTGTAAATTGGATCCTGTCTAAATAAGCCCTAATGTGCAGTAGGAGATTTAGGTTTTGTGCTGCCCTAGGCCTGACCAAATTTTGGCACCCCCCTAATAGAAAAATGACCCACCCTTCCTGTCAAGGCCACACCCTGTTTTTTTATGACCCACCCAGGAATTTTCAGGGGACACACACAAGTTCTGTGGGGGGGGGGCTTGGGGGGGCCCTTAATTTGCCTACTTTTTCGATCACTTCCTGTTTGGCTATGGGGCAGGAAGTGAAGGCCAATCTCCCCAAACGGACAGGGATAATACAAAATAAACTGACAGAGCTTCTAACCCCCCCCCCCCCCCACCAACTCTATCCAAAATGAAAGAAATCCAAAAAATAAAAGTGATGATTATTGTTCCAGTTTAACCCCAAATTTCAGATCATTTTATTGAGAGGCTTAAGAAAATATAACCATGCCAATAGGCCACGATCCAGCGTTGCTAATATGTATGAATGTGTGTTAGGGACCCCCACAAACACCACCCAATGTTAAATCAACTATTTTCATGTTTGTTTTGGGGATGCCTGCACCCCTGATAGGGTAAAGACACCTCACAAATGTTGTCACTTTCTACTTAATTCATTCACTTCCTGCCACACAGCCAAACAGGAAGTGAGGGAAACACCTGAGTAATGTTTTGTTGGGGACACACAGATCAATATAAATAGTTTCCCATTTTGGAAATGGCATTTTGCTGTGTACACCCCAAATTAGTAGGAATCTTGGACTTTGGGGTCCATTTACTAAAGGCAAATCCACTTTGCACTACAAGTGGACAAGCAAGGAAGAAAACTCAAAACTTGGCGGGATTGGAAGTAAAAACCATCAGTGCTTCCCTTCTGATTTTCATTGCCTACGCTTCTACTGCAGAGCGGCTTTGCCTTTACTAAACCCCAAAGTAACTAATCATTTGGGGTGTACACTGCAGTGCAATTTGCTTAATGGTGACACTAGTTAGATTGACCTGTGTCCCAAAGAAAAGACCATTGGTAGGGTTTTAACCTCACTTCCTGTTCAGCTGTGTGACAGGAAGTGAAGCCAATTTTAGGAAAAGGGACACAAAGCCCAGCCTAAAAACACTAGCAGGGGTTCTAACACTCAATTGGCTTCCCTCAAACAACCCACAATTAGAATAGGATTGTCTTGTGCTAGTTTCAAGCACAGCGCTGTAAATCAGCACTTCAAGCCTGTCCAAAAAAAACACACCACCCCCCCCCCACCTCCAACAGGCCCTGTTTGCAGCTTTTCCTACATCTTGCACATGTGCTTTAAAAAGTCAGTCTGGACATCAGTTCTAGGAAACATTACTTACCGCTTTGTCCTTCCTTTTCTGGTGACTAAACATTTCATGCATACACACCAGGAAAGAGCTTAGAGACAAATCACACTTGATGGTTTAGGCCCAAACTAGTTCAGCTGCAGCGGTTGAAATCCATAGCAGGAAAAAAATAATCACAAAACAAACTTCAAAATTTGAAAGTAATTTTATTGGTCCACAAAACAAGGAAAGCAAAACAAAAAATTACAAATAAACACACCAAAAATATATAAAAACACCTAAAAACAAAAAAGACCAACGTTTATTTCACAGTCATTGGAAAATAAATCATGCTTTTGAAATAACAGGATAGACCCACAGGATTAAAACATTAGTCATTAACATCTTGAGAAACATTTAGCAAAATTATGTAGCAGAGAAAACATCAAAAAATACAAAACTTGCTCCAAAACATCTCTGTTTCGCTCCGCCATTACTTCCAGCCAGCAAATCTGCCCCCTCTGAGGGGCAGCTGACACGTGCAGTATCCACGCTTTTTATAACATGTGTGCTAATGAACCAATTGGAAACACATGAAGAAATGTCAGCCTCTAGTTTGTGTGCACTTGTAACTGCTTACACCTGTTAAGGATGTCCTTAAATTACTAAGCCAAAAAAAGAGCTTTCTGAGCATGCTCAGAAAGATGCAAGTCATTTTCAGGATGAAACTTCCAACTTCTTTTTCTAACTGTTCGAGCATGCCCAGTTCACTCGAAATGCAGTACCAGAATCAAATCTGCAATGGCGGATGAAAGCATTAGAGGTGTTAAATTTTTTTTTGGTCCCCCTGAAGTGATGCTTTACAAGCTGAACGGGAGGTCTTATAGAATTTTTACGTAACAAACCTAAATAGTAATAATTTAAACGCCCCTGTCCCTAGTAGCTCGCAGTCAGAAGCGAACAAGCAGCATTTTTATTGTTTCCGGTTACCAGTTTAGATTTACAGATGAGGTCTAGTGCTATAAATATTCCTCTTGCTGTTACGCACGCTATGATACCTCACATGTGTGGTTTGAAGAATGTTTCCATATATGGGGGCGGGCCTTAAATGTGTAAGCCCCGCCCACATATTGAACCCCCGTTCAAACCCCACATGTGAGGTATCATAGCGTACGTTAGAGCGAGAGCAATACTTTTAGCACTAGAGCTCCTCTGTAAATCTAAACTGGTAACCTGAAACACATAAAAAAGCGTTGCCTATGGGTATTTTCAAGTACTGAAGTTTGGCGCCATTCCATGAGTGTGTGCAATATTAAAGTGTAACATGTTGGGTATCTATTTACTCGGTGTAACATCATCTTTCACATTATGGCCATAAATTGGGCTAACTTTAGTGTATTCTTAATTTGTAACCACTTGAGCCCCAGAGCATATTACTGGTCACTGACGGGGCCATTTTTTGCATTTCAACACTGCGTCATTTTGACTGACAATTGCGTGGTTGTGCGACGTGGCCCCCAAAAAAATTGGGCGTCCTCATCCTCCCCCCCCCCCCCCCTAAAAATTCAATTTTTTTTTTTTGTTGGTGGTATTTGATCACCTCTGCGTTTTTTCTTATTTTTGCTTGACCCAAAACTATAGCGACAATTTGGTAACTAAAAAAACATATTTTTTACGGTTTGCTATAATAAATCTCCCCCAAAATATATTCAAAAAATGTTTGCCCTCAGTTTAGGCCGATAAGTATTCTTGGACATCTTTTTGGTTGCAAAAAATCACAATAAGCGTTTGATTGGTTTGGGCAAAAGTTCTAAGTAGGGGTTGGTCTTATGGGTTTTTTTTGAATAATTTTTTGTTTTACTAGTAATGGTGGCTATCATTTGTTTTTTCTGTCTAATGCGACATTGTGGCGGACACATTTTTGTGAGATTTGGCATTTTTGTAGCGAGCAATGGTATATCAATGCATTGCTTACTATAAAAATGACACTGGCAGGGAAGGGGTTAACACTAGGGGCGCGGAAGGGGTTGAATATGTTACCTGGGTGTGTTCTAACTGTAAAGGGGGTGGGACTGTGTAGGGGAAATGACAGATCGCTGTTCATACATTGTAGGGACAGACGAGCAGGCATTCCCCCCCCCCCCCTGACAGGACCGGGATAAAGGGGAACTCCACCCCAAATTAGAAAAAAAAAACGGCGTGGGGGTCCCCCTTCTGGTGCACAACAGGCTCTTAGATTTGATCTGGAACATAAGGGGTTAAACCCACGCCAAAAAAACGGCGTGGGGTTCCCCCTCAGATCCAGACCAAACCCTTCTCCCAGGCACGCAGTCTGGCCGGACAGGAATGGGGGTGGGGACGAGCGAGCGCCCCCCCCCTCCTGAGCCGTACCAGACCACATGCCCTCGACATGGGGGAGTGTGTGCTGTGGGGGAGGGGGGCACTGCCCCCCCACCCCAAAGCACTCTTGTCCCCATGTCGAAAGGGACAAGAGCCTCTTCCCGACAACCCTGGCCGTTGGTTGTCGGGGTATGCGGGCGGGGGGCTTATCAGAATCTGAGAGCCCCCTATATTAAGGGGGCCCCCAGATTCTGGCCCCCCACCCTATGTGAATGAGTATGGGGTACATCGTACCCCTACCCATTCACCGGGTGGAAAAGTGTAAACAAAAAAAAACACACAGAAAAAAATAATTTATTAGTCAGCTCCGGGGGTCTTCTGCCGGGACCCCCCACCACCAGCCCATTGGGCCCCGGGCTTCGCCGTCTTCTGCCGGGGGGGGACACCCACCGATGATCTCCGCCATGTCCAGCCAGGCCCCCACCCCAAAATAAGCTCTTTCAGATCCGGGGGGGGCCGGCCGAAAGAAGCAGAGAACAACGGGGGCGGAGCCCCTCGGTCTTCCAGACGTTTTCTGCCGGGGGGGCTCCAGCCCCGCACCGGTCTTCGCCGCCGCCTTCCGCCGGGGGGTACACCTACCCCCCCCCCGGTCTTCGCCGCCGCCTTCCGCCGGGGAGAGAGACCCCCACCGATGCTCTCCGCCATGGTCGGCCAGGCCCCCTACCCCAAACAAAGCTCTTTTACATCCGGGGGGGGCCGGCGGGAATGGCGGAGAACAACGGGGGCGTCGCCACTCCTCGGTCTTCTAGCCGTCTTCTGCCGGGGGGGGGAAACACCCACCCATGCTCTCCGCCATGCTCGACTGTGCCCCCACTCCAAAATGAAGCTCTTTTACATCCGGGGGGGGCCGGCCGAAAACAGCGGAGAACAACGGGGGTGTCGCCCCACCTCGGGCTCCTCCGCTTCTGCCTGGCTCCTCCCGAGGCCAGGGCTTCTTTCGCCGTCTTCCGCCGGAGGGCGCCACTCTCCGGGCTTCTCGACGTTGTCTTCCGCCGCGGGGGTACACCTACCCCCCCCCCGGTCTTCGCCGCCGCCTTCCGCCGGGGAGAGAGACCCCCACCGATGCTCTCCGCCATGTTCGGCCAGGCCCCCTACCCCAAACAAAGCTCTTTTACATCCGGGGGGGGCCGGCGGGAATGGCGGAGAACAACGGGGGCGTCGCCACTCCTCGGTCTTCTAGCCGTCTTCTGCCGGGGGGGGGAAACACCCACCCATGCTCTCCGCCATGCTCGACTGTGCCCCCACTCCAAAATGAAGCTCTTTTACATCCGGGGGGGGCCGGCCGAAAACAGCGGAGAACAACGGGGGTGTCGCCCCACCTCGGGCTCCTCCGCTTCTGCCTGGCTCCTCCCGAGGCCAGGGCTTCTTTTGCCGTCTTCCGCCGGAGGGCGCCACTCTCCGGGCTTCTCGACGTTGTCTTCCGCCGCGGGGGCCAGGCCTTCTTCTTTGCCGCCCCCTTCGATTTTTTCGGCCTGGACGGGGGTCGCACATCCCATCCAGGACTTGGACGTGGCGGGCTTCTCGTCGCCGTTTTCTGCCGCTGCCCCCTTCACCACGAAGCTCCGTGCTTGTTTGATGAGGGCAGCGGGCTTCCGTCGTCTTCTCCGGGGCGAGGGTCGTACATCCCACCCCGGATTTCGTCGCCGTCTTCTGCCGCTGCCCCCTTCACCACGAAGCTCCGTGCTTGTTTGATGAGGGCAGCGGGCTTCCGTCGCAGTCTTCCGCCGCGGGGTGACACTCGCGGGCTTCTTCTTCCATTCGATGTTGACACGGCGAGGTCCGGCGCTGAAATGCCTTCTGAGCGGCGGGCAAGGACTTATATTGGCATTGGGCGTGGGCGTGGTTATGCCAACATGTGACCTTAACCCATGTGACAGTGATGTGACGTGACATCACTGTCACATGGGTTAAGGTCACATGTTGGCATAACCACGCCCACGCCCAATGCCAATATAAGTCCTTGCCCGCCGCTCAGAAGGCATTTCAGCGCCGGACCTCGCCGTGTCAACATCGAATGGAAGAAGAAGCCCGCGAGTGTCACCCCGCGGCGGAAGACTGCGACGGAAGCCCGCTGCCCTCATCAAACAAGCACGGAGCTTCGTGGTGAAGGGGGCAGCGGCAGAAGACGGCGACGAAATCCGGGGTGGGATGTACGACCCTCGCCCCGGAGAAGACGACGGAAGCCCGCTGCCCTCATCAAACAAGCACGGAGCTTCGTGGTGAAGGGGGCAGCGGCAGAAGACGGCGACGAGAAGCCCGCCACGTCCAAGTCCTGGATGGGATGTGCGACCCCCGTCCAGGCCGAAAAAATCGAGGGGGGCGGCAAAGAAGAAGGCCTGGCCCCCGCGGCGGAAGACAACGTCGAGAAGCCCGGAGAGTGGCGCCCTCCGGCGGAAGACGGCAAAAGAAGGCCTGGCCCCCAGTAGGAGCCAGGCAGAAGCCGGCGAGGAAATCCGGGGTGGGATGTACGACCCTCGCCCCGGAGAAGACGACGGAAGCCCGCTGCCCTCATCAAACAAGCACGGAGCTTCGTGGTGAAGGGGGCAGCGGCAGAAGACAGCGACGAGAAGCCCGCCACGTCCAAGTCCTGGATGGGATGTACGACCCCCGTCCAGGCCGAAAAATTCGAAGGGGGCGGCGGCAGAAGACCCTCAAAGTTCAAACCACCTTCACCAGGTGAATGGGTAGGGGTACGATGTACCCCATACTCATTCACATAGGGTGGGGGCCCGAAATCTGGGGGCCACATTATTAAACGGGGCTCCCAGATTCTGATTGGCTCCCGCCCGCATACCCCGACAACCAATGGCTAGGGTTGTCGGGAAGAGGCTCTTGTCCCGATCGACATGGGGACAAGAGTGCTTTGGGGTGGGGGGGCAGCGCCCCCCTCCCCCAAAGCACACACTCCCCCATGTCGAGGGCATGTGGTCTGGTACGGCTCAGGAGGGGGGGGGCCGCTCGCTCGTCCCCACCCCCATTCCTGTCCGGCCAGACTGCATGCCTGGGATGAGGGCTTGGTACGGATCTGGGGGGGAACCCCACGCCGATTTTGGCGTGGGTTAACCCCTCACGTTCCGGACCAAGCCGGAGAGCCTATTGTACCCCTGGGGGGGAAGCCGCGCCGGTTTCACATTTGAAATTTGGCGCGGAGTTCCCCTTCAGTGTCAGCGCAGCCCGAGAACAGCTCGGAGCTTGCCGTACGCCGCTCCAGGCAGTGCAAACACTGCTACGCCGCCTGGTATTTACCAAGGATTTCCCGGCGTTCTGAAGAGGCGCGCGGTGAGCTCCGATTTTTCCCTCTGCGCATGCCCAGTATGCAAGTGAACCTTCCGAGGTTCTAGCGTACTTTGCAAGCGCCCGGGGATCGGGTCCCAAAAGTCACTTTCCCTTTCAAATCGGCCCGCCACACAAGTTGAAACACATGTCACCACACTTCCCCTGCATCACCCCCCTCCCTCCCCTCATAAACTCCCGCCCGAATCCCCGATGTTTACATAACTAAATGCCGCACGCCAGCTCTGTACTGGCGTGCTGTGCGCCCTCTTCTGGGCGCATTAGGCACTTTAGTAAATGAGGAAACACGCTGCACTAGCAGCGTGTTTCTTTGGTAAATGTCAAAAACAGGTTTACTCCTGCTTGTGCACCATGAGTCTTGGCGCACAGGCTTGGTAAATCAGCCCCTTAGTCTGTGTATTAATTATTTTGTAATAAATTACTATTTTTATGACCTAGTTGTCACCCATAATTACTGTTGCCTAGAAAATCCCACCCACTTAGAGGTATTCGATTTTCTTCATGTGAAAGGGGCCTTAGTGTGTCCCTCTGTGCCATTACTATCTGCTGTCACCTTGGATCTTCTGTTTACTCTACCTACATGCTATGCTTTACAACCACTTCAATCTATCAAAAATTAAAAAGAGTTCTGCGTTTAGGCTCCATTCTAATCGGTGCATTTTGGGAACGCAGAAGGAATTAAAAACATGCATCATACTTGTGGAACCATTAACTGTGAAGCAGGGGTGGACTGACAACTCATGGAGCCCCCTGGGCAATAGAAGATTATGGGGCCCCCAGGCTTACAGATGGCCACCAAGCCAGGTGGCAGTACAGAGGCGGGGCAGCTAAAATCTCGGGATTGTTACATCAAAAGCATGTAGGTTTTTGACATATCAGGGACAGATGTAAAAAACACAGATTTTTACATACTGTCCCTGGTTTTAATGAGCCTGGCAACCCTGGTGGGGCCCCTAGTGGCATGGGGCCCTCAGGCAGTGCCCGAGTTCCTCAATGGTCAGTCCGCCCCTGCTCTGAAGTGATATTAAAGCTTTGTTTTTTTTTAAACAACAAACATGTCATACTTACCTCCACTGTGCAGCTCGTTTTGCACAGAGTGGCCCCAAACCCGGTCTTCTGGGGTCCTTCAGCAGCTCTCACAGATCCTTCCCACATTAGATAACCCCCTAGGAAAAGCGCTCCCCCGAGGGTGTTACCTTTCGGGTGGGCTTCTGAGTCATTCATTTGTCGTCCATAGATGGCCCCCGTCCCCTGCGCCTGCATCATTGGATTTGATTGACAGCAGCGGGAGCCAATGGCTGCGCTGCTATCAAATATATTCAATCAAAGCCGGTGACTCTGTGGAGAGAAGGAGGGGGTTACCTTGCGGGCGTGCTTCTGAGTAATTCATTTGGCCTCCATAGACTCCGAGTGAATGACTCGGCCCTGCCCAAGGCGCCCGCGTCATTTGATTTGATTGACAGCAGCCAATGGCTGCGCTGCTATCAAATCTATTCAATCAAAGCCGGTGACTCTGTGGAGAGAAGGAGGGGGTTACCTTGCGGGCGTGCTTCTGAGTAATTCATTTGGCCTCCATAGACTCCGAGTGAATGACTCGGCCCTGCCCAAGGCGCCCGCGTCATTTGATTTGATTGACAGCAGCCAATGGCTGCGCTGCTATCAAATCTATCCAATTAAAGTCAGGACTCCGAGAAAGGATGATGGGGACGCACCAAGGAGATGAAGGGGCTCAGGTAAGTAAAAATGTCCGGTGACTGCCAGGTGTTTTTTTTTAAAAAACATGTCTTTAACGTTACCCCAAACTTGCAAACGCACAACAAATGCAGTAAAACATGCATTAAAAAAATTGAAAAAACAGTAACGCAGCAAAACGCTCCTTGAGCTACTGTACCGCATGGATGTGTGTAGCGCAGGCTATCCAAATGAATGGGCTGCCCTAAACCTGTGGGGGGAATATTGCGTAAAAAAAAAAAAAAAAGCGCAAGTCTCAAAACAGTTCAATATGAATGGGCCCTTTTTAATTCCCCATACAGTCTTTGGTTATGTGTTTTCCTTTGGATGCGATAATCATGCAGTAGCTTGCAACAAACACTATTGAAGTACACCACGCGGGAATGAACTTCGCATAGAAATCTTGGTGCATCTTCTGTCACATTTTCCAGTTTGAATTATGTTGGGAGAATTAAAATCCTATCACTAAGCAAAAAACTGAAGCCGTCACGAACAGGATTCGAACCTGTGCGGGGAAACCCCATTGGATTTCGAGTCCAACGCCTTAACCACTCGGCCACCGTGACTGTCAGCCAACGGCCTCGCGCTGCTCTTATACACAGTATATAACGCCCCCTAGCCGCTGCCTGCTGATTGGTTCGGTGCTGCTTTTCTTGTCCTAGTCACACAGCCGTGCCGGTCATTGAATCGAATCACGTGGGGGACCCGGATTCTTTGTAATACGGAGTGACACCGACAATTCATTGTAAATCTCTGCAGACCTTGATGGAGTGAATAGTATTCAGCAGTGGGCGGGTGTGGGGCTAGAAGCTCTCCTGTACAAACAGCGGCCTGCAAAGAGTGCGCCAGTGTATTGTTCAAGCACAGCACTGGCCTGAAGGATTCATGAGGTATTGTCACACCCTGAGCACAGGTTAGACAGTGTGTCTCGCTGCCTTATAACCCTCCACATCTCTTTCCTCACGCGCCCCCCTAGTTGTCACCCTCAGTTCAGTGGCAGTGTCCGCTGTGTTGTAGTACCAGATGGGGCCGAAGGTGTCGCTTTTGCAAGGTTCCTGTAACCCGTCTCCCCGCAGTTTGCAATGTGGTTCCGAGTCCAGATGAACCGATCAATGAATCGATTCAGTTCTTCAGTTCTGCAAGTCTCTGAAACCTTCTTAAATGATTAGTAGAACGATTCTTCACAGCAGGTCCTGGTCATTTGGTTCTGGCAGAAGATCAGGCGATTAGTGCACAAAAAGGTTTAAGAAGGATTTTTGTGCATGTGAATCAAATTCTGATGGCCAACTTCAGTTAATATTGCTAACCATTGTATTTTTCCGTAGTCTTCACAGCGCATGCACAGTAAAAATTATGATTTTATTAGTCGGGCGGGCAAAGTCAGAGTAACATTTAATCTTTAGGCTCTTTCCCTTGTGCAACTTGAAAGTTCAATTTT
Organism: Rana kukunoris; assembly: GCA_029574335.1. Lineage (NCBI taxonomy): Eukaryota > Metazoa > Chordata > Amphibia > Anura > Ranidae > Rana > Rana kukunoris. Next base: position 146,492,185 of record CM056050.1, on the reverse strand, counting down.
TTCCACGATTTTTACCGTGACTTTGATGCAATTTTGTGCGACTTGCAATATGTAATCTTGAGGTTTCTGCCTCAAGTCGGAAAAACGAACCAAAGTACAACTACTTTTGAAGTCGTAGATATGGACGGTACTCGTTGGAAATCATGGGGTAGCACTTGTCATGGACTGGCCCAAGTCGCACAAGTGTCCTGACTACAGCAAATCTGAGAACCGAATGCGCCATGCACAAAAACCCGCTCTTTATACCACTGTTTGTGCCCTGTAAGTGGCAATGTACCTATAGATGCTTGATCTGACAGAACACCTGCTACCCAGGTTACAGAGCCAATCTTATACTCATATGATTGTATAATAGACCCCAGATGCAATAAAGAGAACCTGTCACTTAAAAAAAAAAACTATTACATAGGGGGCGGGGCTTGTTAAGTGAAAAAATAAACAAAATTAAAACTATCCTCACGGACCCCGATATCTGCATGTGACTAAACGGTGTAGGGCGTGCATGTATACTTAAACGATGGATTGCTTCACACGTTAGGGTCACCACAAACGTCAGAGAGACTAATAATTCTAGAAATATAACTCATGGTTAATGAATGTCTGTACTACCCGTTATCATATCTACCGTATATTACAAATTGCCCCAAAGGGGTTTCTTTATTGTTTAATGAAAAAAAAAAAAAAAAATGCTTTTAAAACAGACATACATATCTCCTTTAGGATAAGCTAACTAAATTCTAAAGGGTTAAAGAATTAATATGAATGAGTATATTTTCTTATTCTGACTCTTTGTCCTCTCTGTCTTTAAAGCAGTCAGTCTGTACAGTGTATTTCTGCTCCCTGATCATTGTGATTTTAATGTATTGTTCTCCTGGTGGTGACTCGGGGTTATTACAGTGAGTGTACTGGATTATAACAGCCCATACGATTCTTCAACTCAGTTCTTTAACTCAATAACTCGTTTGATTCTTTTAACTCGATGTACTGTGTACTGATGATGACTCATGTATGCAGTTCCTGAGTGTCTCTGTGCCTTGAGCACTCTGATTGGTTGAAGGGAGGGGCGGAGCTCTCTCACTCTAGGATCATATTACCAGCCTGCTCTCCTATGCTTTGTATTGAGTGCACAGAGAAGAGAACCATTCCAGACGGTTCACTCACTCACATGAATCGATTCACTCAGTTCACTGAAAAGAACCGATTCAAAAGAACGATTCGTTCATGAACTGGACATCACTAGTTTGCAATGTGGCCGCCAGATGTCACCAGACTGCAAGTCTGAAGGTGCCGGTCAGGCTGGCAGAAGATGGCGGTGCGGAAGAAGGACGGTGGGCCGAACGTGAAATTTTATGAGTCCTCAGACACTATCTCCCAGTTCGACAACGTGCGGCTATGGCTGGGGAAAAACTACAAGAAGGTACCAGCAGGGGTGGCCCGGTGTCCTGGCGAGAACCGCGCCGTCTCCTCCCTGTCTGTACACCGAGAACAAAGAGCCGGGCCCGGCTAGGGGGAGGGGGAACACTGGCACCGGGAACGGGGAGAGCTACCGGCTGGCATGGCCTGGGCGTAGCTGACACCCCGCTGTGCTGGGGTGAGGGGAGGGGGCAGTGCCCGGTCCATTTTTCCTATTATAGAATGGCATGTGTGGGGCCTACAGGAGGCCAGATGTTAGCATATGACACCCCATATGGAGCCCACACACCCCTCTACCATTATAAGGACCCGCTCCTTATCCATCCATCACATACAATGTCACTGTGACAGCATACACAGCATGGCATGACAACTGTCATCTCCAAAATCATCGCCTTCCATACACAGCATGGCATGGCAACTGTCATCTCCAAAATCATCGCCTTCCATACACAGCATGGCATGGCAACTGTCATCTCCAAAATAATCACCTTCCATACACAGCATGGCATGGCAACTGTCATCTCCAAAATCATCACCTTCCATACACAGCATGGCATGGCAACTGTCATCTCCAAAATCATCGCCTTCCATACACAGCATGGCATGGCAACTGTCATCTCCAAAATAATCACCTTCCATACACAGCATGGCATGGCAACTGTCATCTCCAAAATCATCACATTCCATACACAGCATGGCATGACAACTGTCATCTCCAAAATCATCACCTTCCATACACAGCATGGCATGGCAACTGTCATCTCCAAAATCATCACCTTCCATACACAGCATGGCATGGCAACTGTCATCTCCAAAATCATCACCTTCCATACACAGCATGGCATGACAACTGTCATCTCCAAAATCATCACCTTCCATACACAGCATGGCATGACAACTGTCATCTCCAAAATCATCACCTTCCATACACAGCATAGCATGGCATGACAACTGTCATCTCCAAAATCATCACCTTCCATACACAGAATGGCATGACAACTGTCATCTCCAAAATCATCACCTTCCATACACAGAATGGCATGACAACTGTAATCTCCAAAATCACCCTCCATACACAGAATGGCATGACAACTGTCATCTCCAAAATCACCCTCCATACACAGAATGGCATGACAACTGTCATCTCCAAAATCATCACCTTCCATACACAGCATGGCATGACAAGTGTCATCTGCAAAATCATCACCTTCCATACACAGAATGGCATGACAACTGTCATCTCCAAAATCACCCTCCATACACAGCATGGCATGACAACTATCATCTCCAAAATCATCACCTTCCATATACAGAATGGCATGACAACTGTCATCTCCAAAATCATCACCTTCCATACACAGCATGGCATGACAACTGTCATCTCCAAAATCATCACCTTCCATACACAGAATGGCATGACAACTGTCATCTCCAAAATCATCACCTTCCATACACAGAATGGCATGACAACTGTCATCTCCAAAATCATCACCTTCCATACACAGAATGGCATGACAACTGTCATCTCCAAAATCATCACCTTCCATACACAGAATGGCATGACAACTGTAATCTCCAAAATCATCACCTGGCAGGTCACACATCTGTACATTCACGTGTCATGTGACCACTGTCCTCGCTTACCCTGACAGGCGACGAGGGGGTCATCCTGAATATACCACACTGCTCTTTTCTACAGATCAGACATCTTATATGTCCTACATACTACCACAGTCGTGATCTATAATCCACCATCTATGATAAATTCTCCTGTCATGATATATAAGGCTACTGTCATGATATGTAATTCATCGTCTATAATTCTATCATGATATATAACTCATACAGTCATGATATGTAATCCACCATCTGTGATGTATAATCCTACAGTCATGATATATAAGCCATTATTCACAATGCCTCTTTTACATATAATCCTCTATTATGATATAGAGTCTGACAGTCATGAGATATATTCCACCATTCATGATGCCTATTTTATATGTAATCTTCCATTCATGATATATATTTCTCATATGATATATAACCTTCCTATCATAATATATACACATACTTCATATCATGTTATATAATCCACCATCCATGATATATAATTCTTCTATCATGATATACACAGTTGTGCTCATAAGTTTACATACCCTGGCAGAATTTATGATTTATTGGCCATTTTTCAGAGAATATGAATGATAACACAAAAAGTCTTCTTTCACTCATGGATAGTGTTTGGCTGAAGCCATTTATTATCAAACAACTGTGTTTACTCTTTTTAAATCACAACAGAAACTACCCAAATGACCCTGATCAAAAGTTTACATACCCCAGTTCTTAATACCGTGTATTACCCCCTTTAACATCAATGACAACTTGAAGTTTTTTGTGGTATTTGTGGATGAGGCTCTTTATCTTCTCAGGTGGTAAAGCTGCTCATTCCTCTTGGCAAAAAGCCTCCAGTAATTTCTTGGGCTGTCTTGCATAAACTGCACGTTTGAGATCTCCCCAGAGTGACACAATGATATTGAGGTCAGGAGACTGAGATGGCCACTCCAGAATCGTCACTTTATTCTTCTGTAGTCAATGACAGGTCAACTTGGCCTTGTGTTTTGGATCATTATCATGTTATGCCTCATACACACGACCGTTTTTCCCGTCAGGAAAACTGGCATGACAGCTTTTGGCCGGGAAAACCGGGCGTGTGTATGCTCCATCGCAGTTTTCCCTGACGAGAAAACTGCGGGGAAAAAAAGAAAAATTGTTCTTTTTTTTTTCCCCGCCGGTATTCACGGAGGTCTTTTTCCCCGTCGTGAAAATTGGTCGTGTATGCTTTTCCGAGGGGAAAAAACCTGCGCATGCTCAGAATCAAGTATGAGATGGGAGCGCTCGTTCTGGTAAAACTAGCGTTTGTAATGGTGATAGCACATTGGTCACGCTGTAACGGACTGAAAAGCACGAAGACTGAAAAGCGCAAATCGCCTCTCACCAAACAAAGGGTATTTGGCCTGAACGTGTTTATGAAAGGCAGGCTTGAGAGGAATCCTGTCTGTAAAAACATATTTTTTTTCCCCTGCCGGGAAAAACGGAGGCATTAGAATGTTCAAGTACTATGCATACGCAGCTTCCTGACTGATGAATGGAAATGTTCCTCCAGTATTTTTTGATAACAAACTGCATTCATTTTGCCATCAATTTTGACCAAATTTCCTGTGCCTTTTGTAGCTCACGTATCCCCAAAACATCAGCGATCCACCTCCATGTTTCACAGTAGGAATGGTGTACCTTTCATCATAGGCCTTGTTGACTCCTCTCCAAATGAAGCGTTTATGGTTGTGGCCAAAAAGCTAAATTTTGGTCTCATCACTCCAAATGATTTTGTGCCAGAAGGTTTGAGGCTTGTCTCTGTGCTGTTTGGAGTATTGTAAGCGGGATACTTTGTGGCATTTGCGTAGTAATGGTTTTCTTCTGGTTACTCGACCATGCAGCCCATCTTTCTTCAAGTGCCTCCTTATTGTGCATCTTGAAACAGCCACACCACATGTTTTCAGAGAGTCCTTTATTTCACCTAAAGTTATTTACGTGTTTTTCTTTGCATCCCGAACAATTTTCCTGGCTGTTGTGGCTGAAATTTTAGTTGGTCTATCTGACTGGTTTGGTTTCAACAGAACCCCTAATTTTCCACTTCTTAATTAGAGTTTGAACACTGCTGATTGGCATTCTCGATTCCTTGGCTATATTTTTATATCCATATTTTATAAATTCAGAAACTCATTGACCTTTTATACACACATAATTACAAGAAAACAGATCACAGGTGAGGATGGTTACCTTTAATAGCCATTCAAACCCCTTTGTGCCAACTTGTGTGCGTGTTAACAGATCAAATTCACCAGGGTATGTAAACTTTTAATCAGGGTCATTTGGGTAGTTTCTGTTGTGAGTATGATTTAAAAAAAAGAGTAAACACAGTTGATTGATAATAAATGGCTTTAGCATGAGTGTAAGTTTTTGTGTTATCATTCATAGTCTCTGAAAAATGGCCAACAAATTATAAATTCTGCCAAGGTATGTAAACCTATGAGCACAACTGTAATAGTCTGTTCATGATAGGAAAAGTACTTATCATGAATAGAGGATTTTATATCATGATACAGTGCCTTGCGAAAGTATTCGGCCCCCTTGAACTTTGCGACCTTTTGCCACATTTCAGGCTTCAAACATAAAGATATAAAACTGTGATTTTTTTTTTGAAGAATCAACAACAAGTGGGACACAATCATGAAGTGGAACGAAATTTATTGGATATTTCAAACTTTTTTAACAAATAAAAAACTGAAAAATTGGGTGTTCAAAATTATTCAGCCCCTTTATTTTTAGTGCAGCAAACTCTCTCCAGAAGTTCAGTGAGGATCTCTGAATGATCCAATGTGGACCTAAATGACTAATGATGATAAATAGAATCCACCTGTGTGTAATCAAGTCTCTGCATAAATGCACCTGCACTGTGATAGTCTCAGAGGTCTGTTTAAAGCACAGAGAGCATCATAAAGAACAAGGAACACACCAGGCAGGTCCGAGATACCGTTGTGGAGAACTTTAAAGCCGGATTTTGGATACAAAAAGATTTCCGAAGCTTTAAACATCCCAGGGAGCACTGTGCAAGCGATAATATTGAAATGGAAGGAGTATCAGACCACTACAAATCTACGAAGACCTGGCCGTCCCTCTAAACTTTCAGCTCATACAAGGAGAAGACTGATTCAGAGATGCAGCCAAGAGGCCCATGACCACTCTGGATGAACTGCAGAGATCTACAGCTGAGGTGGGAGACTCTGTCCATTGGACAACAATCAGTCGTATACTGCACAAATCTGGCCTTTATGGAAGAGTGGCAAGAAGAAAGCCATTTCTTAAAGATGTCGTTTAAAGTTTGCCACAAGCCACCTGGGAGACACACCAAACACGTGGAAGAAGGTGCTCTGGTCAGATGAAACCAAAATCAAACTTTTTGGCAACAATGCAAAACATTATGTTTGGCGTAAAAGCAACACAGCTCATCACCCTGAACACATCATCCCCACTGTGAAACATGGTGGTGGTAGCATCATGGTTTGGGCCTGCTTTTCTTTCTTCAGCAGGGACAGGGAAGATGGTTAAAATTGATGGGAAGATGGATGGAGCCAAATACAGGATCATTCTGGAAGAAAACCAGATGGAGTCTGCAAAAGACCTGAGACTGGGACGGAGATTTGTCTTCCAACAAGACAATGATTCAAAACATAAAGCAAAATTTACAATGGAATGGTTCACAAATAAACATATCCAGGTGTTAGAATGGCCAAGTAAAAGTCCAGACCTGAATCCAATCGAGAATCTTTGGAAAGAACTGAAAACTGCTGTTCACAAACGCTCTCCATCCAACCTCACTGAGCTTGAGCTGTTTTGCAAGGAGGAATGGGCAAAAATTTCAGTCTCTCGATGTGCAATACCGATAGAGACATACCCCAAGCAACTTACAGCTGTAATCGCAGCAAAAGGTGGCGCTACAAAGTATTAACTTAAGGGGGCTGAATAATTTTGCACGCCCAATTTTTCAGTTTTTTATTTGTTAAAAAAGTTTGAAATATCCAATAAATTTCATTCCACTTCATGATTGTGTCCCACTTGTTGTTGATTCTTCACAAAAAATTACAGTTTTATATCTTTATGTTTGAAGCCTGAAATGTGGCAAAAGTTCGCAAAGTTCAAGGGGGCTGAATACTTTCGCAAGGCACTCTATATTATCCACCATCAATGATATATAACCTTCCTGTCGTGACCTAGAATCCTCTTGTCGTGACGTAGAATCCTCTTGTCGTGACGTAGAATCCTCTTGTCGTGACGTAGAATCCTCTTGTCGTGACGTAGAATCCTCTTGTCGTGACGTAGAATCCTCTTGTCGTGACGTAGAATCCTCTTGTTGTGACGTAGAATCCTCTTGTCGTGACATAGAATCCTCTTGTCGTGACGTAGAATCCTCCTGTCGTGACGTAGAATCCTCCTGTCGTGACGTAGAATCCTCCTGTCGTGACGTAGAATCCTCCTGTCGTGACGTAGAATCCTCTTATCATGTCATAGAATAATTATAATCCACTATACATGATATAATATTCTCCGTTCCAGATATGTGGTCCAACATATATGATGACTACTTTATAACTAATACACAAGTTTGTATAAAGATTTCTTCCTGTGCACATTGATGCCACATTCAGGCAGATCCATATATAATTATATATGTAGTCATATTTACCAGTTCTATGTAGTGATCGGTGTCATTCTATATCGATCATTTCCTGTCCATGTATTTTGTCATTTGTGTGTATTGTGATTGGAGGAGCAGCAGGGAATATTTTTGCAGTGACAGTGAATGCAGCAGATTGGAGTGTAATGCTTACAAATGGGTGTATTGTAGTAACTGCACGTGGTTATGTGGATATGTGAATAATCCTCGGTTACCTTTGACCTAGTATGTATTCAGTGAGACAACAGGCATTCCTGCTGATTCTCACAACCTGTGTCTCTCATTTGTCTCAACAAGTCATTTGAATCGCATGGAGCAAAAAACAAAAGTGAAAGCTGAATCAGCTCATGTGAAGGTTTAGATGTTTTCTGTCTTATAAGAATGTTTGTTATCCAGATGCAGCATCATTCAGGTGTACAGTCCATTTATTTTAAAATGAATTCCACGGTATGTTAAAGGGGTTGTAAAGGTACAATTTTTTTCTCCTAAATAGCTTCCTTTACCTTAGTGAAGTCCTCCTTCACTTACCTCATCCTTCGATTTTGCTTTTAAATGTCCTTATTTCTTATGAGAAATCCTCGCTTCCTGTTCTTCTGTCTGTAACTACACACAGTAATGCGAGGCTTTCTCCCTGGTGTGGAGTGTCATGCTCGCCCCCTCCCTTGGACTACAGGAAGTCAGGACGCTGTCTATGTTGCAGATAGAGAAAGGAGCTGTGTGTTAGTGGGCGTCCTGACTCTCCTGTAGTCCAAGGGAGGGGGCAAGCACGACACTCCACACCAGGGAGAAAGCCTCACATTACTGTGTGTAGTTACAGACAGAAGAACAGGAAGTGAGGATTTCTCAAAAGAAATAAAGACATTTAAAAGCAAAATGGAAGGATGAGGTAAGTAAAGGAGGACTGCACTAAGGTAAATGAAGCTATTTAGGAAAAATAATTGTACCTTTACAACCCCTTTAAAGCTTACCTTCACCCTCTTCCTTATGATCCTCTTTCCTACCCATCATTCCTACACAATTGCAAAAAATAAAAAAATGCTATGTTTTCATTTTTTTTTTTTTTTACTTTATATCTACAAGGCGAGAATGACGTAAACATTCCCTGTGCTTGCTCAGAAACAGCTTGGGTCTTTACCAGTAATATGACCGAGCACCTGCAGAATTTCTGCACATGTACAACATTTTACAAACTGTCTCCTGGGATGTGTGATGTAGTATGCGTAGACATGCCACAGGCGCTCTGCCATGTTACTGGTGAAGACACAAGGCGGTTCTCTATATGCACAGGGATATCTGGCACGTGTAGACATGCCGCAGGCTCTCTATAACAGGGGTCTCCAAACTGCGGCCCGAGGGCCAGATGTGGCCCTTTGCTAGCCTTTGGAGACCCCTGGTTTATAAGGTTCCATAGACTAGGCAGAGACTCATGGTGTGTCTGTGCATGTGTCAGATCAAAATTAAAGATGGCGACGCAGGAGGAGAGCGATGTAGTGGGAACTTTGCCGGTAAGCATTACCCCGCTGGACTTCATGGACTAGTAAGAATTTTGTATACAGGGACAAGTGTTAGGTATTTAAAATGTAATTTTTTAATAGATAAGATGAGGTTCCTCACCCAGGTATATTGCAGGGCTACAGGTCCTGAAAGCCCTGCGGCACATCTGCACGCGCTTGGGTTTTCCCTGTAAATCAATGCAGTTATGTGATATTCCCGCACTTGTGCACTTGCGGGAAATATCCTGCCCATGCATAGGCAAAGCCTTTCGGCATATCTGGACAGGCACCATAATGGCAATGTTGTGGTGATGGTGCAGACGGAAACCCAATGCAGGAGGCTAGTGTGAAGGAAGCCTTAAGCCCCGTACACACGCTCGGAATTCCTGACAGAAAAAGTCAGATGGGAGCTTTTGGTCGGGAATTCCGACCGTGTGTATGCTCTATTGGACTTATTCTATCGGACTTCCCGCCAGCAAAAGATTGAGAGCAGCTTTTCAATTTTCCTGACGAAAAAAATTACTATCAGGAAATTCAATTGACTGTATAACCTTTCCGACATGCAAAAAAACATGCATGCTCGGAAGCATTGAACTTATTTTTTCTCGCCTCGTCGTAGCGTTGTAGGTCACTGTGTTCTTAACGAAAGTTCGGTGAACTTTTGTGTGACGTGTGTATGCAAGCCAAACTTTTTTCCGATGGGAATTCCGCTCGTGTGTACAGGGCATTAGGCTCTGTTCACATACACTTTATTACCAAAAGTATTGGGACACCTGCTTTTACACGCACATGAACTTTAATGGCATCCCAGTCTTAGTCCGTAGAGTTCAATATTGAGTTGGCCCACCCTTTGCAGCTATAACAGCTTCAACTCTTCTGGGAAGGCTGTCCACAAGGTTTAGGAGTGTGTCTATGAAAATGTTTTTCCATTTTTCCAGAAGCGCATTTGTCAGGTCAGGCACTGATGTTGGATGCAAAGGCTTGGCTCGCTGTCTCTGCTCTTATTCATTCCAAAGGTATTCTACTGTGTTGAGGTCAGGACTCTGTGCAGGCCAGTCATGGTCTTCCACCCTAAACTCGCTTATTCGTGTATTTTTGGACATTATTTGTGCACTGCTGTGCAGCCATGTTGGAACAGGAAGGGGCCATCATCAAACTGTTCCCACAAAGTTGGGAGCATGAAATTGTTCAAAATGTCTTGCTGATGCCTTAAAGTGAATGTAAACCCATGATTCATGAAATTTGAGCTGGTCACATATATCTGCAGTGTTTTCTTATCTCTCTTCAAGCCCTACTGTATGTCCCATAGCTGTCTCCTGCTCAGTTCTTCTTCTGTTATCAGAATGATAACTTCTGACAAGTCCTCCATTACATATGATAAAAGCAGCCTGAGTTTTGTGTTGGGGAGGATGCTACAAATAGATTAGCAGCGTGCTGAACTATTTAAAGATCAGCTCTGAAAGTCTCTGACTATGAAGAGAGAGGGGTATGTGCCTTTCTTCCAATCAGCTGTCTTTGCTGTATGCCCCAGCTTCACTACAGTGCTAACCAGGAGAAAATCTCCTAACACGATCTGAACTTTCAAAACAGTATATAAAGCTGAAGGCAGCAGATATACATGTAAAACTTACATAGGGAGATTTGTTTCATCCCTGTGTATCATCTGAGACTGGTAACTTCACTGGGTATATGTGAGGATTTACGTCCACTTTAAAAGTTCCCTTAGCTGGAACTAAATGGCCGAGCCCAACATTTGAAAAACAACTCCACACCATCATCCCCCCTCCAGTAAATTATTTGTACCAGTGCAGAAAGCAAGATCCATAAACTCAATATTGAACCTTAAGGACTAAGACTGTTGTGTGTGTAAAGGCAGGTGTCCCAATACCTTTGGCAATATATTGTATATGCGTTTTGAACCCCATGCGATTCGTATGGCATGTGAGCCAAAACGGCTTTCTATGGAGCTGGTTCACATAGCTATGCTACAGCGCCATTGAAAATTCACTGAGAACCCCTCTCGCACTGATCTGCTGCAGTTTCCTTGCCATGCAGGTGCAGCGCATTGTACCCATGTGTGGGTTACCTGCGCTTTGCCATAGACTTCCATTCGATTGTGCAGTTTTGGTGCATTTCTGAAAGTTCATAAAAAGTCCTGCGTGCAGCATCTTTGGTGCATGGTACCCTGCACTGCACCCATGCTGCAGGGAAGCCACAGCAGATCAGTGTTGAAGGGTTTGTAATTCTGGCTATCCATTTTATAAACCCTTGTAGCATTTCAGTGCTACTGATTTCCTGCAGGGTTTATACTGCCACAATACTGTCTCCATCCACTCCAGTGATGGCCCGTTTGGCATTCCTTAGGCCCCTTTCACATTGAGGAGTTTTTCAGGCAGTACAGCTCTAAAAATAGCGCTGCTATACCGCCTGAAAAACTCCTGCCCCAGCAACCTTAATGTGAAAGCCCGAGGGCATTTTTAGGGTTATTAACCGATTATTTGATTAATCGAAACAATAATCGGCCAACTAATCGATTATGAAAATAATCGTTAGTTGCAGCCCGATACTGAACATTATTTTTAAAATGTATTTAATGTGTTGACGCTTATCTAAATTTTAGTGATTAGGTTTACATAAAGGTCAATCAGGAACTGGGTGTGTCACCTGTTTGGGAGAGGAGTAAGAAAAATAGGGGGATTAACGCCACTCTTCCAAACATAAAAAATGGAGCAGATGCTGCTCCATATTATCAAGAGGTGCAAGCCCCTTTGTTAATTAGGAGCAATCAGTTCTCTGTCCTGCCACGTCTGTAAGGCCGCGTACACACGAGGAGACATATCTGATGAAAACTGTCCGACGGACCGTTTTCATCGGACATGTCTCCTGGGATGTTTTGGTTTGATGTGTGTACACACGATCAAACCAAAATCCCAGCGGACAGACAGCGCGGTGACGTTGACGCTGCCACGTCACCAAACCAGGAAGTAAAATACTTCCACGCATGCGTTGAATCCATTCGACGCATGCAGGAGATTTCGGTCCGCTGGTTAGGCGTTCTAACCAGCGGACATATCCGACAGACCGCTTTACAGCAGACAAGTTTTAAAGCATGCTTTAAAAGTTTTGTCTGCTGGAAACCTGTCTGCTAGCCCGTACACACGATCGAGTCTGCGGACCAGTTTCAGCAGATATGTTTGATTGTGTGTACGCGGCCTTACAGGCAACACAGAGAATAGAGAGCTGAAGATGCATGCTGGTTTCTGATGAACATCAAAGGGACCAGGTGGAAAAATGTTAGCCAAAAAGTGTTTGCATCTGTTCAGGTATTTTGACATCTAACAGGGCTGTCTGTTTTAATGCAATAGGCACAGTGGGAAATTTGTCCATCTGCGCTCTATAGTGTGGATGGAGAAATTTGTGCCAGGCTTAAAGAAAATTACTACAATTTAAAATAGGCTTCCTCTGATGACCTCTCCTTCAGATTTGGATGGACTTTGCCTGGCTGATTTACAAACTGGTTTCTTCTGAAGCACTTTTAGGCACTTCAGTAGGAGTTCCTAACTCAGCCTCCTGCAATGGTGGAGTCTCACTCTTCAAGTTGTATTCTTCATGTAGCTGAATAATTTAAACTTGGATCAGGCTAAGATAGAACCCATAAAATAGCCAGGACAGAGGCATAAACCTGGGATTTCAAGCACACAAGTTATGCATAGCATTGTCTGCCAATCATGTGACCTATCATTAGCTACCTAATACAGAGATTTCCGTATTCATTGTATTCTCCCATTTATTAATGCAGGTTTATATAACACAAAAAGACGACTACTTAAGATTTCTAGGCTTGTACTGTATCATAGCTGGGTAATATCACAGGACTAATCAGGATTTTAAAACAATTGTTTCCTGCTTTTCATTGCAGTACATTCAGGCTGAGCCTCCTACTAACAAGTCCCTGTCAAGCCTGGTAGTTCAGCTGTTACAGTTTCAAGAGGAGGTGTTTGGAAAACATGTCAGCAATGCACCGCTCACTAAATTGCCGGCAAGTATACTTTTTTTTAATATGTATGTAATCCTTTTTTTTTAATAAACGAGATTGGTTATATGAACATTATAATGTAACGGCTGAATGTCATTATACAGTTTTCATTTGTAAAATAAAGCTCTATTTTATGTCAAACATGTCTGAGTGTTATTTATTTCCCCCATCTTGTTTTTTTGAATGAAACAAACCTAACAAAACAACCAGGGGGTAACGAAAAGGGGAAAAAAAGGGTGTGGGGATAAGAAGGCCTTGGGCCTGTGGTCCGTATCTCGGGAGGGAAGAAAATGTATGGTAGCACCTAGATCAGATTCAATTTAGAGTTGTCTGCAGGCAAAACATAGGGACTGCATCGTCCGACAGCCTAACCATTCTACCAAAAGTAGTTTGTTTGAATTATGACCTGAATTGTAAAAAAAAAAAATGCCATAATGGACTCTGCTTCCATAATCCCATCTTTTTTGGTAATCTAATATCATCTTTTTAGAGAAAACAAACCATGTGTGGGGTATTAATGTAGTTCTGCTGTATTTGAAAAGAGTAAACTTTCTACATGCTGTTGTGGCTGCAGCAACATTGGATGGGTGTCCGAAAAGTGAGAAAAGCATGGTAACGAAATGCCCTTCTTAACCAAAATTGATAAACTTTGAATATGCTGCTGTAGCTGCAGCAACATTGGATGGGTGTCCAAAAAGTTTTTTTAAATAACAAACATGTTATACTTACCTCCACTGTGCAGCTCATTTTGCACAGAGTGGCCCCTGGTCTTCTGGGGTCCCTCGGCAGCTGTCTCGGCTCCCCCTCGCAAGAACCCATCACCTTCATGCGAGTGTCATTGGATGTCATTGACAGCAGTGCCAGCCGATGGCTGCGCTGCTTTCAATCAACCAATGAATGAGCCGAGAAGCCTTGCGCGTTCACGGCGCCGAACTTTCGAAGGGTCAGGTAAGTAAACCGGGGCTCAGGGGGGCCGCAAATGCTGAGATGTTTTTTCACCTTAATGCATAGGATGCATTAAGGTGAAAAAACATGTACCTTTACAACCCCTTTAACCAAAATCTAGTAATCAAATACGGTAATTTTTTTTAGGTGTGTTTAGGAGAAAGTTAACAATTCAATGAGAGAAAGTTTTTTTTTTTTTTCAATTTTACTTGAAGTTTAATTTTAAATACATTGTTTCTTATATTGGAAAGAGTTGCCTCCTATGTGTTGGCAATTACTTGGTGAGCTGTGTGTAATACACCAGGTTTATCAGCTCAGCAGGCACTGCCCACTGGGTTCCTTGCATTATTCTGCTGGTTTCAGCTTTGACAGCAGTATGATTGTGAACGTGATGTCTGCGTAGTCAGCACTTAAACAAGAATATACCACCTTTATGGACAAGCTTTCTTGTATTGGGTACAGAAAAATCTACGTTATGATAGCTACTGCTTCTTAAACATGAATACTCAGAAGTATTGTGTATGTGCAACATCTTAAATCTAGTTTACAATTTATTATGCAATAAGTTTAAACTGAGTTCTTATTCTATTTACTGTTTTGCATTACAGATGAAATGCTTTCTAGATTTCAAGGTGGGAGGTTCTCTGTGCCATATTCTTGCTGCTGCTTATAAATTCAAGAGTGACCAGGGATGGTAAGAAAAATATTCAATATATTGTCTTGTGGCTTAAAGAGGAGCTCCAGTCATATTTGTGTTTATTAAAAGTCAGCAGCTACAAAACCTGTAGCTGCTGACTTTTAACCACTTGACCACTGGGCACTTAAACCTCCTTAATAACCAGACCAATTTTCAGCTTTCGGTGCTCTCACAGTTTGAATGACAATAACTCAGTCATACAACACTGTAACCAAATGACATTTTTGTCCTTTTTTCCCACAAATAGAGCTTAATTTTGGTGGTATTTGATCACCTCTGCGTTTTTTATTTTTTTTCGCTATAAATTAAAAAAAGAACGAAAAATTTTGTAAAAAAATAAATGAATTTTTCTTCAAAATTTTAACCTAAAATGTATACTGCTACATATCTTTGGTAACAAAACCCAAATAATTGGATATTATTTAGTCTGGGTGAAAGTTATAGGGTCTACAAGCTATGGTACCAATTGCTGAAAATTGATCAATTTGATCACATCTGATGTACTGACAGCCTCTCTCATTTCTTGAGATCCTAACATGCCAGAAAAGTACAAATACCCCCAAAATGACCCATTTTGGAAAGAAGACATTCCAAGGTATTTAGAAAGAGGCATTGTGAGTTTTTTGAAGTTGTCATTATTTCCCACAATTCTTTGCAAAATCAAGATTTATTTTTATTTTTTCCCCACAAAATTTTCATATTAGCAGGTTATTACTCACACACAGCATATGCATACCACAAATTACACCCCAAAACACATTCTGCTATTCCTCCCGAGTATAGCGATACCACATGTGTAATGGCGTGTACACACGGTCGTTTTTTGCGATGAAAAAAAAACAACGTTTTTTAAAACGTCATTTAAATTGATCGTGTGTGGGCAAAACGTCGTTTTTTGTCTTAAAAAAAACGACCAAAAAAAAATTCCAACATGCTTGAATTTTTTGTGTCATTTTTCAAAACGTAGTTTTTTGTTTCACAAAAAGTCACCGTGTGTAGCAAAAACGTCGTTCAAAACGACGTTTTTCAACCCGCGCATGCCCAGAAGCTAGTTATGAAGCGAGCTTCAATGGAAAAGAGTGGTGAACGTAACCTCGCTTTTTGTGAAAAAACGATGGTGTGTATGCAAAATTGTCTTTGAAAAGTGACGTTTCAAAAACGTCGTTTTTTACTTCACAGAAAACGTCGTTTTTTTTCATCGCAAAAAACGACCGTGTGTACGCGGCATGAGACTTTTACACAGCGTGGCCACATACAGAGGCCCAACATGCAGGGAGCACCATCAGGCGTTCTGGAACACCCAGACCAATTATGACATTCCTCTCCTACATGGAAAAATCATCATTTATTTGCTAGAAAATTACATAGAACCCCAAAACATTATATATGCTTTTTTAGCAAAGACCCTAGAGAATACAATGGCGGTCGTTGCAACTTTTTATCGCGCATGGTATTTGCACAGCAATTTTTCGAACGCGTTTTTTTGGGGAAATAAAACAGTTTTGTGCTTTAAAAAAACAGTACATTTAGCGCAATTTTTTTGCATAATATGAAAGATGAAGTTAAGCCGAGTAAATAGATACCCAACATGTCACCCTTCAATATTGCACACGCTTGTGGAATGGCGCCAAACTTCGCTACTTAAAAATCCCCATAGGTGACGCTTTAAATGTTTTTACTGGTTACATCTTTTTAGTTGTAGAAGAGGTCTAGGGCCAAAATGATTGCTCTCGCTCTAACGTTTGCAGCGATACCTCACATGTGTGGTTTGAACACCGTTTTCATATGTGGGCGGGACTTGCGTGCACGTTCGCTTCTGTATACGAGCACACGTGTAGAGGGGCGCTTTAATTTTTTTTTTTTATTGTTCATTTTACATTATTTATTTTAGTTTGACACATTTTTACCCAAAAATAAATGTTTTGATTACTTTTATTCCTATTACAAGGAATGTAAACATCCCTTGTAATAGGAATATAGCATGACAGGTCCTCTTTACAGTGAGATATGGGGTCAATAAGACCCCACATCTCACCTCTAGGCTGGGAAGCCGGAAACGATCCTGGCTTCGTAGCGGTGAGTTGGAAGAAGCACCGGAGGGAGAAGGGAGGGGGACGTCCCCTTTCGCCTTCCGTAAGAACGATCAAGAGGCGGAACACACCCGCCATGATCGTTCCTATGAATAGCCGGCTGAAAAAGATGATATCTGAATGATGCCTGTAGCTGCAGGCATCATTCAGATATCCCTGCATAAAGTCAAGGACGTCATATGACGGGAAGTGGTTAAAACACATTTTTTTCCCAGAGTATCTTCTGAGTATTGCAGAGTATTGTGTGGGGGGTATTGCAGAGTATTGTGCGGGGGGGTATTGCAGAGTATTGCGCGGTGGGTATTGCAGAGTATTGCGCGGGGGGTACTGCCGAGTATTGCGCGGGGGGTACTGCCGAGTATTGCGCGGGGGGTACTGCCGAGTATTGCGCCGGGGGTACTGCCGAGTATTGCGCCGGGGGTACTGCCGAGTATTGTTCAGAGTATTGCGCAGGGGGTCGGGGGTATTGCAGAGTATTGTGCCGGGGGTATTGCAGAGTATTGTTCAGAGTATTGCGCAGGGGGTACTGCCGAGTATTGCGCCGGGGGTACTGCCGAGTATTGCGCCGGGGGTACTGCAGAGTATTGCGCCGGGGGTATTGCCGAGTATTGCGCCGGGGGTACTGCCGAGTATTGCGCTGGGGGTACTGCAGAGTATTGTTCAAAGTATTGCGCAGGGGGTCGGGGGTATTGCAGAGTATTGTGCCGGGGGTATTGCAGAGTATTGTTCAGAGTATTGCGCAGGGGGTACTGCAGAGTATTGTTCAGAGTATTGCGCAGGGGGTACTGCAGAGTATTGTTCAGAGTATTGCGCAGGGGGTACTGCAGAGTATTGTTCAGAGTATTGCGCAGGGGGTCGGGGGTATTGCAGAGTATTGTGCCGGGGGTATTGCAGAGTATTGTTCAGAGTATTGCGCAGGGGGTACTGCAAAGTATTGTTCAGAGTATTGCGCAGGGGGTACTGCAGAGTATTGCGCAGGGGGTACTGCAGAGTATTGCGCCGGGGGTATTGCAGAGTATTGCGCCGGGGGTATTGCAGAGTATTGCGCCGGGGGTATTGCAGAGTATTGCGCCGGGGGTATTGCAGAGTATTGCGCCGGGGGTATTGCAGAGTATTGCGCCGGGGGGACTGCAGAGTATTGCGCCGGGGGGACTGCAGAGTATTGCGCCGGGGGGACTGCAGAGTATTGCGCCGGGGGGACTGCAGAGTATTGCGCCGGGGGGACTGCAGAGTATTGTTCAGAGTATTGCGCAGGGGGTCGGGGGTATTGTTCAGAGTATTGCGCAGGGGGTACTGCAGAGTATTGTTCAGAGTATTGCGCAGGGGGTACTGCAGAGTATTGTTCAGAGTATTGCGCAGGGGGTACTGCAGAGTATTGTGCAGGGGGTACTGCAGAGTATTGCGCAGGGGGTACTGCAGAGTATTGCGCAGGGGGTACTGCAGAGTATTGCGCCGGGGGTATTGCAGAATATTGCGCCAGGGGTATTGCAGAGTATTGCGCCGGGGGTATTGCAGAGTATTGCGCCGGGAGTATTGCAGAGTATTGTTCAGAGTACTGCGCCGGGGGTATTGCAGAGTATTGTGCCGGGGGTATTGCAGAGTATTGTTCAGAGTACTGCGCAGGGGGTACTGCAGAGTACTGCGCAGGGGGTACTGCAGAGTATTGCGCAGGGGGTACTGCAGAGTATTGCGCAGGGGGTACTGCAGAGTATTGCGCCGGGGGTACTGCAGAGTATTGCGCCGGGGGTACTGCAGAGTATTGCGCCGGGGGTACTGCAGAGTATTGCGCCGGGGGTACTGCAGAGTATTGCGCCGGGGGTACTGCAGAGTATTGCGCCGGGGGTACTGCAGAGTATTGCGCCGGGGGTACTGCAGAGTATTGCGCCGGGGGTATTGCAGAGTATTGCGCAGGGGGTATTGCAGAGTATTGCGCCGGGGGTACTGCAGAGTATTGCGCCGGGGGTACTGCAGAGTATTGCGCCGGGGGTACTGCAGAGTATTGCGCCGGGGGTATTGCAGAGTATTGCGCAGGGGGTATTGCAGAGTATCTGCTCCTCTTCCAGACCTTGCACATTCTGCTACTCAGCTCTCCCCTGTCTTCTCCCCAGCAGGAGCACAAGATAAGGGGATGCACTGTGATGTAAGGGATGGTTGAGGACTCTTGACTTCTGATGTAAGGGGAAGTCGGATGCTTTGGGCATCTAGTCTTACAGATATAACTGGCCCTTAGAGAGCAACCATTATGCTGGTGCAGCCCGCGATTAAATTGAGTTTGACACCCCTGCTGTAACTGCTTGTGTAACTGCAGTGTGAGCTGGAGTTTGGCTGTTTTACCAAAGCGCCAGTTTGAGTGGTTATACCAGGGCCATGGCTGCAGTCATGATCCCAGTATCTTTTTTTTTTTTTTGAGTCGGTGATGCTCTACAATCTGAAAACAATCTTGGCTCTGTGCTGGCACTGACTTATCAGAATTGCTCAGATCCATCCTGGAAGCCCTGCAGAAAGAAGGGGGAGAGGAGTGGTTAGTACAGCAGGGACCAGAAGGGTGGGAAGCCTAAAGATGTTCATCTTTAACTTTTTTTCATAAAAAATGAACTTGCGCTTTAAGGAAGTGATACAGGATTATATTAAGAAGTGCCAACCATTTTATTTTATTTTTATAAGCAAACCTTTGGTATATATGTTTTTTCTTTCCAAAAGGGAGTTGATTGAGGTTTTCCGATGGTCAAACGTGGGAGGTATGTGGGACAACCATTACTGGGCAATATGTTTCAGGACAATAAACAATATTCTAGTCAGAGATGCTTGAATACGTTCTAGGACTGTTTTCAGGCAATGTGTCCAAAACACCTATAGCTGCAAGAAAAAGTATGTAAACCCCTTGGCCTTAAAGGGGTTGTAAAGGTAAAAAAATGTTTCACTAAATAGCTTCCTTTATCTTAGTGCAGTCGTCCTTCACTTACTTCATCCTTCGATTTTGCTTTTAAATGTCCTCATTTCTTCTGAGAAATCCTCACTTCCTGTTCTTCTGTCTGTAACTACACACAGTAATGCAAGGCTTTCTCCCTGGTGTGGAGTGTCGTGCTTGCCCCCTCCCTTGGACTACAGGAGAGTCAGCACCCTCTCTACGTTGCAGATAGAGAAAAGAGCTGCGTGTTAGTGGGCGTCCTGACTCTCCTGCTTGCCCCCTCCCCCCTCAAGGGAGGAGGCAAGCACGACAGAAGAAAGAAAAAAGGACATTTAAAAGCAAAATCTAAGGATGAGGTAAGTGAAAGAGGACTGCACTAAGGTAAAGGAAGCTATTTAGGGATTTTTTTTTCTCTTTACAACCCCTCTGCAGTAATTTGCCGTAAATGTGATCTGATCCTCATCCCATCACAACAATAGACAAATATAATGTTCTTAAGCTGATAACACACAAACAATTCTAATTTCTGGTGTCTTTGAACACACCCATTAAATATTCACAGTGCTGGAGGAAAAAGTGACACCTTAGACCAGGAGTCTCCAAACTACGGCCCTCCAGGTGTTCAGGAACTACATTTCCCATCATGCCTAGTCATGTTTACGAATGTCAGTGTTTTACAAGGCCTCATGGGAAGTGTAGTTCCACAGCATCTGGAGGGCCGTAGTTTGGAGATCCCTGCCTTAGACTAATTACTTCAACAAAAAGTAATTGGAGCCAGTAGTTTGCACATCTGGAGTTCAGTTAATTAAATTCATTTGAGGTGTGGTTTATGCTGGGTTCACACTGGTGCGACGCGACACGACACTCGTCCTACTTTAGATCCGACTTTGCCTGCAACTTGAAGGCAGAGATGCATCCAACTTCTTTTACAAAAGTTTTATTGCCATACAAACCGACAGTACAGGTTTATAATAGAGTGTTATAACACATGAAATACAAAGGGATGCATCCAACTTCATTGAATGGGGATCCGACTTGGATCCCCGCCAATACCAGGCACTGTGTTTGGTATGAATCTTGAGAGGGAGCTCCATGCCAAATTTTAAATAAAAAAACTGGCATGGGTTCCTCCTTCAAGAGCATACCAGGCCCTTCGGTCTAGTATGGATTTTAAGGGAAACCCCTACGCCAAAAAAAAACGACGTGGGGTCCCCCAGAATCCATACCAGACCCTTATCCGAGCATGCAGCCCAGCTGGTCAGGAAAGGGGATGGGGACGATCGAGCGCACCCCCCACCCCCGAACCGCACCAAGCTGCATGCCCTCAACATGGGGGGTGGGAGCTTTGGGGCAGAAGGGCGTACTGCGGAACCCCCCCACCCTAAAGCACCTTGTCCCCACGTTGATGAGGGCAAGGGCCTCTTCCCGACAACCCTGGCTGTTGCTTGTTGAGGTCTGGGCTTATCTAAATCCGGGAGCCCCCTTAAATAAGGATGCCCCAGATCCCTGCCCCCCACCCTATGTGAATAAGACTTACTAGACTTACTTTTAAAGTTATTTATTAGGCAGCTCCGGGGGGTCCTCTTCTGACTTCTTCATGGGTCTCTTCTGACTTCTCCGCTCTCTCTGGCCTCTTCTCCCGCTTTTCGGTGTGTTCTCCGCACTCTACGGAGAGCACAGAAGTTGGAAGAAGACCCCCGGAGCTGCCTAATTACTTTTAAAACCTGTCTAGTGTTTTTTTTTATTTTTTTTACACTTTTCCCCTCCCAGGTGAATGGGTAGGGGTACGATTTACCCCATACTCATTCACATATGGTGGGGGGCCGGGATCTGGGGCCCCTTTATTAAAGGAGGCTCCCGAATTCCAATAAGCCCCTTGCCCGCAGACCCCGACAACCAATGGCCAGGGTTGTCGAGAAGAGGCCCTTGTCCTCATCAACATAGGGACAAGGTATTTTGGGAGTGGGGGGGCCGCAGTGCTCATCCCCACCCCCTTTCCTGAACGTCCAGGCTTCGTGCTCGGATAAGGGTCTGGTATTGATTTTGTGGGACCCCCACGCTGTTTTTTTGGTATAGGGGTTCCCCTTAAAATCCATACCAAACCAGACCGTTTTTTTATTTAAAATTTGGAGTGGAGTTTCCCCTCAAGATCAGCAGAGCACAAGTCAGATCATGCAAGACGGCGTTCCAACTTTGATCCGACTTCAATGATATTCAATAGGCTGAAGTAGGATCAAAGTAGTACAGGGAGCATTTTCAAAGTCTGACCGACATGTGTCGGACCAGTTAAGACAGCTCCCATAAGGAAACATCGATTTTCATGCCACATGAGCTCCCAATGTCGGAGAGTTTGTCGCACCAGTGTGAACCCAGCCTTAGAGCTACTTTGATAAGAATAAAAAAAAAAGGCACTAAATAATTTTAGCCCTCGTTCACATTAAATGCGGCTTTGAAATCGTGCATCTTTATTTGAAAGACATCTGTGCGGATTCATGCACAAATGACTATTGAAGTCGCACCCAAAATCGCCAAAAGTAGTGCAGGAACTACTTTTGCAATTCAGTGCGGCACTGCAAAGTCAGCGTTTCACCGATTTGAATGGTGCTATTGCTGGCAATAGGCTGCGACTTGTCATTTGATTTGAGCTGTTAAATTTCACAACAACTAGCTCCAATTTTAATGGGGCTTAAGATTGTTGTTCATTAGAAGCATCATCAACTTTCTGAAGACAAATGGTCAAGAGTAGTTGATCTGCATGAGGCTGGAAATGTGTTTGGGCATCCATCAGTTGACAGACAATGTCTATTAATGGAGACATTTTGGGGGGTATAGCCAGAATGGCGCTCTGAGCGGACGCTTATCCCTGAGCTCTGCTGGAACAAGTTCTGGATTTACCGTTCGCCCTGAATCCTGAATCCTGCTCCAGATGTGTCACAAACCTTTGTGGAGATCTAAGGTGGTGTAAGAAACTTTGTTTTTCCCTCTTGTATTCAAGACTCACCTAGCCCGTGACTACAGGTGGCAGCCCTGTAACTGTCTCCAATATGGCGTCTCAGACTGACCCTGTGGATGGCACTGACTTTCAGGTGCCTGGTATCTCAGATGTCATGGCGGCTATTACTGTTTTCCAGATTGCCTTGACTTGCAAGATTGATGCTGTGCAACTGTGCAAAATCCAGTCCAGGCTTACTACTGCTGAACATTGTAACCTCTGAGGATCAACCACTTCCTAAGAAGAGCATTAAAGGGAGGATTGAATGTGTATCAACCACTTAGTGTATATACAGTATATATCCCCTGTTGACTGGCCCCCAGGAAGAGCGATCCGAACATTGACTCGCTCTTCATGGGTGGCATGCAGCAACGAGCTTCACTTTGACACAACTATTAAGTATAACACCACCACTTTGGAAGGTTCACTATCAGTTTGGATATAGTCACTTAAGAGGAAGTGGATCTTATTTAATAACAATACTCCAAGTTAACCTACAGAAGGATTTAACCATATCTCTACCCATACTATTATCTAATTGGATGGCAGCGCCACTTACCCCAATACTACACTTCCATTACACAATTCAGATCCCTCTTGTTAGGGACTTTTATGGGAGGCAGCAGCCCAGGATAATTTCCTAGGCGCGGATTTAACAATTATACATAAAAATTGGAAATTGTTGGCCTGGCTAGCCAAGGGTGAGTTTACTAATATTCAGAGGGTTTGGGATCCACAGGAACAGGTTCTCCGTATCCCAGAACAAATCGGCCTCCAACATCATGGACTACTATTGTGCTTTATATACTTCCAAAGCCAACAATAGTACAGCTGCACTATCTGGGATGGACTTACTTTCCCTTCACTAGAGGGTTCTGCTAGGGACCACCTATATTTTGGTTATAACTCTTGAGGAAATGCAAGAAGCCGTTTGCCACTTACAGACCAGGGTCAATGGTATACCAGCTGAATTTTACTCTCAATATATTAAGCTTCTGGCTCTTAGGCTTACTGCTGTATTTGAACTGTTCAGCTCCCAGGGATCCCTCTGCAGGTCTGTGTTGGAAGCTGTCATTGTTCTGTTGCTCAATTCAGGCAAGGATCTAGAGGACTTTGCATCATACAGAACATTGATGCTAAAATCCTAGCCTGTTGAACCATGTTGATGCCATAATCTTAGCCACCCATTTTTTCGTGTTTTGGATGTCCTTGTTCAGGCTGACTAAACTGGTTTTATGCCTGGCAAGGATGCAACATCAATCTCCAATGCCTCTTCCTTAAAGGGTTTGTAAAGGATTTTTTTTTTTTTTTTTATCCTAATAGCTTCCTTTACCTTAATGCAGTGCTGTTTTCATGTTCTCATTGTTTGTTTTTGCTCTCAAGTTGCTGTAAATCTTCTCTGATCTCCACACTTTCTGGTTTCCTGATAACCACAGTGTGACCTGTGAGCTTTCTCTCTGTGGTAGGGGTGCAACAGATCGTCACCGATCCGTGATCCGAACCGGCCACCCCGCTCGGATCGGCACACCACGCGATCCGCGGAGCTGTCCGGAGCCTCGGCCGTAGGAAAGTCCCCGGCTTCGGAGCGGCGGCTATCTTGCTCCACCCCAGTGGAGGGGGCCCCCTGGTGACACCAGAGTGGAGAGGAGGGGGGGGACACCTGTGACACCAGAGTGGAGAGGAGGGGGGGACACCTGTGACACCAGAGTGGAGAGGAGGGGGGGGACACCTGTGACACCAGAGTGGAGGAGACAGGAGAGGGGAAACTAGTGACACCAGAGGGGAGAGGAGGGGGATACCAGTGATACTAGAGTAATGATGGTGATTAGGGGGCAAGTGGACATCTTGTTGCACCCAATGGAGTTTTAGATTTCACAGTTATGTTCAACACAAATGGAGCTTAAATACAGTATATGTAAATCTGACGGACTGTTTACATGTTAAATTTTAAAAGCCGCAGCAAACCTGCTGACCTTACATGCTTGCTAATGTGACAGAACATCTCTGATATTAATATTTAACTTAATGTGAAAATCAGAGGTGTTCTGTCACATTAGCAAGCATGTAAGGTTTGCTGCTGCTTTTAAAATTTAACATGTAAACAGTCTGTCAGATTTACATATACTGTATTTAAGCTTCGTATTGTGTTGAAAATAACTAAATCTAAAACTCTGTTGGGTGTAACAAGATTAGTCTTTTTTTCTTTTTTGCTGATCCGAAAAATGATCCGATCCGTGACTCTGATCCGAGGATCGATCCGATCCGTGAGTTTTTTGATCCGTTGCACCCCTACTCTGTAGCCACTAATCAAGGAGGTGTGATTACTGTGTGTCTAAAACCCCTCAACACCAATCAGTTTAGTTTTCCAAGCCATCACTGCCCTGTATTGGCTCTGTGGCTCTATACAGCACAGGCAGGAAACAACATGCAAAAACGAAACTAGTAACTGCAGGTCATTTCAGCAAAAAACATTTTTTTTTATTTACAACTCCTTTAATTTGGTGATACAACACTCTAATAGTTGTCCTGGAATTATTGCTTCTCTTCACCCTGAAAAGGCATTTGACTCAGTGGAGTGGGTTTACCTCTGGGAGGTGATATATCGATGTGGCTTAGGGTAAAAAAAAATGTTTAATTGAAAAAAAAAAAAAAAAAACTTTATTGAAAAGTATATGCATGGTACATAAATCGATATAAGCCATATTGACCAAAATAGCAGTACATACATAAACACATTGAAGTACCCGTGTGACAGAAAGCTAAATACCCAACAGAAGTGAAGCCAACACATAATAAAGGAAAAAAAAGGGGGGGAGGGGAGGTGAGGGATGAACATATCAAGTACGCGTTTTAGCATCCGTCAGCCATCTGCTCCAGACCTTCTCATTCTTGAACGGACACCCTCTATGTACTGTGAGGGATTAGCTCGGTAGCGGGTGCGTGTGACCCCCCTGGATGGGTTCACTACACGCTGAACTATACAGAAAGGCAGTTGAGGATGGTTGAAAGCAAAGGATATGGTTTATTCTTCCATATTGCTGGATACAAGTGCAAGCATCAAAACAGCATAAACAAAACAAAACATAAAATAAACCCTTGCCACTTGGGGCATCTATCTTCACAACGCAGGAACCTACCTATGGAGTCTGGCACAGCCTACTGCTGGGCAGACACTGCTGGTCAGACAGCAGAAAAACAATATTTTTTTTTGATTTTTATCACACAGAAAAATCAACAACCACCTCACCTCTTCAGAAGACTTTCTGACTGCTATCCTTAACTCAAAAAGCCACCTATTTATTCTCCTATTGGTCTCCTTGTTCTGTGCCATCCACTTCAATGGGGCATGATCCGTCACCAGTTCAAACTGTCTACCCACGAGGTAGTACCAGAGAGAATCCAAAGCCCGTTTCACCGCCAGACACTCTTTCTCAATGGTGGCAAAATTCTCCTCATGGGCCTTCAACTTTAGGAGAGGGGGGCTCTCCCCTCTCTCTCTCTCTCCCCCTCTCTCTCTTCCCTCTCTCTCCCCTCCCTCTCTATCCCTCCTCTCTTTCTCTCTCCCCTCTCTCTCTCCTCTCTCTCTCTCCCCCCTCTCTCTCTCCCCCTCTCTCTCCCCCTCTCTCTCTCCTCCCTCTCTCTCCCCCCTCTCTTTCTCTCTCCCCTCTCTGCCCTCTCTCTCTCTCTCCCCCTCTCTCTCTCTCTCCCCCTCTCTCTCTCTCCCCCTCTCTCTCTCTCTCCCCCTCTCTCTTGCCCTCTCTCTCTCTCCCCCCTCTCTCTCTCTCTCCCCCTCCCTCTCTCTCCCCCCTCTATCTCTCTCTCTCTCCCTCCCTCTCTCTCCTCCCTCTCTCTCCTCCCTCTCTCTCCTCCCTCTCTCTCCTCCCTCTCTCCTCCCTCTCTCTCCTCCCTCTCTCTCCCCCCTCTCTCTCCTCCCTCTCTCTCTCCCTCTCTCTCTCCCCCTCCCTCTCTCTTCCCCCCTCTCTCTCTCTCCCCCTCCCTCTCTCTCTCCCCCTCTCTCCCCCCCCCCTCTCTCTCTCTCTCTCTCTCCCTTTTCCTCTCTCTCCCCACAGTCACTATGGCAGTGAATAAAGGGGTATATAATAATTTGTAATGCTGAATTCCAGACAAACAACTAATTACACTGATGGAAAAAAAAGTTATTTTTTGTTTTAGAAATTCAACTCAAAAAGTGAAACTCGTAAATTTAATATATATGCGTTACACACAGAGTGATACAGTTTAAGCATTTCTTTCTTTAATTTTGATGATTATGGCTTACAGCTAGTGATAACCCAAACATCAGTTTCTCAGAAAAGTAGAATATTTCATAAGACCAATAAAAAAAAATCTATATATATATATATATATACAGAAAGGTTGGCTTATGGAAAAGTATACCCATGTACAGTATAGTATGCACTGAATACTTGGTCAGGGCTCCTTTTGCATGAATTACTGCATCAATGCAGCGTGGAATAGAGGCGATCAGCCTGTGGCACTGCTGAGGTGTTATGGAAGCCCAGGTTGCTTTGATAGAAGCTTTCAGCTCATCCGCATTGTTGGGTCTGGTGTCTCTCATCTTCCTCTTGACAATACCCCACAGATTCTCTGACAGAGGTCTCAAAGTACAGGACCGGTTACAAATGGTCTGCAGGCAAGGCCGATCCTGGGAGGGTGTGTGGGATGCATCATACTTAGGCACCGCAGAGGAGGGGGGCACCAAAGTGCCTGTAATGTCAGGTGAAGCCCTTGTTTATTCCTTGCCCCTGCTTGTGTCACTTGTGGCAGCACGCACGTCTTGGGAGCTTTCTCTCTGTCTTCTGTGTCTTTTCCCCGGCATACTGCTGCAGCCCAGCATGCACAGCATAGGAAAACAGACAGCACAGGAGAGCAGAGCGAGAACAGAATGGAGGGAGGATCCGCCCATCGCCTCGCCCACCTAGGTATTATCGACATCGGAGGCTGTGCCCGGCCCCGGATCCAGGGTCCTGCTGCCACTTCGGGCGGAATATTTTGTCGTTCTTAGTATGCCCTGCCACTAGACCTGTAATGAAGCCAGAATCTGATAAGAGGAGAGGACTTGGGAGACAGATGGTCAGGCCACCAGCTGACTGCCAGGAGGAGAGGTAAGTGAGCTATCACACAGAGGCTGAGCAAAGTCCTTAGTTGGATGACTGGGGTTGCTAATTTGTGAAGTGTGTGTGTGTGTGTGGGGGGGGGGGGGTGTATTTGTGAAGTGTGTGTGGGGGGGGTGTATTTGTGAAGTGTGTGTGGGGGGGTGTATTTGTGAAGTGTGTGTGTGTGTGTGTGTGTGGGGTGGGGGGTATTTGTAAAGTGTGTGTGGGGGGGTGTATTTGTGAAGTGGGTGTGTGTGTGGGGGGGGGTGTATTTGTGAAGTGTGTGTGTGTGTGTGTGTGTGGGGGGGGGGGGTGTATTTGTGAAGTGTGTGTGGGGTGTATTTGTGAAGTGTGTGTGTGTGTGTGTGTGGGGGTGTATTTGTGAAGTGGGCGTGTGTGTGGGGGGGGTGTATTTGTGAAGTGTGTGTGTGTGTGTGTGTGTGGGGGGGGGGGGGGTGTATTTGTGAAGTGTGTGTGTGTGTGTGGGGTGTATTTGTGAAGTGTGTGTGTGTGGGGTGTATTTGTGAAGTGTGTGTGTGGGGGGTGTATTTGTGAAGTGTGGAGGGGTGTATTTGTGAAGTGTGTGTGTGTGGTGGGTGTATTTGTGAAGTGTGTGGGGGGTTGTATTTGTGGAGTGTGGGGGGGAGTATTTGTTTAGTGTGGGGGGGGGGGGGAGTATTTGTTTAGTGTGGGGGGGTATTTGTGGAGTTTGGGGAAGGAAGTATTTGTGGAGTGTGGGGATGTAATGCTAGGGGTTAATAGTGCGTCTGCTGACACCAATGCTGGGGGTTAATAGTGCGTCGGCTGACACCAATGCTGGGGGTTAATAGTGCGTCTGCTGACACCAATGCTGGGGGTTAATAGTGCGTCTGCTGACACCAATGCTGGGGGTTAATAGTGCGTCGGCTGACACCAATGCTGGGGGTTAATAGTGCGTCTGCTGACACTAATGCTGGGGGTTAATAGTGCGTCTGCTGACACCAATGCTGGGGGTTAATACTATGAAGTCTTGGGGAAGGAAGTATTTGTGGAGTGTGGGGATGTAATGCTGGGGGTTAATAGTGCGTCTGCTGACACCAATGCTGGGGGTTAATAGTGCGTCTGCTGACACCAATGCTGGGGGTTAATAGTGTGTCGGCTGACACCAATGCTGGGGGTTAATAGTGCGTCGGCTGACACCAATGCTGGGGGTTAATAGTGCGTCGGCTGACACCAATGCTGGGGGTTAATAGTGCGTCGGCTGACACCAATGCTGGGGGTTAATAGT
Source organism: Rana kukunoris (assembly GCA_029574335.1). Classification (NCBI taxonomy): domain Eukaryota; kingdom Metazoa; phylum Chordata; class Amphibia; order Anura; family Ranidae; genus Rana; species Rana kukunoris. The sequence goes on along the minus strand of CM056050.1, from coordinate 146,462,929 downwards.
GCGTCGGCTGACACCAATGCTGGGGGTTAATAGTGCGTCGGCTGACACCAATGCTGGGGGTTAATAGTGCGTCGGCTGACACCAATGCTGGGGGTTAATACTATGAAGTCTTTAAGTTCAAGCAAACGCTTCACCATTAAATAAGTGCTTCCCCAGCGAGTTGTTTGATACAAAATGGCTCCTTTTCCTGCACGTCTTTTCAAAATTGCATCTGTTTTCGGGGGCCCTGGCTGCAACAGTTACTTGCCGTAATTTGCCAATTAGTGTAGCTGCATGGCGATCTTTTAATCCATCTCTTATGGCAAGTTGCAGTGTATGAACAGCACATCGCATATGATGAATAGTACTAGCAAGCTTCAATGCTTCTTCAACAAAGTTGTCTAAAAAAATGTCAGCATTCTCTTCAGTTTCTAAACTTTCTCCAATACTTGCAGAGCTGTCTTCCTCTAACTCTAATATCTGTTTGTTACCTTCTTCATCTGCGTTCATCTTCTCAATTGTGCTCAACATGTTAGAAGCGTTATCTGTCACAACACATAAAATCTGTTCCTTTTTAATTTCAAAATCTTCTAGAACATCCTCCACTAACTTCTGAAGGTAATCACTGGTGTGATGTGCCTGAGTGTCCTTTAATCTGAGGGTCCGTGTTAATGTTTTGTTATTTTCATCCACAAATCTAACATTAATAGCAAAATAATTGACTCTGTGACGTGTGCATGCATCCATTTTAAGGAAGACAAAACGTCCTTTCAGAACTTTCTGTAGTTCTTCCTTTTTACATTTGGCCTCCTCAATTATACATTTGTAAATGTAAAGAATTTTCTTATTTGTGATTGTTCTCCAGTAGATTTCTGAAAGTTTTTTGTCACAGAAGTAGATGCAATGTTTTCATTGCTATCTTTCTCATTTACGGCTTCTAACACTTTGGGATGAAAACGCTGTAAGTGTCTTTTCAAATTTGATGCTCTTGTAGGTGCATTTTTATCAGGCCCACTGAAACTGCTAATTTTTGCATCACATTGTTTTTCACCATCATCATCTTTTCTAATACATTGGCACATGTAATGTTTTCCATCACTTGATAATGCAAATTGCTCATAAACAGTAGACTTTGTCGTCTTTGTTGTTAGCAGTCTTTTTGCCATTGTTTAGGAGGCCTCTTTCCCTAAAATATAAAATATGTTATACTAACTGGCATATAATTAAATTTTTAATATCAACATACACAGTCTTGTAATTTGTACGTACATGGCTTTACAAACAAATAAGCTATATATCCCAGCACTAAATCTAGACATGATTTGTCCTATACAGAAAAACATGCACAGACATGTACTGTACACACACAACACAGAGCCTACATTTTAGTACTCAGAGCATATAAGCAATCTGCACTATACATAAACAAACATTCATACATTCCTGCACCACACTTACAAACCTAGGATAGACAGTTTCTTCTAGAAACATGTACACGTCTTCCCTCATACAGACAAGCAGGCATGCAGGTTTTAAAATAAATAGAAACACTTACAGTTGAATCCAAGAAGCTGTTCCACCAAGTTCTTCTAAGCTCTTCTAGCAGAGAGGTAGTTGGGCTGCTGCTTTCTCCTTTGTGTGCTTATCTGCTGCTGAAGATAGGGCAGTGAGAGGATCCAGGAAGGGGCATTTTATTCTAAAACATGATTTTCCTAGGAGAATCCCATAGTCATGTTTAAAGTTTAAGCTAACAATCGGAGTTTACAAGTTTTTATAGCCTTAGCTAAAATGACAGCAGTTTTTCCAATGGTTTACAGCTTCAGTCTTGAACTATTGGCCCTCCATTCCCTTCACTTATACTAGTGTCTCTAGTCCTGCAAAAAACATATTTATTTAATCCCTTATCAGTGAGAGGCTAGGTTACACATGGACGCTGCGTTCCCTGTAAAAGCAGAACACAACACTATGGAAAGTATAAGTATTGCAGCTCCTAATTGTGCGTTGCGTGCCATATAGTGAAGCACATGAAAAGCATGCTTCTTCACGGTCATTTAACGTGTTCGTTTTGCGGTTACGTGAGGCACTGCATGCATTGGTCTTTATTCTTACAGTAGAGAAGTCATTAATTATAACTTTTTGTGAATTGGGACATTTAAACTTGCTTTTTTTTTTAATTCCAATCTAAATTTAGTAGGAGTCGGAGTCGGTGCATTGTTTGCTGACCCCGACTCCAGGTACCCAAAATTTCCCCCGACTCCTCGACTCCGACTCCACAGCCCTGGTTAATAGTGCGTCGGCTGACACCAACGCTGGGGGTTAATAGTGCGTTGGCTGACACTAATGCTGGAGGTTAATAGTGATAAACCACAGTAGACCAACACCAGCAGGTGACACAGCTCCCCAAATCATCACTGACTGTGGAAACTTCACACTGGACCTCATGCAACTTGGATTCTGTGCCTCTCTGGTACCTTGATTTCCAAATGAAATGCAACATTTTCCACAGTCTGTGATGATTTGGGGAGCCATGTTATCTGGTGGTGGTGGTCCACTGTGTTTTATCAAGTCCAAAGTCGGCGCAGCTTTATGAGATACTGATTTCATTTTCCAGAAGGACTTGACACCTGCCCACAATGCCAAAAGGGCTAATACCTGGTTTAATGATCATGGTATCACTGTGCTTGGTTGGGCGACAAACTCGCCTGACCTAAACCCCATAGAGAATCTGTGGTGTATTGTCGAAAGAAAGATGAGACACCAGACCCAACAATGCAGATGAGCTGAAGGCCACTATCAAAGAAACCTGGGCTTCCATAACACCTCAGTAGTGCCACAGGCTGATCGCCTCCACGCCACGCCCCATTGATGCAATAATTAATGAAAATGGAGCCCCAACCAAGTATTGAATGCATACTATACTATACATGGATATACTTTTCAACAAGCCAACATTTCTGTATTAAAAATCCTTATTTTTTTTTGGTAACAAGTAATATTCAAATTTTCTGAGATACAGAATTTGGGGTTTTCACTAGCTGTAAGCCATAATCATGAAAATTACAAGAAAGAAATGCTTGAAATATATCACTCTGTGTGTAACGCATCTATATAAAATACATGAGTTCCACTTTTTGAATTATATTACTGAAATAAATAAAGTTTTGTTGATATTCTAATTTCATGAGATGAACCTGTATGTGGGAGCTGTTCTACCAGCCCTACCCTCTCTTCCCCAGTCTGAGCCCTCTGTACAGTGGGCTCCAAGAGGCTGTCAAATTTCAGGTACCCACACCAGCAGAATTAAGTTAAATTAATAATTTATTAATGAATATGGATGCAATGATTTGTGTCTATAGATGTCATCTATAAAGCCCCTGCACTTTGTGTAGCTCTATACTGAAGGGGTTCTGCCACCTCTGGACCCTTGGTGACTAATCGTTTTTAGAGTGTAAAATGTTTTATTTTTTTGTGACAATGTTGTTCAGGCCCAGAAACCCATTGCTTTCATCTTTTTAATAAGGCTGTTTAGCTCTGAGTTCCTCTGTAGGCTTAAGCTGTTTTATTGAAAGCCAAGCTGGCTAGAGTTATATTTGGGGAAGTCCATACTAGTTTTCTTTTATGTAGCTAGAGGTTATATTATTGCTCAGCTCACTCGATGGTATTAGCAGTTACTGTAAAATGTGTTTTGGGTAGGGGGTTTATTTAATTCATAGTTACAGTAATTTAGTTATATAATTTTTTTTTTTTTATAACTTCTCAGGCGCAGGTTTGACTTTCAAAACCCATCTCGTATGGACCGCAATGTGGAGATGTTCATGACCATTGAAAAGTCCCTTGTGCAGGTAGTGTCATCTATCCTTTACTTATTTTGTGATATAATGTGGGATTTCTGTTACACTTTAAATATCTGTATGTATCTAATTTGAGTTTCTGTTCCACCTATATTTTAAGGAAGCCTGTGTACTAAGAAAGTGTGGAGGCTGCCATTGAAAAATGCTAATTGCCTGTCTGTTTTGCTGATCTAATAGCTTGAAAGCGAAGTATGGGATTTAAACAAAATAAACATCATTACTCACCTGGGTGCATGAAGCATAACTGTAATGTGTCCCCCACTGCCTCTACGGTGAGAACTGAGCAAGCAAAGACCGCTGATCGCTCAGTTCTTGGTCTTTAGTGAGCAGAGAGCCGTTAACCGTCAGTCACCGGCTCTCTGCTCTGCCCCCACCCACCCATGTTCACTGGAGCGCTGGGCTGTGGTAGGGGTGGGAGTGGCAGGCTCAGGCTCTCAGCTGACATCAGCTTACAGTGGACTTTAGAATATAAGTCACAGAAGCCCAGAACTAAGTGCACTTCTGTGACCCACAGGAGAAGTAGGGCCAGAAGAGTTTTGGCCCTACGTCTCCTTTAAGCACTTTCTGAGACATTGTAAGGTAATGAAAAGCAGGAGTCCTAACCTATTTTTTTTTTTTTTTCTAATTTGCATGCTTATAGTCAGTGAAAGCCAGAAAAACATTTTTTTCAGAAAGAGGCCAACAGTGGCAGCCGCCCAACTTTGTTCAGTACAGTTTTTCGTTAAAGTGTTATTAAACCACAACAGTAAAATCAGTCTGTACAGTATATGCAGTAAAGCATGCTTGTTATACTCACCAGTGTTAAGTTTGACATCAAAATTTCAATTTTGTTTTAGGGCCCTTTCACACGAGCGGACGAATGGTCCGCTTTTCAAATATCCGTTTACAGACTCACAATGCATCCCTATGGGATCACGGACGTTAGCGGATGATGCATCCGCTAACGTCCGTAATCATCCGCCTCCGTCAAGATCCGTTTTTTCAGACGGAAGAAAATGGTGGATCGGATTGGATGAATACGGACACACGGTCCGTATTCATCCGATTCCCCATAGGGGAGAGCGGAGAAAAGACAGGGCGGTCCCCACACACTGTGCTGGGACCGCCCTGTCAGCCGACAGCTCAGCAGGGATTTACGGATGATCCCCGCTGAGCAGACGGACACACACGGGGCGGATCAATACGGATCCGCTCCGTGTGAAAGAGCCCTTAGTTATAGTCTTTTGACTAAAATACCATTTTAGTGTTAGTCGTATTTTTGTCATCTGAGTTGTTTTAGTCGACTAAAATCTCCAGTATGTTTTATTCAACTAAAATCTAATGGGTTTAGTTAAATTTGAAAAAATTGAGTAAAAATGGAATAGCATGTTTTTTATTTATGGTTGTAAGGTTTGAATATGCTCTACATACACCGATTTAGCCGTTGTGATATAAATTCAATTTAGTTTTAGTTCTAATCTTTTGACTAAAATGTCATTTTAGTTTTAATCATATTTAAGTCATCTGAACTGTTTTAGTTGTATGTTAGTCGACTAAAAAAATATTTTTCTCCACATTGTGTAAAAAGGCTGTTTTGATCCTATCTTCACTGATCCTCCACTTCTTTCACATTCCTTAATCAATCTCCTGAAAGTACAGAGCCATGGGGGCACTCTGCTCATGCTCAATTTAGTGTGTATTGCTAGGGAGTTTTTTCTTTTTCTTAGTAGGGTGAATGTGGTCAGCACAGAGCCAATCAGCACTGTCCAGACAGAAAGTCAGGGGTCTTGCAGCCTCATAGGACAGTCAGAAGAGAATGAAACTCCTTCTACATACTACACACAAGACTTCTATAAACTGCTGATGAGAAAAGATATTTAGCAGTTTATATTTACTAAAATCGTTGCATTTCCATGTTCTGTGTACTGTGGAAGACTGGATATAGTGAATGCAGGGTCTTGGGTTTGGTAACACTTTGTCAGTTTATTTCTTCTCTAATGTTTTTTTATTAGCCTAATACATCAATCTGTGTAATTCTCTGCTTACAGCCTATAATAATTCCACACTAGCACTGTGTAGAATTTTCTTCTCTTTGTTTCCTTTTTACAGAATAATTGTCTGTCTCGACCAAATATATATCTTCATGCAGACATAGACTCCAAACTCCAGAGCAAGCTGAAGGACATTGTAAAGAGACATCAGGTAAAATGTTTTTTTATAACTTATGGTTATTAACAAATGTGCAGCTCATTTCAGTTGGAGGTAATTTGGAAAATATGTAACACTTATTCATCTTCATTGTCTCATAAAGTTTTTTTAACCACTTGCTGAATGCATATATGCAATGGCAAAATGGATTAGCTTTAACACCCAGAATAAATTGTTCATCACAGCATGAGGTTGTGTACTGAGAAGCTCTCCCAGCACATTGAGTGAGCTGTACCGGGAATACCAGCCGGATGGGCGCCTGATTATGTGAAGGCAAATGACAGAAGTCACATGATATGTGAGCCACGCTGGCTCCTGGTTCATAAAAGCCCACTTAAAGGACTGCTGGGAGGTGGAATTAAAGCAGCGTTCTAACCCCATTTTTTTTTAAAGTCAGCAGCTACAAATACTGCAGCTGCTGACTTTTAAAATATGGACACTTACCTGTCCAGGGTGCCCGTGAATGATGTCCTAACCAGCAGCCGACCTATCCCTCGGCTCCCGGGTGGAAGCGATGACATCTTTAGTAAGGGAATCATAAAGTGAAGCCTTGTGGCTTGTGTCTTTGCTCCTAGTGGTTGAACTGAGCAGCATGCAAAAGAGAAACACACGTATTGCTGGGCATTAAAGCAAACTTGTTTCTTTGTTTTTGTTTAAAAGCAATGAAATAGAAAAGGTATGGGCATTTATTTTGTCCTCTGTAGCTTTACTCTCGTCCTTGACACACGTTATTATTATTTTTATTTTTTTATTAAAAGGTTTTTATTGCAAAGCAAAAACTGCAATATACTTCAGTTTGTCATATTGAAACCAATTGCATGGCAAATAGCCAAATAGCCACATCACGTAATTACTAACAAAGAGTGAATATTCATATCATTGTAATTGCATTGTGTACCATCAATTGTAAAACATTACTAACCCGAGCAGGTATACCAACAACTAAACTTTTCCTATAGTTTTCCTACATCGTTAAACACCCTTCATCCAGTCAGTGCCTATGAGTACCTTGAGACCTATGGGCATTGGAGCAGCCTCATCTGAACAAGTTCTTTGGGACTAAATCCCGGTGTATCAAGCCAGGGGGCCCATAGTTTGTCAAATTTACCAGACCTCTCCCTGTGTTGATATATGTACCGTTCAAGGATAAGGGAATATTACCCATGTGTTGAATACAGGATTTATTAGTCAGAGGAGTGGCAGATTTCCATTCCGTAAGTATTGTTTTCCTAGCTTGGAACAAAGCTTCAAGAGAAGGCTGTCCTCATCATCTCCTCTGGAATTGCCTCCTCCAATACGCTGGGGAGGCAACATAGCGGATCAAAAGAAAACCTTGTTAAGTGTGGCAAGAACCCCCCTCCAGTATCTATGGAGCTTGGGGCATCGCCATTGACACACATTTTAACCACTTCATTACTGGGCACTTAAACCCCCTTCGTGCCCAGACCAATTTTCAGCTTTCAGCGATGATGCATTTTGACAAGAGAAAGGAGTCACCGCTCCAGGTGAGCCCTATGGACAATTAGCGATGGTTGGATTACCAAGGTGCTGGCGATGCAAATAGCAATGGCGATGAAAGAAGAAAAATGGACTGCCGCACTCCAGGAGAACTTCAAATGAAAAAGTAGTCTTTAATGTAAAACAGGAACAAATACATTCACCACAACCACAAAAACAGGACAGCCGACGCGTTTCGCACTCAACTAGTGCTTAGTCATGGCTAAGCACTAGTTGCGCGGTCATACAACACTGTACCCAAATTATATTTTTATCATTTTTTTCCCACAAAAAGAGCTTTCTTTTGGTGGTATTTGATCATCTCTGCGATTTTTTTTTTTTTTATTATAATAATATCCCATTTTATTTATTTATTTTTAATATTTTTTTCCTCGGTTTAGGCCGATACGTACTCTTCTACATATTTTTGTTAAAAAAAATCGTAATAAGCGTATATTGATTGGTTTGCGCAAAAGTTATAGTGCCTACAAAATAGGGGATAGATTTATGATTTATTTTTTACTAGTAATGGCAGCGATCTCAATTTTTTTTTGTCAGGCCTGCGATATTGCTGTCACCACCGATCGTGGGTAGCTGGCGGACATCGTGGCCGCCAGGCACACGCAACGGCTCCTCAGCAATGCTCCGGCACAGTGTTTACCCGCTGCGCACCCCCCAGCGGCGCACGCGGGTAATGCACATAAAAGGACGTCCAAAGACGTCCACTCTGCACTTGAGAGCCGCGCTGTGGACATCTTTCGTCTATAGCGTGGGTCTCAAGTGCTTAAAGATGATTGCATCAGGATAAGTGCTTTCCTTGACATCTTTGATCATCGTACCTTGTCTCTCCAGTAGGCTGCTTCCGTATCTGTACAGGATGTGTAAATCCTAACTGTGATTTGCCATTAGCTATTAACTAAATTATTGCAAGTTTAAGGTAGAGCATAAAAGTGAAAAAAGCATAACTTACCTAGTGGTGGGGAGAGTCTTTGTCTAGTAGTTTAAATGCCTCCTCTCAGGATGGATTGGTAAAGTGTGTAGTGGGGAACTTTGACTGTTATGAGGGATAATTTTGCAAAAGCTCACTAATGAGATCCCTTTGCATCCCCCTTGTACACATTTATTAGGGTTGTTATAAATTTAATTTGTTATTATCTTCTTATAATACATGGCTATACAGTGGGGAGTGAAAGTTTGGGCACCCCAGGTAAAAATTTGTATTAATGTGCATAACGAAGCCAAGGAAAGATGGAAAAATCTCCAAAAGGTATCAAATTAAAGATTGGACATTCTTATAGTATGTCAAAAAAAGTTTGTTTTTATTTCCATCATTTACACTTTCAAAATTACAGAAAACAAAAAAATGGCATCTGCAAAAGTTTGGGCACCCTGCAGAGTTAATATCTTGTACTGCCCACTTTGGCAAGTATCACAGCTTGTAAACGCTTTTTGTAGCCAGCCAAGAGTCTTTCAATTCTTGTTTGAGGTATTTTTGCCCATTCTCCCCTACAAAAAAGTCTTCCAGTTCTTTGAGATTTCTGGGCTGTCTGTCACGCACTGCTCTTTTGAGGTCTATTCATAGATTTTCAATTATGTTGAGGTCAGGAGATTGTGAAGGCCATGGCAAAACCTTCAGTTTACACCTCTTGATGTAATCCCCCGTGGATTTTGAGGTGTGTTTAGGATCATTATCCATTTGTAGAAGCCATCCTCTCTTTAACTTTAGCTTTTTCACAGATAGCATCAAGTTACCATCCAAAATGTGCTGAAAATTTTATTGAATCAATTTTTCCTTCTACTCGTGAAATGTTCCCTGTGCCACTGGCTGCAATACAACCCCAAAGCATGATTGATCCACCCCCATGCTTAACAGTTGGACAGAGGTTCTTTTCATTAAATTCTGTGCCCTTTCTTCTCCAAACGTACCTTTGCTCATTCCGGCTAAAAAGTTATATTTTAACCACTTTAGCCCCGGACCATATTGCTGTCCAAAGACCAGAGCACTTTTTGTGATTCGGCACTGCGTCGCTTTAACTGACAATTGCGCGGTTGTGCGACGTGGTTTCCAAACAAATTGGCGCCCTTTTTTTCCCACAAATAGAGCTTTCTTTTGGTGGTATTTGATCATCTCTGCGGTTTTTATTTTTTGCGCTATAAACAAAAATAGAGCGACTATTTTGAAAAAAATGCAATATTTTTTACATTTTGCTATAATAAATATCCCCAAAAAAGATATAACATTTTTTTTTTTTCCTCAGTTTAGGCCGATACGTATTCTTCTACATATTTTTCGTAAAAAAAATCGCAATTAGCCTTTATTGATTGGTTAGCGTTTACAAAAAAGGGGTAGTTTAATGGCATTTTTATTAATATTTTTTTTTTACTAGTAATGGCGGCGATCAGCGTTTTTTTTCGGTACTTCAATATTATGGCGGACACATCGGGCACTTTTGACACATTTTTGGGACCATTGGCATTTTTATAGCGATCAATGCTATACAAATGCATTGTATTACTATAAAAATGCCATTGGCAGTGAAGGGGTTAACACTAGGGGGCAGGTAAGGGGTTAAGTGTGTTCCTGTTTGTGTTCTAACTGTATGGGGGGTGGACTCACTAGGGAAAATCACTGATCTTCTGTTCATACATTGTATGAACAGAAAATCAGCGTTTCCCCCGCTGACAGGAACGAGAGCTTTGTGTTTACACACAAAACTCCCGTTCCCCGCTCTGTAACGAGCAATCGCGGGTGCCCAGCGGCGATTGTACCTGCCGGGCACGCACGCGTGACTCGGGGGCGCGCACGTCGGCCGCCGGCGGCGCGCGTGCGCCCCCTAGTGGCCGAAAATGAGAGGACGTAGAGCTACGTGCTCTCGCGAAACAGTGCCACCGTCCCGCAGTAATATGACGGCGGGCGGTCGGCAAGTAGTTAACCTCATCGGTCCACAGAACTTGTTTCCAAAATGCATCAGGCTTGTCTATATGTTCATTTGCAAAGTTCAAACGCTGATTTTTGTAGTGAGGACGTAGAAGAGGTTTTCTTCTGATGACTCTTCCATGAAGACCATATTTGTACAAGTATCTCTTTATAGTGGAATAGTGTACCACAACTCCAGTGTCTGCCAGATCTTTCTTGAGGGATCGTGCAGTCAAACGTGGGTTTTGATTTGCTTTTCTCACAATCCTGCGAGCTGTTATGTCTGATATTTTTCTTGGTCTTCCAGATCTTGCTTTAACTTCCACTGTTCCTGATGACTGCCATTTCTTAATTACATTCCGAACAGGGGATATTGACATCTGAAAACGCTTTATCTTCTTATAGCCTTCTCCAGCTTTGTGAGCGTCAACTATTTTCAGTTTTCTAGACAACTACATATAAGAACCCATGGTGCTGATTATTGGGGCAAGGTCAGATGAGTCTGGGCATTTAAAAACCTTTGAGATTGACATCACCTGGTCTTCCCAGACGATGATTGAGAACAATCCATGACACTGGCAGGTCTCAGCTTTGCAAAGGGAGAAGTGCATGCTATAAATTCTGCAGGGTGCCTAAACTTTTGCAGACGCCATTTTTTTGTTTTCTGTCATTTTGAAAGTGTAAATGATGGAAATAAAATCTAACTTTTTTGACATATTATGAGAATGTCTAATCTGTAATTTGATGCCTTTTGGAGATTTTTCCATCTTTCCATGGCTTCATTATGCACATTAATACAAATTTTTACCTGGGGTGCCCAAACTATTGACCCCCACTGTAATTACTCACAAGGTCATATATGTCCTTACCTACCCTGTGCTATGCAGACCTCTCTAGCAAATGCTTCAGCTTATCAGCTGACCTCTTCTTATTACCTATAGTGGAGTCATGGCTCCACTACAGTTAACAGTTTTAACCTTTCACTTATTCTTTGACTAGATATATACTTTAATTCATCATTACACTGCACTTTGTTGTGTTATGTTTATTTTCTCCAAGTTAAGCAGAATTTCTCCTCTCTAGGGTACTGTAACGGAGGACAAAAGTCATGCTTCGCATGTGGTGGTTCCAGTTCCTGGCAACTTGGAGGAAGGTCAGAATTTGACATTTTATGTGCTGTTTTGCAAATCAAATGCTGATTTTAGCAGGAGCGTGCCTTGTACATTTGAATTGGAGAAGGCTGTTTTAGCCTGGGTTTCTCACTATTGCAAACACGGACATCACATGATTCGCACTGCTTTGCTGTGCAGATCACATGCGATGTCTGTGCAATGCGAATTCGGCCTTACAGTTGTATGGCTAAACTCGCATTGGATTCGCATGAAAATGGTGCAGAAACCGCTTCTTTCCTGCACTGGAATCTGATGGCATGGGTGCGATCGGATTCCTGTATGAATTCACAGTTCACATTGCAATCTATTGACACCAGCAGTGGTTCCCAGAGGGCATCGCAGTAGTGTGAACCAGGGCTTACATCTAAGTACTGGCTACGTAAAATGTTCTTTTGCTTCTCTAGTTATGACTTTGTGGTTTATGGATACTGTCGTCTTAATGTGCATGTAATCATTCCGGTGGGGGCAGGAGTTAGTCCTGTGGTCTCTGTGCCGTTTGGCGTATTGTGGCGTATTGTAAACGGGATACTTTGTGGCATTTGCGTAGTAATGGCTTTCTTTGTTTGATTCAAACCATGCAGCCCATCTTTCTTCAAGTGCCTCCTTATGGTGCATCTTGAAATGGCCACACCACATGTTTTCAGAGAGTCCATGGGTGTCCGCTCCATAGGGCAACGGGGGGCGATCGCCCCCCCCCCCCCTGGAATTGCGAGGGAGAGCCAGGAGCAGGGCCGGACTGGCCCTGGGGCTGATTTAAGCGGCGACAGCAGCACTCTCCTCCCTCTGTCCTCCGGCGCTCGTATCGTATGTCACAGAGCTGTGTGCAAGGTCCAGCCCCCCTAGTTTGGCTCGTCTGATAGTCTTCTAGTGTTCCGCCTATCACACGAGCCGAACTAGGGGGGTGGGACCTTGCACACAGACTCAGTTCCGTGACATACAATACGAGCGCAGGAGGGAGGAGAGCGCCGTTTTATATAGTTTACCAGGCTGGTAATTTGTTTGTTCGAACGTCTGTCGCCACAGGCAACACTAGACTGATGTGTTTTTAGCAAGTCTGGAAACGCAGAGCAAACATCAAAACAGAGTTGTAGCCTACGGCATAGTTTCTAGTAGTCCCTTATTTAGAGTGCCTGTCCCTCTTCTGGAGTCAAATCCATTTGTCCCTCATTCCAAAAGGTTCCTCTTTTAGACCTGAAATAAATATACTGTCAATTTAGTGTAGTGTTTCAGTCAAGGGAAAGGGGTGCTGTGTAATCTAAAGGGGGCCAGTGGTGCAGGGTGCTGTGTAATGTAAAGGAGGCCAGTGGTGCAGGGTGCTGTGTAATGTAAAGAGGGCCAGTGATGCAGGGTGCTGCGTAATGTAAAGGGCTCCAGGGTGCTGCGTAATGTAAAGGGGTGCAGGGTGCTGTGTAATGTAAAGGGATCCAGGGTGCTGTGTAATGTAAAGAGGTCCAGTAATGCAGGGTGCTGTGTAATGTAAAGGAGTCCAGTGGTGCAGTTGTGGAGAGAGGGTACACAAAGAGATATTGAAAGATGCAGGGGGCACAGTGGGGTGTTTTTATATTTTAACAGGGGGGGGGGGCGCTTTTAACCCCTGCTAGCCATCGAAGAAAGGGTAAAATTCATCTGTGTACTGCCGCTGCCGAAGCGCCGCCCACCCCCCCCCCCCTAAAAACAATTCAGCGCACGCCCATGCTCTGTATTTCACCTGAAGTTTTGTGGGTGTTTTTCCTATTTGTCACAAAACAATAAAATCTGGGTATATACAGGTGGTTCTCAAAAATTAGCATATTGTGATAAAGTTCATTATTTTCTGTAATTTACTGATAAACATTAGACTTTCATATATTTTAGATTCATTACACACAACAGAAGTAGTTCAAGACTTTTATTGTTTTAATATTGATGATTTTGGCATACAGCTCATGAAAACCCAAAATTCCTATCTAAAAAAATTAGCATATCATGAAAAGGTTCTCTAAACGAGCTCTTAACCTAATCATCAGAATCAACTAATTAACTCTAAACACCTGCAAAAGATTCCTGAGGCTTTTAAAAACTCCCAACCTGGTTCAATACTCCAAACCGCAATCATGGGTAAGACTGCCGACCTGACTGCTGTCCAGAAGGCCATCATTGACACCCTCAAGCAAGAGGGTAAGACACAGAAATAAATTTCTGAACGAATAGGCTGTTCCCAGAGTGCTGTATCAAGGCACCTCAGTGGGAAGTCTGTGGGAAGGAAAAAGTGTGTCAGAAAACGCTGCACAACGAGAAGAGGTGACCGGACCCTGAGGAAGATTGTGGAGAAGGACCGATTCCAGACCTTGGGGGACCTGCGGAAGCAGTGGACTAAGTCTGGAGTAGAAACATCCAGAGCCACCGTGTACAGGCGTGTGCAGGAAATGGGCTACAGGTGCCGCATTCCCCAGGTCAAGCCACTTTTGAACCAGAAACAGCGGCAGAAGCGCCTGACCTGGGCAACAGAGAAGCAGCACTGGACTGTTGCTCAGTGGTCCAAAGTACTTTTTTCGGATGAAAGCAAATTTTGCATGTCATTCGGTAATTAAGGTGCCAGAGTCTGGAGGAAGACTGGGGAGAGGGAAATGCCAAAATGCCTGAAGTCCAGTGTCAAGTACCCACAGTCAGTGATGGTCTGGGGTGCCATGTCAGCTGCTGGTGTTGGTCCACTGTGTTTTTATCAAGGGCAGGGTGAATGCAGCTAGCTATCACAAGATTTTGGAGCACTTCATGCTTCCATCTGCTGAAAAGCTTTATGGAGATGAAGATTTCATTTTTCAGCACGACCTGGCACCTGCTCACAGTGCCAAAACCAATGGTAAATGGTTTACTGACCATGGTATTACTGTGCTCAATTGGCCTGCCAACTCTCCTGACCTAAACCCCATAGAGAATCTGTGGGATATTGGGAAGAGAAAGTTGAGAGACGCAAGACCCAACACTCTGGATGAGCTTTAGGCCGCTACCGAAGCATCCTGGGCCTCCATAACACCTCAGCAGTGCCACAGGCTGATTGCCTCCATGCCACGCCGCATTGAAGCAGTCATTTCTGCAAAAGCATTCCCGACTAAGTATTGAGTGCATAACTGAACAGAATTATTTGAAGGTTGACTTTTTTTTTTTTAATTAAAAACACTTTTCTTTTATTGGTCGGATGAAATATGCTAATTTTTTGAGATAGGAATTTTGGGTTTTCATGAGCTGTATGCCAAAATCATCAATATTAAAACAAAAAAAGGCTTGAACTACTTCAGTTGTGTGTAATGAATCTAAAATATATGAAAGTCTAATGTTTATCAGTACATTACAGAAAATAATGAACTTTATCACAATATGCTATTTTTTTTAGAACCACCTGTATGTTCAGGCCTCCTGAATAAAAAAAGAATAATAAAAAGTTTAGAGAATGTCAACCCCCCACCACATTACATGCCCTTTGTTAGTGATATGCATATACTCTTGATTCCATTAAAGAGCTGTGCTTAATATTTGTTATGCTTTTCTGTATTTAGAAGAATGGGTGCGACCCATACTGAAGCGTGACAAGCAGGTTCTTCTTCACTGGGGTTACTATCCTGACAGGTAAAACCTATCATCGTTCACATTCATTCCATCTTGTAGATTCAAAGCCATACTTATCTAGGTTTCATTAAAGTCACGCAGAGATAGAAAATTATGTGAAATTAGCAGTTCTATGGCTGCTAAAATAAGATAATTTAAACATGAATACTGATTAGTCAATATAAGCCTTCTTTGTCTTATAAAATAATCCTGATTGTCTGTGTTTTGGAAGCAGAGGTTTTTTACAACATAGGTTAGAATTCACCCTTTTAACCACTTCCCATCCGGGCCAATTATGGAATTTTGCTTCTGTATGTAAAAATCATCTTTTGATAGAAACTTACTCAGAACCCCCAAACATGTATATGTATGTTTTTTTTTTAGCAGAGACCCCAGGGAATAAAATGGCAGTTGTTAGAACTTTTTAACTTGAACAGTATTTGTGCAGCAATTTTTCAAAGTTTCACATTAACAGTTTCACAATAATAATAAAAAAAAACCACTAAAGTTAGCCCAATGTTTTTTTTATAACGTGAAAGATGATGTTTAGCTGAGTAAACAGAAATCGAACATGTCATGCTTGAAAATTGCGGACGCTTGTGGAATGGCGCAAAACGTTGGTACTTAAAAATCTCCATAGGCAACACTTCATTTTTTTTTACAGGTTAGCTGTTTAGAGATACAGAGGAGGTATTGGGCTAGATTTATTGCTATCGCTTTAACATTTGCGGCGACACCTCACGCGTGGATTGAACGCCGTTTTCATATGTACGTATGTGTTCGCTTCTGCGTGCGAGCTTGCGGGGACGGGGGCACTTTACTTTTTTTTATTATTGTTTATTTTATTTAAAAAATATATATTTTTACACATTCCCTTGAATTTTTTTAGCACTTTTATTCCTTTTATAAGGAATGTAAACATACCTTGTAATAGTAATAGTGCATGACAGGTCCCCTTTATGGAGAGATGTGGGGTCAATAAGACCCCATGTCTCTTCTCCAGTCTGGAAAGCCTGAGATCCAAAAAAATTAATAAAAGATCTCTGCAGTATTTACAACTGTGGGCCTCTGAGAGTCATAGAGATGACTGGGGACCATCTTTCCAACATTCCAACCAAACATTCACTGCAAAAATGAAGGGAGATGTCTGGACAGCCACACTCCAAAAAATATATTGCTTTATTGTAAAAAAAAAAAAGTCACAGGATACATGCCACAGCAAACAGGATACAAGCTGACAGTTATATCATGTTTGCTGTGGCATGTATCCTGTGATTTTATTTTTACAATAAAGTAGGGCTGTTAGTGATCAAAATTTTTGTGTTCGATCAATCGTTTTTTTTTTTTTTTTTAATCGATTAATCGACTAATTTCGATTAATTATAACGCACATACCGATCCAACTACTTTTAGCTGATCTCCTTGCAGGCTGATTCCCAGTGCAGCTACCAACCACTAGAAGAATGGAGAGCAGGATACAAAAAACACACAAAGGCAGCACTCGATGGGAATAACATTAAAACTTTTATAGTCTTCAAGTAGGTAACAAAATAAATATTGCACTGGAGATAAAATCGATGTAGCTACATAAATTGTAAAAATGGTGCGAGAAATACCAAACGGTACCAAAAGCAGTCATAAAAACCTGTAGCTAAGTATGATACTGGTATAAAAATGTGTACAACGATGCCACTGCTGAATCCAGATGAGGAGAGGTTAACATCAGTCCGTCGGCATGTAGATGAAGGGAACTATCACAACTCCCAGTGGATGGCTGTAGAATCCCAGGTTGATAGAGGTTAGTGCAACAGCCCTTGCGTGTGGCAGATAGTACGGTCCCGCCAGCATGCAGATATGAAGGTACAGCAAAGGAGCCCTTCAGATGGACACGGCAAGCCCCCCAGTGTCCGTGACGTCACTGGATCTCCGGAACTCCCTGAAGGCCCAGAAGCCGGCGGAGAGGTGAGTATCAATCAAAAGAATTTTAATCGATCAAAAAGATTTTGATCGATCAAAAAAATTAAAGATTAATCGATCAATTAAAAGTTAATTTGCACAGCCTACAATAAAGCAATATATCTTTTGGAGTGCGGCTGTCCAGACATCCCCCTTCATTTTTGCATTCCTATATGCATTGCCAGCACCCGTGGCTTCAGATCCAGTGAGGAAGTTCATCATTTCTGCCTTGAGTGGTGACTCCCTTTCTCTAGACATTCACTGCAGCTGTATCTTTTATATTATTTTTTTAAATAATAAACATGCCATAATTGCCTCCACTGTGCAGCTCGTTTTGCACAGAGTGGCTCCAATCCTCGACATCTGTCTAAGCCCCCTAGGAGAAGCGCTCTCCCGGGGGTTACCTTACGGGTGCGCTCCCGAGTCCAGCATTTTCATCCATAGACACAAATCCCGGACTCGCCCCACCACCACCCCCCCTGGCGCCCACATCATTGGATTTTATTGACAGCAGCAGGAGCCAATGGCTGCGCTGCTATCAATCTATCCAATCAACAGCCGGGACCCCGTGGAGAGAGGGACAGTGCATCTCCACTGAGGGAAATTTGGTGCTCAGGTAAAACGGGGGGCTGGGGGGCCGGCCACTGCCAAAAGTTTTTTCACCTTAATGCATAGTATGCATTAAGGTGAAAAAACATGAGGGTTTACAACCCCTTTAACCCCTTCCCTATCGGCGCATTGTCGATTGCCGCCGGGCACCCGCGATTGCCGCTGATCACGGCAGGAGTGTGGATCTGTGTGTGTAAACACACAGATCCACCTCCTGTCAGAGGTGAGGAGACCGATGCTGTGTTCCCAGTACAGAGGAACACACATCAGTCCCCTCCCCCCTACAGTTAGAACACACTAGGGAACATTTTAACCCCTTCAGTGCCCCCTAGCGTTAACCCCTTCCCTGCCAGTCACATTTACACAGTAATCAGTGCATATTTATAGCACTAATCGCTGTATAAATGTGAATGGTCCCAAAAACGGGTCACAATAAAAAATCGCAGATCGCCGCCATTACTAGTAAAAAAAGAATAAAATAACAATGCCATAAAACTATCCCCTATTTTGTAAACACTATAACTTTTGCGCGAACCAATCAATATACGATTATTGCGTTTTTTTCTTTACCAAAAATATGTAGAAGAATATGTATCGGCCTAAACTGAGGGAAATTTTTTTTTAAAAAAAGTGGGATATTTATTAAATAAAAAAGTAAAAAAAAAAATATTTTTTTTTAAATCACTCTTCTTTTGTTTATAGCGCAAAAAATAAAAACCGCAGAGATGATCAAATACCACCAAATGAAAGCTCTATTTGTGGGGGAAAAAAACAAAGGTTTAGTTTGGGTACGGTGTTGCATGACCACGCAATTGTCATACAAAGTGCAACAGCGCTGAATATTAAAAATTGGTCTGGGCAGGAAGGGGGTGAAAATGCCCTGTATGGAAGAGGTTAACTGCAATGAATGTCTCATTCACTGCTTTCTAAATACACTCCCAAATTATTTTGTTTTCAGCTTTTGCACAAGTTCATAAGGCTTGTATCATAGCTCAGAGTCCTGTAGTTTTGGGCTTCACAGCAGGCTGGAATGATTAGGCTTTCACCATGTTAAATTTGGGAAACAAATTAAAGCTAATTTCTAATGGGTAGTGTAGTTTCAAAATATGAAAAAAACATTTTTTATTAGTTTGGGACTAATGAGTATGGTTAGTTGTGCAGGCATGATCCCATCCCCAGGATTGTTATTTGGCTGCCTGTCCTATAGACATGAAGGCTTGGCCTGTATGAGTGTATTTGTCCAAACTTATGAAGCAGGAGCAAGATAGAACATCCTACTTGTCTCCAGAAAATAGTGATTAGACAAGGTTTTCCATTCTGCCCATCTTTAAAGGGGTTGTTAAAGTATTTTTTTCCCTAAATAGATTCCTTTACCTTAGTGCAGTCCTCCTTCACTTACCTCATCCTTCGATTTTGCTTTTAAATGTCCTTATTTCTTCTGAGAAATACTCACTTCCTGTTCTTCTGTCTGTAACTACACACAGTAATGTGACACTTTCTCCCTGCTGTGGAGAAAGCTTCTTGAGGGGGCGAGCAGGAGTGTCAGGACGCCCACTAACACACAGCTCCTTTCTCTATCTGCAAAGTAGTTAGCATCCTGACCAGGACTGTGGAGTCGGAGGAAATTTTGGGTACCTGGAGTCGGAGTCGGCAAACAATGCACCGACTCTGACTCCGACTCCTACTCAATTTAGATTGGAATTTAAAAAAAAAGCAAGTTTAAATGTCCCAATTCACAAAAAGTTATAATTAATGACTTCTGTACTGTAAGAATAAAGACCAATGCATGCAGTGCCTCACGTAACCGCAAAACAAACACGTTAAGTGACCGCGAAGAAGCATGCTTTTCATGTGCTTCACTATATGTCATGCAATGCACAATTAGGAGCGGCAATACTTATACTTTCCATAGTGTTGTGTTCTGCTGTTACAGGGAACGCAGCGCCCATGGGTAACAGCCTCTCACTGATAAGGGATTAAGTAAATATGTTTTTTGCAGGACTAGAGACACTTGTATAAGTGAAGGGAATGGAGGGTCAATAGTTCAAGACTGAAGTTGTAAACCGTTGGAAAAACTGCCATCATTCAGCTAAGGCTATAAAAACTTGTAAACTCTGATTGTTGGCTTAAACTTTAAACATGACTATAGGATTCTACTAGGGAAATCATGTTTTATAATAAATGCCCCTTCCTGGATCCTCCCACTGCCCTATCTTCAGCAGCAGATCAGCACACAAAAAGGAGAAGGCAGCAGCTTCTGCCCAACTACCTCTCTCTGCTAGATGTATGTTGCCTTTCTTTCCTTCAAGGAATGTATAAAATACATTTGCATATTAATACAGAGGAGTCGGAGTCGGAAGTACAAAAAACTGAGGAGTCGGAGTCGGCACATTTATTTACCGACTCCACAGCACTGGTCCTGACCCTCCTGCTCGCCCCCTCAAGATGCTCTCTCCACACCAGGGAGAAAGTGTTGCATTACTGTGTGTAGTTACAGACGGAAGAACAGGAAGTGAGTATTTCTCAGAAGAAATATGGACATTTAAAAGCCAAATCGAAGGATGAGGTAAGTGAAGGAGGACTGCACTAAGGTAAAGGAAACTATTTAGGGAAAAATATTTTTTACAACCCCTTTAAGACCAAGGGGTGTTTCATATTGCCCACAGACCCATCTCTCATGTCTTATATAGTTTGTTTTCTCTGTGTTACTGGAAATCACATTGTAACAGCTATTAATGGACCCATGCATTTTGTTTTCTTAGTTATGACACTTGGATCCCTGCAAGCGAGATTGAAGCACCAGTGGAAGATGCACCTACCGCAGAAAAGCCACGCAAGGTAAATCAGACTTTTTATCTGAAGGTTGTGTGCCTGCAACAGTAGTTTGTCATGCTTTTTACATTGTTGTAAGTTGATAATTTGACTGGTTAAGGATGAACTCCTTTGTAGTGGTGGCTAGAGCCACTCAATCACTTAAACTGGGCTCCAAAGGTGCCACCCTACCCTCCTCCACTGTCTGCCACAGTACAAAAAGTGTTGAGAAGGCTTGGAACATCTCATGATCCAAACCACACAACGTCATCTGTAAAACATGGCGGAGGAAGGAGCTGCGGTGGCTCAATGCAATTGGCACTGCGCTGACAAGCTGTTCACCTCAGCAGCCAAGGGTTCGGATCCCGGTCTCGGCTGCATGTGAATTGAGTTTGGTGGTCTCAGCCCGGCTCCCGGTGGGTGTGTTATGCGAGGTAAGCCTGCGCTTAGTACGCCCACCCCCCTCCCACAAAACTACCACACTTACAGGCACTCGAAATTGGGTTAACATGCACGCACTTTGGCCATGCGGTCTCTAAAAAAGAGAGGCGAAGGACTAACAGGGCTGGCTGAGCGGGCTAGATCTTCTCACTCCCTCATAGGGGAGTCCCTCTGCCCCGTTGGGCTTCAAAGCGGAGCAGGTAGGGCGGGCTGCGTGGGAGGACCCCCTCGCACCCGCCATTGCCATTCGGGGGCATGGAGAAAGATAACAGATTGCCTCTGGGGGAGGTCTGCCTACTCCCAACTCCTGCAGTCCGGCTCCTCTCTCGAGTACACAAAATACACTTTAAAAAAAAAAAGACAAAAAAAAAACATGGTGGAGGCAGTGTGATGGCATGTGCATGCATGGCTTCCGGTGGCACTGGGTCATTTGTGTTTATTGATGATGTGACAGAAGACAGAAGTAGCCGGATGAATTCTGCAGTGTTTTGAGATATACTTTCAGCCAAATGCAGCAAAGTTGATTGGACGGCGCTTCACAGTACAAAAGCAACCCAGGAGCTTTTGAAGGAAAAGAACTGGGCTCCAAAAGTGCCACCCTACCCTCCTCCACTGTCGGCCACAGTACAAAAAGTGTTGAGAAGGCTTGGAACAGCTCATGATCCAAACCACACAACGTCATCTGTAAAACATGGTGGAGGAAGGAGCTGCGGTGGCTCAACGCGATTGGCACTGCGCTGACAAGCCGGTCACCTGATCCAATTGAGCATGCTTTTCACTTGCTGAAGGCAAAACTAAAGGCAGAAAGATCCACAAACAAAGAACAACTTAAGACAGCTGAAGTTAAAGCCTGGCAAGGCATCAGAAAGGAGGAAACTCAGTCTTTGGTAATGTCTATGGGTTCCAGACTTCAGGCAGTCATTGCCAGTAAAGAATTTTCAACAAAATATTAAAAAAGGAATATTTTATGATTGTATTCATTTGTCCAATTACATTTGAACCCTTGAAAATGGGGGGACTGTGTGTAAAAATGGTTGCATTTCCTAAAATTTGTACTTGATATTTATGTTTAATCCCGAAAGTCTGAAAGTCTGAACTTCAAGTTAATTTGGATTGTATAGTTTTTAATTTTATTTTGGTGTCATACAGAGCCAAAAGTATGAAAATTGTGTGTCCAAATATATATAGACCCAACTGTATGTAAACATAAATTGCACCACCCATGTTAAGTATTGCTGAAAACGTTGGAGTGAGAGCAGTGATTCTAGGGCCATATTTCATGGTTAACTCTAAACTGATAACCTGTAAACGCTTTTAAAGCGTCAGCTAACAAGAATTTTGGTGACTAAAGATTGAGTTGGGTATTTATTCAATGCAACCCTATCTCTTGTCAAAAATTGCATGCATGTGTGCATATATATATATATATATATATATTTGTGTGTGTGTGTGTATATATATATATATATATATATATATATATAAAATATGTGTGTGTGTGTGTGTATATATATATATATATATATAAATATATATATATATGTGTGTATATATAGCTAGATAGATACTGTAACGGTCAGGGTCAACAGTGACTCGCGTTACAGATACACACACACAGTGTGATTCATAAAGAACTATACAGTATACAAATATGAACCATTGGGTAGATGTACTCATAAAGTTTGTGACCCACTACTGAGAGAAGTGACGTAAGCGATAGCGTGTGTGTGTCACGTGACTTGTCATTCAAAATGGCAGAGTCTACAGTGGAGAGGGCATTTTGTGTTCTTGAATTATGTAAAACAGACTCTGTAACTGTTGTGCAACAGCATTTCTATCTACGATTGGCATAAAAAGTTTAAAACTACGGGCTATTTGTGCAAGTTAAAAGTCCTGGACGACAGCGTGTATCGCAAGAAGTCGTCGATAGAGAGTCGTGAAGTGCAGATTTCACAACCCACTATCTGGAGAATTTTGAGAAAGAAGCTGAAAATGATTCCATACAAAGTGCAGATGTTGTAAAATCTCACTGACCTTGACAAGACAAGGCGCTTTGAATTTTGTGCCGAAATGCAGCACCGTTTTGAAAATGACGATTTTGCTGATCATTTGTTTTCACTGATGAAGCTACATTTCACGTGAGTGGTCAGGTAAACAAGCCAAGAAACGGAGGATCCCATATTTACAGTAAAACACGAGCGAGATTCCCCTAAAGTGTACAGCCCCTTCTTTTTTCACGAGAAAACTGTCAGGGAGGCTCTTTTCTGGATATGGTAAGTCTTTGGTTGATGCCACAGTTGCAGGACGACAGTGACAACTGTATTCTCCAATTGGATGGTGCACCACCACACTTGGTCAGGCGATGTGCGAGGTTACCTCAATGAACATCTTCCTCACTGATAGATTGGACAAGCTGCGGACTACAACATACCATTGACCCAATAGCCACCCAGAAGTCCTGACCTAAGACCTTGTGACTTTTTCCTGTGGGTGTACGTAAAGGACAAAGATATTCACCCCTTCCTGTTGATCTAGTGGAGCTGAAACTGCATATCACTGCACTTGAATCGGATATCTTCACTCGCGTTTGGGTGGAAATGGATTACCGGTTCGATGTGTGTCATGTGACATGCATAGAACATCTGTGACTGTCTCTGGAAAACTTGAAACATTACCCTACAATTCTGTTACAGGAAACATAAAATATCTTACATTGTTCTTATTTTATAGTTTGTTGAAACTGTATACTAATATCACACTGTATAGTATTTGTTTGCACTAAAATTCATTTTAGTGTATTTTTTTCCTGAAAATACGCATTTGTACCTGGATTATTGATACCTCTTCTAACTTGCCGACTACAAGTTTTGTTTATGAATATGCTATTTATACTGTTGGATGTTATCACATCCTCAACAGCTACATTCCAGCTGGCTAACATCTTGCAATTACAAAAATTATTTCTACACCATGTTTTGTACTTTAAAATTTTCAATGAAAGTGAAAATATGCATTTGATAAATAGTTGTGCAAATATAATGTGACATATAAATTTGCAACTGACACAATTTATTCCACAGGACCTTTCAGAAAATATATCATTTGTTTGGTGCTTTAACTTAATTTGCAGGGAAAGAAATTAAGATTTTAACATGTTTGTGAAAAAATAAAATTGTCACAGTAGACAAGTGGTTAAATGAAGTGGTTAAAGTGGCCTATTTGTGCAGAGTAGAGAAGGCCTAAAGTCCCTGTCAGATTTTTATTGTTTATTACTGTCTTTGTCCACATAGGGAAGAAAGGGGCGCGCGGACTTTATAACAGGGAGATAGAATTGGGGAAGGGTCAGCGCCTCTTTTCCTTTTTGTCTGTATTTCATTGGGAAGATTCCCTTCCATGCTGTATTTATGTCGGGGAGATTTCTTTCCCTTGCTGTGCTGTGTCACAGAGATTCCCTTGCCGTGCTGATATCACAGAGATTGCTTTATCTTGATGTGCTGTGTCAGGGAAATTCCCTTGCTTTGCTGGTGTTGGGGAGAATCCCTTTCCTTGCTTTGCTGGTGTCAGGGAGAATCCCTTTCCTTGCTTTGCTGGTGTCAGGGGGGAATCCCTTTCCTTGCTTTGCTGGTGTCGGGGAGATCCCCTTTCCTTGCTGTGCTGTGTCAGGGAGATGCCATTCCCTTGCTGTTCTGATATCACAGAGATTGCTTTATCTTGCTGTGCTGTGTCAGGGAGAATCCCTTTCCTTGCTTTGCTGGTGTCGGGGAGAATCCCTTTCCTTGCTTTGGCGTGGGGGAGAATCCCTTTCCTTGCTTTTCTGGCGTCGGGGAGAATCCCTTTCCTTGCTTTGCTGACGTCGGGGAGAATCCCTTTCCTTGCTTTGCTGACGTCGGGGAGAATCCCTTTCCTTGCTTTGCTGGCGTCGGGGAGAATCCCTTTCCTTGCTTTGCTGGTGTCGGGGAGAATCCCTTTCCTTACTTTGCTGGCGTCGTGGAGAATCCCTTTCCTTGCTTTGCTGGCTCCGGGAAGAATCCCTTTCGTTGCATTACTGGCTCCGGGGAGAATCCCTTCCTTGTTTTGCTGGCGTCAGGAGAATCCCTTTCCTTGCTTTGCTGGCGTCGGGAAGAATCCTTTTCCTTGCTTTGCTGGCGTCTGGGAGAATCCCTTTCCTTGCTTTGCTGGCGTCTGGGAGAATCCCTTTCCTTGCTTTGCTGGCGTTGGGGAGAATCCCTTTCCTTGCTTTGCTGGCGTCGGGGAGAATCCCTTTCTTTGCTTTGCTGGCGTCGGGGAGAATCCCTTTTCTTGCTTTCCTGGCGTCGGGGAGAATCACTTTCCTTGCTTTGCTGGCCTCGGGGAGAATCACTTTCCTTGCTTTGCTGGCATTGGGGAGAATCCTCGTCCTTGCTTTGCTGATGTCAGGTAGATTCCTTTTCCTTGCTGTACTACTGTCTTGTGTGATTTTTTTATTTTTTTGCTATGCTGTGATTAATTTTCCTTGCTTGACTGGTGTGATGGATATTGCTTTCGCCTTGCTGTGCTGGAGAGATTCCTTTCTCGTGCTTTGCTGGTGTCAGGAGGATTCTCTTCCCTTGTGCTGATGTCAAGGAGAGTCTCTTACCCTGCTTTGTTGGTGTCAGGGTAGGAAAATTCCTTTCCTATGCTGTGCTAGTGAGAGAGATCTTCTTCTCATACTGTTCTGGTGACGGAGAGATTCTCTTCCCTTGCTGTGCTGGTGTCAGGGGGATTTCTTTCCCTCGCTGTACTGGTGTTGGGGGATTCGCTTCCCTTGCTGTGCTGGTGTCAGATTATTTTCCCTTTCTGTGCTTGTGGCAGAGTTTTCATCCCCTTGTTGTGCTGGTTTTAGGGAAAGTACTTTCCCTTGTTGTGCTAGTGTCACAAAGATTCCCTCCACTTGCCCTGCTGGTGTCAAGGAGATTCCCTTCCCTTACTGTGCTGCTCACTTGGGCCCATTTCACATGGACAGACCATTCAGGTCAGCCTGTACGCTTTTTAGGCGGACACTCCATACAGGTCTATGGAGTGATGGATGTTAGCGATGACATGTCTGCTGACATCCGAACCGCTGAATCCAGATGGATTTTACATCCGTAGATCAGATAAAAACGGACAGGCGGCCTGTTTTCATTAGATCCCCCATAGAGGAGAGCGGACAGGTCCGTCTCTGCACAGTGGGTAGAGACGGAACTGTTGTCTGCCGGCTTAGCAGGGATCAATGGAGAGATCCCTGCTGAGCAAGCGGAGCCCGTCAAAAGGGACAGCCCCATGTGAAAGAAGTTTTAAACTGTTGGTGTCAGGGAGATTTCCTAACATGTTGTGCTGGTTTCAGGGAGAGTTTCTTCCTTTGCGGTGCTTCTGTCAAGGTGATTCCTTTCACTTGCTGTGCAAGGGTTCAGGGAGATTTCTCTAGTTTGTAGTGCTGCTTTCAGGGAGATGTCTTCCCTCCCAGTGTCAGCAGTCACGGGGAGATGAAGTTAATGGAAACCTCAGTAGGGACCTAGACAAGGGTAAAAACTTGACAGGGGTTTGACGCTTTGCCCACTCTATTGTAAGTACAAAAAAGTTTTAGCTGCAGTTCCAATCTATGCATTAAGGTGAAAAAGTATCTGGTGTTGCCGCCTCCTCCCAGCCCCTGTTTTACTTATCTGACCCGTCGAAAGTCCTGCGCGGTCCCGAGATCCTCTTCGCCGCTCAGCCTGGCCACTGATTGACTAGAGTGGATGGATTGAGAGCAGCGCCAGCCAATCACATCCAGTGACGCGGCGTGCCGAGGGGCGGGGCCGAGTGATACAGTGAATGGCCACTCGCT
This sequence comes from Rana kukunoris, assembly GCA_029574335.1. Lineage (NCBI taxonomy): Eukaryota > Metazoa > Chordata > Amphibia > Anura > Ranidae > Rana > Rana kukunoris. The sequence goes on along the minus strand of CM056050.1, from coordinate 146,436,103 downwards.
GTATCACGGGAGTGCGCCCGCAATTACTGACCACCATGCAAGCTCTTACATGACTGTGGTGAGTAATTGTGGGGAGGACCAGAGACAGCAACCGAGGGACCCCAGAAGACGTGCAAAACGAACTGCACAGTGGAGGTAAGTATAACATGTTTGTTATTTAAATCACAAAAAATGTTTCCTTTACTAACGCTTTAAGACTGTACATTATTCAGAACTTTTTTTTCCCTGTGTAGGTGCATGCCAAATGGATTCTAGATACAGACTCGTTTAATGAGTGGATGAATGAAGAAGATTATGAGGTGAATGATGATCGTAATCCTGTCGCACGTCGCAAGAAGATCTCAGCCAAGACTTTGACTGATGAAGTGAGATCATTACTGCAATCTCCTGTTATAGAGGTCACTTTGCTATGCTCTATTCTTTTCCTATCTTTTTACTGTAATTTCTGTTTAAGTTGTCGACTAATTGGTGCATCATTATTTTCAGGGTTATATTGTTGATTGTAATTGGGAGGTCTGCCTTCTTTATGATCATCTGAGCGATCTCTGCTGAAAAGCTGTAATGTCTGTATCCCTTTTAGAGCCTTGGATAGTATGTGGTCAAAAAAATGAATCTCCTGTTGTAGGAGGTGCCTGAATTTGATTTGAAATTTACTGCACGTTTCTGTGCAAAGCAGTGAGGCAATCGCAGGGGCTGGAAATATTTCTGGGATAGTGCAGCTTGCAGATGACTCCCAGCTGGCCATATTGCAAGAAAGCAATGGATTTTTGATGGTCAACATAAATTACAATAAGTACAGTTTGATTTTTTTGGGGGGGTTTCCTTTAAGCAGGTGACTTTAGAAGCTGAACAGCCAAGCTTCCGTTCATGTATTTTTTGGTATTTTTTGATATCCCCTTTCCATGTTAATGCAGCGTTTTTGATTCTTACTTCTGTTTTAATTGATCTTTAAACATTTTGTAAATATTCTCACTTTGCGAATGCATTTAAAGTGGTTTTTATCTTTCAAACCCCTTTCACTGGCAGCCCCTCTGTTTTATCCAGGGATAATGCACTGTATAAGTGGTTTTTTTTTATTTTCTTTATTTATTTTTTTACATCTAGCCTCTAAATACCTTTTTTGCAGCTACATTCAGGCCGGTCACGTGACGCCGCTCTGCTACTCTGATACAGCGGGAGGGGGCAAGATCTCCCTCTGACGTCAGCCGGGGAGATCACATGGCCGCTTGGTTCTTGGATCGGAGTAGCAGAGCGCCCGGGAGTCACATGACCAGCCTGAATGTAGCTGAAAAAAAGGTATTTAAAAAAAAAAAAAACACTTATACAGTGCATTATCCATGGAAAAAACAGAGGGGCTGCCAGTAACAATTATTAAAAAATGTTTAACTACTAATTGTGGCAGGAGGGCAGGTGGCGAGACAGAGGAGAGCTATGGATAATGAAAGCTTGCTTACTGACCATGGTAGTCAGGGCTCAGCAGCCACGATTATCGTGGTCAGGACACAGGGGAGGACACAGTAAGTGGCAGGATCAGCCAGGTTTTTACAGCTTGGAGAGGGGCAGGTTATAACGGAACAGGAGACCCCCTTTCACACTATTGTGACTTCAAAGTTGCTTGATTTTACAGTGATTTCACGACTGCGATTTCAGGGAATACCTGTGTAAGTGGCATCAAAATCGGACCAAAGTAGTGCAGGGACTACTTTGAAGTCGGAATGACTTGAAGTCTGAATGGTTGTCATTGGAAATCATGGGAAACGACTTGTCATGCTTCTTTGCCATCACAAATCGTGGGAAAATTTGTATAAGTGTAAAAGGGGCCTTAAGCAGATAAGGCTTTTCAAATTGCCAAGCCTATTTAACTCTCTGGCAGTGCGAAGCAACCTGCCATAGACTTCCTAGATCCTACTCCTTCCACCTTTATCTGCATCGTTGCCAGCACCAGAAAGAGTAAAGCTGGCCATAGATGGGTAGATATTAGAATGGAAGTTCTTAGGGAAATAATGTTCCAAGAAAGTTGGTTTGTTTTTCTGATTAGTGGGTTAAACTTGACATTTGTTTTCAGCTGCAGTGACAAGAAAATTCCAAGGAGCAGGATGAATTTGTTTTCTCGATTTATCAAATTTCTAACAGTGTATGTGGTTTTTCATTCAGTAAAGTCCATTCATTCCATAATCAAATGTTAAAAGCAAATGAAATCTTTCAAACAACATTCCAATGTTCTGAGAATTTTTGGATTAATCTTTCTAAGAATTTTTGTTCTAAATTCTTTAAATTTATGTGCAGCTTAAGTGCAGTAATACTTCCACAAAGGCTAGAATTTTGGAAAAGCAAAGTCTGCAACATAAAGATGCACATATATATTTAAAAGTAGCGGCAAGTATGCTGCCAACATTTTCATGGAGGTATTCCTTAAAGCGGAGGTCCACAAAAAAGTCAACCTCCGCTTTTCGGGAACCTTCCCCCCTTCCGGTGTCAGTCACATTTGGCACCTTTCATTTTTTGTCATATGATCATCATAAGACATTTTCGAGAACACATGCAGTGGAAAGAAAATGTTGACTGTGTCTCTTTAAAGTACATTTATATGTTTTATCTTCCCAAACAAAATTTATTTTTTTGCCACCACATATATTTGTTAGCAGATATTTTCAAGGATGAAGCACAAGAAGGGCAAAATTGGAACCAAAATATCTAATGAACACTTCAGAATTCATTGAGAATTGTTACTATATCCAGTGAACCAGATATTGATACGCATTAGTTTATCAAATATCACACTAGTTTTATGTTGCCCTCTTTTACTTTCATAATAAAAAATATTACAAAAAAAAATCATTTTATTACTCAGGTACATTATCTATATCAGTGATCATTACCTTGTGATCTGCCCAGCTTTTTCTGCTCATTGTCGATCCTTATTTATTTTTATTTTTTAAATGCCCAAGATAATTTCTCCTCTTCCAATATGGCCCAAGAAGATATAGAAACATTGGGTCTAAGGTCCCCAAACCTAGGACCAAACAAGAAAGGGGGGGGCACAGTTGGACTATTGCGGTACATGTAGAATTGGATAACAAGATTACTAAATAAGGGTAAAATAATTTTATTAAATACACAGAAGAAAAAACACAATACAGAGCTTAAAATGGTGACGACCATACATTTCACTCACAGCGAAAGGGATGCCGATTCTCGGGATCACTGTGTGATCTACCCAATCCACAGTGTTAGTGGCTGGCATCATTACCGTGACGCCTCCCCTCCTTCATACGTACTCACTACCGTTGAGGATGTTTTTCCAACTCAACATATGTTTTCAGCACATGTTCAAGCTGGGCCCCTATCCTTGGGGCACCTTCTATGAATCACCATCCTTCTTTGCATTAGATCCATCCCCATGTTCTTGCCCTCTGGCCTCTACATGGGACCTCGTTCGGTGATTCTCCTCTGCGGGATACACCTAGACATACTTCTGATGAATATATGGAAAAGCTCCTGCGCTACCAAGGGGGATGGGTAGGAGTGGGATTGGGCTGGAAGGTGGACTGGGGATTCTGCAGCAGACTCCTGACACTCTGTCCTGGGCAGAGAGAAAAATGTATATGTAAAGGGAGGGGGTGTTGTCTGCGCTGAAGGTGAACAGGGGGGGAGGAGGGGGGGGGTGTATGGGTGACAGGGGTGAGTGAATGGGACGGGTGGCTGGATGGGTGGATGTAGGTGAGTTTAGGACGACATGATAACCAACATAATCGAAACAATGATGTGAATGAATATACACATAAGGGTGATAATCAATAAATACAAAAATTGTTACAATAATTATTACAATAAAGAAAAAACCCAACACACTAGCCAGTGTAATGTGAAACCAGTGAAGAACAATCCTAAATACAAACTATAAGACCAGAGAAAGTTCCATGAGGAAATGCCTCTGGATGGAAAAAATGTGAAATAAATAAAGTCTCTAGTGAAAAAACCCAAAAGTCCAGATGAGTCCAAATTGAAATGGTGGTGCCAGGAAAGGGTGACAGCAGAAAGCACCTCAGGTGGTCCCCAGCTCCTCACCTCAAGGCTATAGCTCGGATAGCCTGCAACAGCACCTCCCGGTGGAGGACAGTAATCCCTCGGCAGGGCGAGCAGCAGAGGCACTCCTCAGCGGTAAAAGTAAAGCAAAAAAGAAGAAAGCAAGTGAGTGACAGTAAAGGACGTCTGGTAGGCAACTAGTGTCACTCATACATCCACTCACCACAGGGTGATGGATGATGGGCCTATCTCCCACGAACAGCGAGTTCGTACTTCTACTGGCAGATATCCTCTTCTAAGCTGGCCAGATGGTCACTCACAACAAGGGATCTCTCAGATGGCATACATGATAAAAGAAACAGACCATAGCGCAATCCCGCAAGGTAAAAAACACATTTAATAAAAAAATATAAAACTCACATTTAAAACGATCCAAAAGGCACAAAACAAACAGACGTCAGGAACACTCTGCGTCAGGCGTGTGGACTCTGTGGCTCCTAGGATCCCTACGCGTCTCGTCACACCTCGTGACTTCCTTAGGGGATCCCCTAAGGAAGTCACGAGGAATTTTCTTTTTTGCTTTACTTTTACCGCTGAGGAGTGCCTCTGCTGCTTGCCCTGCCGAGGGATCACTGTCCTCCACCGGGAGGTGCTGTTGCAGGCTATCCGAGCTATAGCCTTGAGGTGAGGAGCTGGGGACCACCTGAGGTGCTTTCTGCTGTCACCCTTTCCTGGCACCACCATTTCAATTTGGACTCATCTGGACTTTTGGGTTTTTTCACTAGAGACTTTATTTATTTCACATTTTTTCCATCCAGAGGCATTTCCTCATGGAACTTTCTCTGGTCTTATAGTTTGTATTTAGGATTGTTCTTCACTGGTTTCACATTACACTGGCTAGTGTGTTGGGTTTTTTCTTTATTGTAATAATTATTGTAACAATTTTTGTATTTATTGATTATCACCCTTATGTGTATATTCATTCACATCATTGTTTCGATTATGTTGGTTATCATGTCGTCCTAAACTCACCTACATCCACCCATCCAGCCACCCGTCCCATTCACTCACCCCTATCACCCATACACCCCCCCCTCCTCCCCCCCTGTTCACCTTCAGCGCAGACAACACCCCCTCCCTTTACATATACTTCTGATGAAGCGGTCAATACCGCGAAACCGGTCAAGATTGTCATGACCCCCAACGCATTATTTTGTTCCCCACCGGGATTATTATACTGGCGTTATGTATGGTCGTCACCATTTTAAGCTCTGTATTGTGTTTTTTCTTCTGTGTATTTAATAAAATAATTTTACCCTTATTTAGTAATCTTGTTATCCAATTCTACATGTACCGCAATAGTCCAACTGTGCCCCCCCCTTTCTTGTTTGGTCCTAGGTTTGGGGACCTTAGACCCAATGTTTCTATATCGAATTTCCAGGATGATGGTACTTTTTATTTTTATATCTATCTATAACTATCCTAGAGGCTCTACTTTAAATCATGGCCCAAGAAGATCTAAAGGTTGAACACCTCTGTTTTAGAAAAAGATATTACATTTTTAAGATATTTAGGATATTTGCGCAGAAATATTGACTTTACATTTTTTTTTTTAATTAAAAGTGATTTCTTCTGAGAAATGCAGGGGCTGCCATTAATGACTGCTTACTGAAATGCTAGTCGTTTGATGACTTTGGAGATCCAGGAAGTCTGAGTCCCTGGCCTAGAACATAATACAGATTAGTTCTGACTTTACTCTAAGTATTCAAGTAAAAGGTTCAGAAGCCAGCCAGGCAGCTAGCATTTTTAAGAAGAAATATTTCAGTATGGCAGTCTACTTTATTTCTCTTATGGCAATTTTCTTTTAAAGAATACTGTCATTTCATCTTTTTAACATGCAGAAATAGAGATTTGGATGGTGAGTTGTCCATGTTCTAAAATGTTAGTGTAGCCAGTAAAAGCTGATGGCCTGCCACCTCTGAATCTTAAAATATATTTTTAGTTTTGTGTGTTTTTTTGATGCTTCTTTCTACTTAAAGGTAAGCAGTCCTGATTCGGACCGCAGGGACAAGAAGGGACCTAATTACAAAAAGAGGAAACGTTCCCCTTCCCCTCCCCCAAGTGCAGAAGCAAAGAAGAAGAATGTCAAGAAAGGGTAGGATCACATTCTACCTGCTTGTACGTTGTTATTACTCTTTTTTTATATAGTTGGCTTAGTATTTCTTTGCTGGTACCTAGTCCCCTTTGCATCTCACATGCAATCCTGACCCACTCCCAAAAGTGCTTCAGAGGTTGCAAACAGATGGCTCATTTAGACGTATTTGGTGGAATTGATGAAAAGTGAAGAGATTCTGGTTTAGAGACTATCAAATTATCTGTGCAGTCACAGATATATCGCAAAAACCCATATGAAGCCCTTCTTTATTTACCACCTACCCCCTTAGCCTTGACTCACTAGCTTCTATAAATACAGAAGGGGCTAGGGAAAGCAAAAAAAGATACCATGAAAAAAAAAGTATACAATCTCCCCCTTTTCTTCTTTTTTTTTTCTTTATACCTTTCCTTTTCTTTTCTTTATACCTTTCCTTTTCTTCCTTACCATAAGTATGCCCTCCTCTGATGGTGGGAATACCTGGACTTGGTGTAGGAAACTTTATTCTCTTACCATCCCCTTCTCCCCTAGTCCTTCCCTATCCCTTCTCCTACAGCTTGCCCTATTTCCTCTTTTAAAGCGGGAAGTTCTGCTCATCCTCCTCTTCCTCCCCCTCCTCCTCTTCCTCCCCCTCCTCCTTTACATTTGGCACTGTTTTTTAGGGGGGAACGGGTACTGGATTTTAACAGGTACGCGCTCCCCCAGCTTGCAGTCAGATTGCGGCGGCGATCTAAGGGGAAGTTTAACCCCCCCCTCCTTCCTCCGCAGCCTTCTGGGACACATCACAGGTTCTAGAAGGCTTCATCACAAATCACAAAGCGGAATATAGTTTACGGTTTCCCTTAGTGAAGATGCCGGCGCCTGCACCCAAAGCTGATTGAAGAATCTGCTTAGGTGAGGACAGCGCTGGCTCCAGGAGCAGGTAAGTGTCCTTATATTAAAAATCATCAGCTACAGTATATGTACCTGCTGACTTTTAATTTTTTTGATTTTTTTTTGGGGGGGGGGGGGCTGGAGCTCCTCTTTAAGATTATCTCATTTGCAATTATTAAAACGGTTGTAAACCCTGCTTTGGTTCATTTTAAAATTAATATCTCCTAAACGTGTACCATTTAGGAGATGTTCACCCTGCAAGCAGCCAGTGACATCACTGGCTCATGCATGCTGAAGGTTCGGAATACCTCACTGAAACTTCAGAGCTTTGTGTCGCACACGCGGGAGTGACATCATCATGGCTCCGGCCAATCACATAGCCGGAGCTTGCAAACCCGGAAGAAAGGCAGGGGGAACATGTCGGCCCTCTCAGCAGTGACTTTACAGTGCGGGTGGGCTTCGCTCTAAGGTGAATATTTTATAATGTGCTTAGTGTGCCATGCATACTAGCACATTATACCATTGCCTTGCAGGTTAATTTTCTTTTTTGAACATACGCAGTTTACAACGAGTAAGACATATTTTTTTTCTCCTGTTTTTATATTATAAATCAAATATTATGCGTAAATGTGTATAGTTCTTTTTGCTGTAAAATACTGTTTATCAAGAAAAAAACAAGAAAAATGGTCAGTTTAGAACCAATTAAATGTTTTATGTTATAGATTTTACACTTATTATATCCTATTTACAAATTTTTTAGAATTCTTTTTTTTACTTTTCATTAAAAAAATATTCATATTTTCTAACCTTAGACCTGAACAAACACATATTCCCTTATAATACAATTACGTTAAAAACATTATACATGTGCTTAGAGTATGGTTACTTAATCTCAATTGCCTGTACAAATGTTAAATGTATACAGGGACGTACCTTTTCATGTTGCAAGGCTACTAAAATTGAAGCTATATAGCCAAAAGTGTTTTTTTTTTTTTTTTAGATTGGGTAAAGTATGGGGAGCTGTGTGTGTAGGTGAAGGGAAGTTCTGACAATTCAATGGATTGTCTGCTGCACCTCAAAAACCCTCAATACCAGGAATTAAAAGTGATTAATAGTGTAAAAGTGCTCTGATTCTATGTAAAGGGTGGGAAACCCCACAGTGAGATAAAATATAATGCACAATAATGTTGCCCAATGTGAACACAATGGGTAAATTGGAAACAATCGTGTGGTTTAGATTGACCTGTAACGTGGATAAGCAATATTTCTTAAAACTATGTGCATAATCAAAAAATCCAAACCATGCAATTCAAACACAACGTGTATATGATTTAAAAAATAAATAAAAAATAATAAACTGACAAGAGAGTAAATATATATCAGCAGTTTCTCTCAGGTTACAAATAGTCTATGTGAAAGCAAATCAAATTTAGCAGAGGGAATGGGCTGAAATGAAAACACATCCAATAATCTTGTGAGTCCCAAATCAAACAGATGCAGATCCCAAGGTGTGTGGACTCTTTAGTATGACTACACCACCGTGCTCAAAAGTATTAAAATTGGCTGCTTACCAGACCCACATAGGTCACAAGCGTGTGTGCTGATCCACAGCTTAGGGATGCATTCCTCTGTCTGCCAAATCCAAGAGATTCACAATGGACAACAGCTCCCAGCTGACCCGGATGGATGAGTAAGCATGGATGCTCATCTGTGGCTGATAATATGGATTCCTCTATACCTTCCTCGAAGGGCTCAAGTGGATCCCCAGTCAACAGCTCATGATGGATTATAAAAAATTAGAGGGCGACTTATAGTGCATTATCTTTTGATAAATAATCTATTTTTAAAAGGCACGTAAATATGTTACAGCCAAGAATTGTGGCACGGCAGCCTGCAGTGCGGACTGTGCTCTCCGACGTTATAACTGGCTCCTTCCAATATATTTCACCTAAGGAGGCGTCAGTTGGGATTGGTGATCGAGTATGGGAAGGTTAAGAATCCTGATCAAATTTTTATTGCTGTTTGTGTCCTTGCTGGGAGCTAGGATTTTCACTAAGAAAGTTTTACAATTGTCACAAGAAGAAGAGGCTTGGGGAAATCTTCCATTGAGGACACCCATTCTGTGAAAATTATGTGGGGAATTCACCTGATTTTGTCAAAATTTTTGTGCTTGTCGTGTGGCGCCTCCGGTGTTTGGTCAGATTAGGCGACCCATCAGAATTGGTAATGGAAGTGACATTCCGTCACCGTCATCTTGCTACACCCCGCACTCCACCACAGTAAGGATACACTAAGAAGGATGCAAGTGGACATTTTGTTGCACCCACCGGAGTTTTGCGTTCCACAGTTTTTTTTAACAGGAAACTGAGCTTACCGGTATATAGTGAAATACAGTATTTGGAAAACCATCAGACTGTTTACATGTTGAATTATAAAAGCAGCGGGTTCTGTCACATGAGCAAACTTTTGAGATTAGCAGGCTTGCTGCTATTTTTAAAATTCAACATCTGAACAGTCCGTCGAATTTCTAAATAATGTATTTCACTATATAAGCTCAGTTTTCTGTTAAAAATAACTGTTAAATGCAAAACTCCGGTGGGTATAACAAGATGTCTGCTTGCCCCCTTTTCTGTGTATAGTTACTGAGTGCGGGGTGTAGGAAGATGGCGGCGACGGAACTTCACTTCTGTTACCACTTCTGAAGGGTTGCCTTTTTTTTGACAGGACACCGACACAGTAGGTGAAAGGAATCTCCACAATCAGACAGACCGCAAAAAAATATTTTCTATCCAAAACTAGAAAAAATTTTTTAGGCGTTACATTCTTTTTAAAGCGGAGCTCCCCCCAAAAGTGGAACTCACGCTGATCGGAACCCTCCCCCCCTCCAGTGTCACATTTGACACCTTTCAGGGGGGAGGGGGGTGCAGATACCTGTCTAAAGACAGGTATTTGCACCCACTTCCGGCCCAGCATTCTCGGGCAGAATGTGGGCATGTCGTCACCAACCCGTCGCCCAAAACCCCCCGCCCCCCCCCCCCCCCTCCATTGTGTGCTGGGAACACTTGTCTCCCAGCACATAGCGGGAGCCAATTGGCGGGCGCAGCGCGACTCGCGCAATGTGCCTTAGGGAACCGGGCAGTGAAGCCGGAGCGCTTCACTTCCTGGTTCCCTCACAGTGGATGGCGGGGGGAGCAGCAGACTGACGAGCGATCGCTCGTCCTCTGCTGCGGACGGTGCTGGAATCCAGGACAGGTAAGTGTCCTAATATTAAAAGTCAGCAGCTGCAGTATTTGTAGCTGCTGGCTTTTAATATTTTTTTTTTGAGCGGACATCCGCTTTAAAAGAGCCTGATCCCTATACTGTACATACAAATGGTACATGCTGTACATTGCTATATTTCTTTAAAGCCCGCTCAAGAATCCCTCCCCCTAACTGCTGGTATAAAAGAAAAAAACTGTACAAACACACCACATTACTTGCCTGAAGCCAAAGTCATGTGACGGTGCCAACCCAATCCTTCTCTTCTGTTTATTTACTGGGGTCCTACTTCAGATGGCCACATCACTGCTAACTTGATGTGGACATCTCCTATTGCTGGAAGCAACACTCCCAGCGCCGGGTCCTCTCTCATAGGCTCAATAAGGACAATGCACAGGGGTCGTGAGGGGACAGTTCGTTGCCAAGAAGATAACAAGCTTGGAACATTGGCATCAACTTACCTGCCATCATCTTGTGATGATCTTGTGTCCATTTCCCATAGGCTTTTATTTGAATTCGTAGAAAGAAGTGTTACCCAGTATTAGCCATCCATAGTACAGGTTCTTTTTCAGTTGCAGGTTGGAGAAAACAGGTACTTATTTTTAAAGAAGTGAATGTGAGGACCACCAGTCATTCACTGCAGTTGAATCATTTTAATGCACAAGTTTTAAAATACAGTGAATGCAGCGAATATTTATAAATATGTCTGTTAATGTAATTCATTCAATGAGCACTTGATTTATGAATGTTGCTGCTTTTCATGCGTAATGTGTCCCATGTTGCATTACAGTTGATATGTTTCTTCATCTGTGGGCTATGCATTTCTTTATACCAGGGGTTTCTAAACCTTCTAAAGAAAGGGCTAGTTTACAGTCCTTAAGGCATTAGAGGGGCTGGACTGTGGCCAGTGAAAGTAGAAAATGTCTTGGCATCAGTAGGAGTAAACAATTACCCATTTATGGTGTCAGTGGGAGGAATGGTGCCCAAAGGGCCACAGTTTGGAGATCACTGATCTATACAAATGACTGTAATCACTTGGTAAAATAATAATCATTCTTATATAACATTCATACACCTAGACCCTCGACTCCTTACACTAAATCCAAGAGGGGTCACCGCGAGGAGGAACAGGAGGATCTGACAAAGGACATGGATGAACCTTCACCTGTGCCTAATGTAGAAGAAGTAACCCTACCCAAAGCTGGTAATTGTGTTTTCCAGAAGGCAAAGCTTTATTATTCACTTCTGACCAGAATGATGATTATTTATATTTTCTTTCCAAGTCAACACCAAGAAAGATTCTGAATCTGCCCCAGTAAAGGGAGGCACTGTGACTGACCTTGGTGAGTGAGTATATGTAGTTTGTTGTGTGACCACTATTTTTCTTATAGAAAACTCTGTCCAGACCTTTAGATGTAAGCATGGTGGAATTTCCAGGCTGGGCCGACATGTCAGCTCAGGGGGTAGATCACACCAAGGCATTAGTGGGATATTTAATCAGATGGACACCAGTCACTTTTAGGTGAAACAAAAAAGAAATTCATTAATCTCCACGGCAGAGAGTTACTGTTAATGTTCTAGGTTAATGCAGAACTCTTGTCACTTCAAATGTCACAGCACAGGAAAGGGCTGTGTTTGGAATGCCTCTGTAGACAATGGGTTTATCAACCATCTTCTGCAGGAGGGTTGACCATATCCAGACATACTAGGATTTTTTCAGGCAGACAGGCCTGAACAAGCAGTTCCAAACACATACACCCTTAGCTCTCCCCAGTTATATATATACCACTCCTGCTTACTACAGGCTGGATACAAAAACTGCAAACTTCTCTTATCTGCTCGTTTTTGTCTGATAAATAAAACATTATGACCTTGTTCACATGGGTGTACTTAAACATACATTCGTGCAAAGGGCCCTGTTTGCCTGCACATGTGTCCCATGTATCCCCATGCAGGAAATCCCATTCATGTCTATTGTGACACAGCCGCTGCTCTTACTTTGACTGTGTGGGTGTCGGTGCCTAAATGGGCAAAGCGAGCAAACATGGCCTTTCACATGGATGTATACTTAAGTATGCACCTTTGAACAGGGCTTAAATATGCTTATTTCTTTATCGTACATCACAGGACACAGAGCGGCAATCCATTACTATGTGGGTTATAGAGTACCTTTAGGTGTGGACACTGGTGTAATTAACTACACAGGAAGTTCCCTCCCTATATAACCCCTCCCATACTGGGAGCTCCTCAGTTTTTTCATCAGTGCCTAAGGTGTTGGTCACGAATGAACATGTGCTCTTAGGAGCTCCACTGGAGGGATCCATGCTGGATGTAAAAAACCTTCATAAATCCGGATCCGTCCAAGGTGCTTCATAGCCAAAGTGGACGGTACCCGGGCCTCGGTACGAAGAACGAGGTTTAGCCTATAATGCCTCTCTGCGGAGGGCTGGATCCTGGGTTCCAGAACTTTGTGCCTTCCAAGGACCAAATGTTTTTTCTGCTGCCAGGATGCTATATAGGTCCAGGGGAGTTGGTGTTCCTGCCATGGACCCCGGTCCCTGAAGGTCTAAGACAATACCCACGGTGAAGGGGGAAGATTGGGCCTCTTGCTTAGCAATACCCTGCAGCGTGGAGAAGGTAAGAGGAGGGCCTACGGGACTTGGTTCGACAGTAGGTCCTCCGTGGGGGACTTTGGGTCTCGCCTATATTATGCTTCTATGCATGGGCAATGTAAACCACTATGTCTTCTCAGACAGGATGGCTCAGAGCACCAATATACCTCCCCTAGCCGGCATGCAGCCTGGCCCACCATGTCTGTTAGACAGGATGGCTGCAGTACCTATATATCTCCCCTTGAAGGGGCCGGTACATAAAAAATATGCCCTTAATCCTATACAAAGGATTGTCTTCCGTGAGTAGCTGCAAGTCTTATCTGTGTTTCCACTACTATGGGCAGTAGAAGACATGCCTGATGTTTTTGCTTACCATGCTTTCCAAAAACGGAAGCTTAAGTGTTAGCTGATCTATTGTGTGTCCCACTTCCTCCGCTTCAGGCTCTACCATGTTGCACGTGCTCACCGGCTCAGTGCAGTCGCAGAGAAGGCTCTTCAAAGGGCCCGGACGTCAGAGCTCTGTAAAGCTAGGGGGACACAAACGTAAGCACCTTGTGTGAGTTGGATACAGATTCATCCAAGACGCCTACTCCGCATCTATCTGTGCAAATTAGCAGGCATTGTTTGCCAGACTAAGTTCAGCTGTTGATGCACCTGGGTTAAGTGCCTCTGCTTTTAGCTTAGGACTTGGTCTCCCCATTGAATAAGGTCAGGGGTAGGAATATAAAGAGGGATCGCCACCTGAACCTGGTGGACCCTTATTCTCCTCTGTAGAGACTTAAACAGCTCATAGATTGAGCCATCAGACCTGTCAGGCAATGCAGCCTCCCCCCAACATTGCAGTCACATTGCAGTCACTCTGCATGTGTTTGTTTTTTGCATCACATTTGTGGTTCTACAAGAGGTTAACTGCTAGGTTCGCAGCATCCTCACAAGAAGCAAAAAAAAAAAAAGGGTGTGCCCCTTTTCCTGCTTTAATCCTGAAACAAAGGGATTAGAAGGCCTGGGGATAAGCTTCACTGTCAGAGGACAGGAGACAGGAGCCGCAGCCTAACAAAGAGAAGCTATCAAATGCCCTACAGGTTCTGATTGCACCTGCAGTATTTTTAGAGATTCATGCTGTATATATCTTCCCTCTGTCTAGTCGGCCTAAGCCTCTATCTTCTCCTTGGAGTGTAAATAGAGGTTTTCCTAGGTGGCTAGCAAGACCTCCATATAGTCCTCAGCCTGGTGTCGGCTTCAGGCTAACCAAATGCATCGGAGGGATGCACAGTTGCGGGCACACATTGCTAACGTCTCTTAATTGAGGAAACACACATCTGCAGAGGATAATTTCCTCTTTACCAGTCCGCATGTTGCATAAGATACATGAGTTTGGAATGCATGTGGGATAAAACAAGTAACAGAGCAGATTCTATTGTGGATCGCATAAGCATACATGTTTCTGTCTGTATGGTGCTGCATGTTTGTATGTATAAAAATACTGTATCACACGTGGTTACCTGATCACCCAAATCCTGGATTACATAAGGATATTTGGTCACATAGAAGGGCTTGTTTCCACAAAAGTGCCTAAAGTCGCATAAAAGATGCTTGTATGCATAAAAATGCTGAATCGCATAAAGACGTTTGTAGGCATAAAAATGCTGAATCACACATGATTACCTTATCACCCAAGTCCTTGTTTTCCCCAAGGATGTTTGGTTACACAGAAGAGGTTTGTTTCCACAGAAATGCCTAAAATCGCATAAAGTTGCTTGGATGCAAAAAAGATGCTGGATCACACATGGTTACCTGATCATCAGCGTCCTGGATTACCCAAGGATGTTTGGTCACACAAATAGGCTTGTTTCCACAAAAGTACCTAAAGTCACATAAAGATGCTTGTATGCATAAAAATGCTGAATCGCATAAAGGATGCTTGTATGCATAAAAAGGTTGAATCACACAGGATTACCTGATCACCCAAGTCCTTGATCCCCCAAGGATATTTGGTCACGCAAAGAGGCTTGTTCCCACAGAAATGCCTAGAATCGCATAAAGAGGCCTGAAGGCATAAAAATGCTGAATCACACAGGATTACCCGATCACCCAAGTCCTGGATTACTCAAGGCCTAAAAGGATCGCTTAAAGGGTCACTAAAGTCAGGGATTTTTTTTAAAAAAAATAACAAACATGTGATACTTACCTCCACTGTGCAGTTCGTTTTGCACAGAGTGGCCCGGAAACCTGTCTTCTGGTGTCCCTCGGCGGCTGTCTGGGCTCCTCCTCGCAAAAGCTTTCCTTCTTCATGCGAGGGCGCTCGCATGGAGGAAAGCTTTTGCGAGCGCGCTCCCGTGATACAGCGGCGGCCATAGCCGCCGACTGTATCACTCGGCTCCGCCCCCCAGCGCGCCGCGTCATCCACCCTGATTGACAGCAGCGCTAGCCAATGGCTGCGCTGCTATCAATCCGCCCAGCCTAGCCAATCAACGGCCAGGCTGGGAACCGAAGAGGACGACGTGGACGCGCCCGGGAGATTCGAACGGTCAGGTAAGTACAACGGGGGCTCGGGGGGGGCCGGTGCTGCTAGATGTTTTTTTACCTTCATGCATAGGATGCATGAAGGTAAAAAAACTTGTACCTTTAGAACCCCTTTAAAGATGCTTGAATGCAAAAAGAAGCTGGATCACACATGGTTGTTGAATCAACAGAGTCCTGGATTACCCAGGGATACTTGATCACATAGAGAGGCTTGTTTCACAGAAATGCCTAAAGTCGCATTAAGATGCTTGGGTGCATAAGGATGCTGGAACGCACAGGGGTGCTTGGTCACACAAGAGTCCTTGGTCACACAAGGGTTCTTGTCCGCACAGTAGTGCTTAAAATGCATAAGATGTTGATCGCATGGAAGATGCTGAATCGCATGCATGGTTACTTTAAAGTTGCACATGGCGGCTTAATTATGCAATACAGGATGCCTTGTGTTTGCATAGAGATACGTGTCTGCATGGGTTCATGTTGCAAAGATGCTCGTTCCAGAGCACACATGCTATATGCATGTTTGGCGTGAGACATATTTATATGATTTCATGCTTCCATGAACACACGCTGCCATGTACACACGCCTCCATTGAGGCATATGGCTTTAACACTTGCCACATACACATATGGGGAGCCAGTTGCATATGTGTTTATTTACTTGGGACTGCAGAGGTTGTCTGCGTTTCGCAGGGGAACAGCACTATCTCCAGTTGGTGGTCTTGCCCTTTTGGGTTAGCCTCCGTGCCTGGGTTGTCAGGGTGCTAGGGCCCGCCTCTAGCAGGTCTGTAGGCCCAGGGTATAGCAGTAATGGCATACCGAAGCAGACTCCTGCTGATGGATCAGTCAGCAGCATGGCTGGACCTAAGGGTGTCCAGCATGGTCAGGTATCTGGATCTCCTGGGTTAGGATTCCAGTCTAAAGATACATTCTTCATTGACAAGAAGCTGGGTATGTTTTGTACAAGGAGAGTCCTTTTGGCCTCAGACAAGACCATCGCTATGAGAAAGCTGGTCTAGGTGGTTACGGCAA
The DNA here is from genome assembly GCA_029574335.1 of Rana kukunoris. Taxonomy (NCBI): domain Eukaryota; kingdom Metazoa; phylum Chordata; class Amphibia; order Anura; family Ranidae; genus Rana; species Rana kukunoris. The sequence goes on along the minus strand of CM056050.1, from coordinate 146,419,630 downwards.
GGAACAGTTCCTTACTTTTGGCCTTCTGCTTAAGGCACTAGGGAAGATGCTGGCTTCATTCAAGACAGTTCCCTATACTAACTTTTATTCAGGACTGTTATAAACAGTATTGTGTTGGCCTAGAAAGAGTGGATCTTGACCTAGCATTATCCAAAGGACCCGGTCCCAGAGATATGCTGGAATTCCTCTTGGTGGTTCTTAACTAAAATGTTGCCAGGTCAGGAAGAGGCCTTGGCCTAGGGGAAGTAGTCAAGCTCCAAGGGGGCCGTGTCTGTCAGCTAGAGCTACCGATAGAGCATCTGGCTTAGGGGCCTGAATGTTCAGGTGGCTGGTTGGTTCGGTCAGAGTTCAATCAGACTATACCATATTAAGTGATTTACTTAACTAATTGCATACTGGACACTTACACCCCCCTCCTGCCCAGGTAAAATTTCAGCTTCCGGCACTGTGTCGCTTTAACTCACAATTGCGCGGTCGTGCGACGTGGCTCCCAAACAAAATTTACGTCCTTTTTTCCCCACAAGTAGAGCTTTCTTTTGGTGGTATTTGATCGCCTGTGCGGTTTTTATTTTTTGCGCTATAAACAAAAAAGAGCGACAATTTTGAAGAAAAATACAATATTTTTTACTTGTTGCTATAATAAATATCCCAATTAAAAAAAAATCAATTTTTTTTTTCTCAGCTTAGGGCGATACATATTCTTCTACATATTTTTGGTAAAAAAAAAAAAAAATCGCAATAAGCGACTGGTTTGCGCAAAAGTTATAGCGCTTACAAAATAGGGGAGAGAATTATTATTTTTTATTATTTTTTTTTTACTAGAAATGGCGGCGATCTGCGATTTTTATTGGTACTGCGACGTTATGGCGGACACTTTTGACACATTTTTGGCGCCATTCACATTTATACTGCGATCAGTGCTATAAATATGCACTAATTACAGTATAAATGTGACTGGCATTGAAGGGGTTAACACTAGGGGTAAGGAAGGGGTTAAATATGTATGCTAGGTGTGTTCTAACTGTGGGGGGAGGGGGGGTGACTGGGGGGGTGACCGATCTGTGTCCCTATGTAGGAAGTTCCTTCCTACATAGGGACACAGATCGGTCACCCCCCCTCCAGAGACAGGACGCTGTCTCTGTGTAACACGGCAATGAGAGATGATCTATGAGAGATCATCTCTCATTCGCCCACAGATTTGCCGCGATCTGTGATTGGCCGTGTCCAAGGGACACGGACAACACAGGGCTTCCCCGCAGCGCGCACTACAGCGCGCGCTGGGAACGCCAGAATGACATGCCGTCAAATGACGGCATGTTGGATATTCAGCCCGCGCTGTTGCCGTCATCCGACGGTAGCGCGGGCCTGAAGTGGTTAATTTACCAAGGAGGAGCTTGTGCCTTGCCTATTGACATTCGTCATTTCATGAAATGCAGAATTGGCAGGCGATTCGCTGGAGCCCTCAACAAGTGTCTCCGGGAGAATGACCTCTACACCCCAACTGTTTTCCTGACCAAGGGCCACAGAAATAGTACCGTGTACATAAGATGTATTGGCGTCCAGGCTCAACAAGAAATTGAACAGCTTGGGGTCAAGGACAAGGGATCCACCCGCATGCGGGGCAGATGTGTTAGTAATCTGGTGGGACCAGTGGTCACTGGTTGTGTCTCTCCCCCCAGTGCCGCAGCGTTTGTTGCTTCTATGCAACATTAGAGGATGGCGGAAGCTGGCCTGATTACTCCGGCATAGCCCTGACGACCTTTTCTGTGCAGGGACAGTAGGGGTGGTAGTAGAGGACCCACGGTCCCTTACATCTTGTCCAGGCCTACTTCTCAGGGGGGATTACATCCTGTCTTGCAATAGGTGAATTAATGGTCTTGCTATTTTAGCCCACATTCTATAGGATCGGGGCTTTTAGAATCGGCGGCACTTCCTTGATTCATACAGGAAAGCTGGCCTCCAGGACCAGATATCCTAGGATCTGGAAGGCCCATGTTCCTGGTATAAAACAGATGGTGGCATCCTTGGAAGTTTGTCAAAGATAAAATTCCTGCCTTCCTGCATTTGGAAAGGAGACAGAGCTAACCTTAAGTTACATCAAGGATCCGATCTCGGCCTGGCTTTCAAAGGTCGCTTGCTTCACACTCTTTGTTCCGAGCCATTATACAAGGGGTGACGCGCATAAGTCCACCAGTTTAGTCGCCCTTGTGCTCGGAGGATTGGCTCTAGTTTTGTCGGCTTACAGGGTCAGCTCCATGGGCCGATGCACCATATTTCCCTTCAGCCTTTAACAAGGGAATTGGTGTTCTTGGTTGTGGTAGCCTTCAAGAGAGTTTCAGTATTGGCAACTTATTGGTATAAAACCATACTTACTTATTCTTACAAGTAGGGTGATGTTAATCCTCACCCAGCCTTATTTACTAGAATGATCTAGTGTTCATTTGAATCTAGATATTCTTACCTTCCCCTTTTTCAAAACCTTGTTTTCGGAAGTTAAGGTTATTGCTTTCTCTCAGTAGAGATGAGAGCAGTTAAGATATCTATCTGAAGGTTCAGATATAGAAAGCTGAAGTTTTTATTGTGCTGCCAAAAGACCCTAGATGTGGGCAGGCAGTGTTCAGTTCAGCTATTAAAATGGTTACACTCTCTCCTTTGGAGTAGAAGGGTCAAGGCCTATCTGAAGCTGCTGCTCGCATACGGAAAGCTGATGTTGTTGTTGCGCTACCAGGAGGCCCCAGGAAAGGGCAGGCAGCGTCTAAAATCAACTGTTTTCAAGATTGATTCATCAGGGTATTATTCAGGCTTGTGGTTCAGAGAGTGGGACTCCCCCTGTTTCTTGCGGGGGTGCTCCGTACCAGGATAGTAAGCGCTTTATGCGCGATGCTTTACCGAGCCTTTATGACGCAGATTTTCAGGGCCGCAACTTGGCGTCTGTGCTTAGGTTCACTGATTCTTGTGAGATGTACATAGGAGGGCAAAAGAATGCAGCTTTTTGGCGCAGTATGCGGCAGGCAGCATTGTAGGTCCTCACATCTGATGGCGGTCTGCGTTGTTTGTGTCTCCCTCCCCTCAGTAAGCATTGCTTTCGGACATCCCACATAGTAATGGATTGCCGCTCTGTGTCCCGTGATGTACGATAAAGAAAATAGGATTTTTTATGACAGCTTACCTGTAAAATCCTTTTCTTGGAGTACATCACGGGACACAGAGCTCCCACCCCTCTTGTTTGGGGATATTGGGACACTTTATTGCTTTGCTACAAAAACTGAGGAGCTCCCAGTATGGGAGGGGTTATATAGGGAGGGAACTTCCTGTGTAGTTAATTACACCAGTGTCCACACCTAAAGGTACTCTATAACCCACATAGTAATGGATTGCCGCTCTGTGTCCCGTGATGTACTCCAAGAAAAGGATTTTACAGGTAAGCTGTCATAAAAAATCTTTTTTTTGTTGATTGTTATGGTTTATGCACACAGCAGCAAAATAATTGCGTTTTTCAACTTTTTTTCAAATCTTTTTTATTGATCTGATGGCAGGAGTATTCTTTTATATGGGCCCATGCACACAGCTTAGTAAAAATCAGTAAACTTGCCCTGTGTTCAGATTCTTGAAAATCTGTGTCTGAGGACCTGCATATGAATTGTATTTTACACTGCATGCAGGTAAATTTGTGCCAACATTTTCATGCGTACAGCACAAATGTGCTCTATTGAAGTACAGGGGACACTTGCAATGGAGGACTCTAGTAACAAAGGATTTTAGGCGGCAATAGCTGTAGCTTATACCTTAGCAACGGTGGACTCTAAGAAACCCTAGACATTAGTGTCTTAGCAACAGAGAAGGCAAGGTGACATTAGCCGTCTGTATCCTAGCAAAATAAGGATGCCAAGCATCAATAGCTGCCTGGTCCGAGCAATGAATAAGCTGCATTAATGCTGCACGCTTGTACACACGGAAACATGATTGAAATGTTACATGTGTACAGAGCACTTTTTACACAGCTTCTGTCAGCAAGATCTTATGTACTAGTTGCTGGATTTTCATTCGGCCATGGGCATGTTTATTCGTTAAATATACATATTCATTTTTTTAGGAATTATATCTAAATTACAATATGAAACCCATATTTTCTTAATTGATCATATAACTGATGTTTTACCTTGAGAGTATTAGGCCTCATTCACACTGGTACCATCAGTTTAGCCACGTTAAAAACGTATCAGTTTTTATCCGATTTTTCATCCGTCATCCATTCCGTTAATATCCGTTTACATCCGTCTATCGATCCGTTTACGTCCGTTGTCATCCGTTTTCCGATCCGTTTATATCCGTTTACATCCGCAAATGTATCAGTTTTCATCCGTTTTTTCGTCCGTTTCCATCCGTTCACAGACATTTCTGTGGCTTTGATGACACTACTGCTCCTCCCATGCTGCATTGCAGTTTTCAGTGAGTGACTTGTCCTTGCTGTGTCCTTCCTTTGTCCTGTTGTGTACTGCATTGTGCGATGGATTCCAACAATTTTTGGGACATTATGACATTGTTTGTCGTATTTGCCAATATGAGGAGAATGGAGAGCAAGAAAAAGAAGATTGTGGCTAGGAGACGTCGATTCTGGAGATTATGGAGATTTTTAAGTACTGACGTTTGGCGCAATTCCATGAGTGTGCGCAATTTAAGCTTGACATGTTAGTTATCTATTTAGTTGGCGTAACTTCATCTTTCACATTATACAAAAAAAAAATCCCCCAAAAAAAGGTGTTTGATACTTTATTTCTCAAATACAGTACGAGATAAAAAGTTGCAATGACCGGCATTTTATTCCCTAGGGTGTCTGCTAAAAAAAAATATATAGTGTTTGGGGGTTATGAGTGCATATGTGCAAAGGGGATTTGCCTTTAGTAAATAATCCCCAGAGTGCCACATTTTTTGCTCTGCTGCAGCGGAGGACACAACAGTACATTACTCACATGTGTCCATAATCTCATGATTACATAAAAACACTGACAAGAAAGCATGCTGCAGTTAGGCAACACTTACCACATTGATGACGCTGTTTCGGAGTCATGGTGGACCAATTTGGTGTCAGAAGTTGAAATATTTCTTCCCACAGTTGCTGGGTCTTAACCCTATCACTGTGGTCTCGGCAGGTTGAGTCCCACAAGCCTGGCCTTTCATGGACCAGGTTGATGAGGTCCTCATGGGGCACATCTCTGGCCATGTTTCTCCTTCTTTCTCCTTGGGGATGATATCCTGGTGATGCACTTCCTATTGTCCAACTACTGCCTTGGTCATAGGTTAAGTTCATTTACTAGAAAAAAAAAAGAAATTCTTCAAAACGGATCTAAACTGATCGGATGTAGACGGACATCATCAGTTAACGTCAGTTATTATATGTTTTCACGGATTTGGACGTAGCCTTGGTACGTTCAAAAAAACGGATACGATCTGATGCGGAGGTTAACGTATGGTAACTGATGGTCATCCGTTCGCCCATAGGAATGCATTGTTGTCCGTTGACGGATGGCATAAAAACGGATATGTGTGAATGAGGCCTTAGTGTTGATAATTCCGATCACCATTTCTCTTGAATGTTTCTTGCAGATGAACAAGAAGATGAAAGCATGGAAGCAGTGACAAAGGTAGGGTTTGCATATTATGAATAGACAATCCAGAAATTTAGCTGACAGCTTTTGATTTACATGAAATCTTTTGGATCACTTTTCATGCTACATTACTGGAGTTTGGTTTAACTTCAGCTACAAGGGAACTTATCACAAGTAAAACAGTTGCTGCCATTTCCGACTTTCTTTCTCAAAATGATGACTTTCATGCTGACCTCCCTATTTTGGTGCTTAAAATCAACAAGTATGCAGGAAAACCTATTTCTGACTGTTCTAAACTGTGTATTTTGTATTTGTGAAAGTATTTAAATCATTGGATCAGCAATCAGGCAACTAACATTTTTAGATTGACGTTGCAGTTGCTATATTTTTTTAAGCTGAATTGCTGGCATTTTGCCACATTTCAGGCTTCAAACAAAAAGATATAAAACTGTAACTTTTTGTGAAGAATTAACAAGTGGTACACAATCATGAAGTGAAACGAAATTTATTGGATATTTCAAACTTTTTTAACAAATAAAAAACTGAAAAATTGGGCGTGCAAAATTATTCAGCCCCTTTACTTTCAGTGCAGCAAACTCTCTCTAGAAGTTCAGTGAGGATCTCTGATCCAATGTTGACCTAAATGACTAATGATGATAAATAGAATCCACCTGTGTGTAATCAAGTCTCCGTATAAATGCACCTGCCCTGTGATAGTCTCAGAGGTCCGTTTAAAGCGCAGAGAACATCATGAAGAACAAGAAACACACCAGGCAGGTCCGAGATACTGTTGTGGAGAAGTTTAAAGCCAAATTTGGATACAAAAAGATTTCCCAAGCTTTAAACATCCCAAGAAACACTGTGCAAGCGATAATATTGAAATGGAAGGAGTATCAGACCACTGCAAATCTACGAAGACCTGGCCGTCCCTCTAAACTTTAAGCTCATACAAGGAGAAGACTGATCAGAGATGCAGCCAAGAAGCCCATGATCACTCTGGATGAACTGCAGAGATCTACAGCTGAGGTGGGAGACTCTGTCCATAGGACAACAATCAGTCATATACTGCACAAATCTGGCCTTTATGGAAGAGTGGCAAGATCAAAGCCATTTCTTAAAGATGTCGTTTAAAGTTTGCCACAAGCCACCTGGGAGACACATCAAACATGTGGAAGAAGGTGCTCTGGTCAGATGAATCCAAAATCAAACTTTTTGGCAACAATGCAAAACGTTATGTTTTTGGCGTAAAAGCAACACAGCTCATCACCCTGAACACACCATCCCCACTGTCAAACATGGTGGTGGTTTTCCTCAGCAGGGACAGGGAAGATGGTTAAAAGTGATGGGAAGATGGATGGAGCCAAATACAGGACCATTCTGGAAGAAAACCAGATGGAGTCTGCAAAAGACCTGAGACTGGGATGGAGATTTGTCTTCCAACAAGACAATGATCCAAAACATAAAGCAAAATCTACAATTGAATGGTTCACAAATAAACATATCCAGGTGTTAGAATGGCCAAGTCAAAGTCCAGACCTGAATCCAATCGAGAATCTGTGGAAAGAACTGAAAACTGTTGTTCACAAACGCTCTCCATCCAACCTCACCGAGCTTGAGCTGTTTTGCAAGGAGGAATGGGAAAAAAATTACAGTCTCTCGATGTGCAAAACTGATAGAGAAATTCCCCAAGCGACTTATAGCTGAAATGGCAGCAAAAGGTGGCGCTACAAAGTATTAACTTAAGGGGGCTGAATAATTTTGCACGCCCAATTTTTCAGTTTTTTATTTGTTAGAAAAGTTTGAAATATCCAATAAATTTCGTTCCACTTCATGATTGTGTCCCACTTGTTGTTGATTCTTCACAAAAAGTTACAGTTTTATATCTTTATGTTTGAAGCCTGAAATGTGGCAAAAGATCGCAAAGTTCAAGGGGGCCGAATACTTTCGCAAAGCACTGTATGTATATATATATACTGTATTTATTGGCGTATAACACACCCTTTTTTACCCTGAAAAATAGAGGGTGAACTGTGCCTGTGTGTTATACGCAGGGGGCTGTGGAAAGTTTTTTTTCCTGAAACTTCCCTCTTAAAATTAGGGTGCGTGTTATACGCCTGTGCGTGTTATACGCCGATAAATACGGTATGTATGTATATATATATATATGTATATATATATATATATATATATATATATATATATATATATATACAGTGCGGAAAATAAGTATTTGAACACCCTGCTATTTTGCAAGTTCTCCCACTTGGAAATCATGGAGGGGTCTGAAATTGTCATCGTAGGTGCATGTCAACTGTGAGAGACATAATCAAAAAAAAAAATTCCAGAAATCACAATTTATGAATTTTTAACTAATTATTTGTATGATACAGCTGCAAAGAAGTATTTGAACACCTGTCTATCAGCTAGAATTCTGGCCCTCAAAGACCTGTTAGTCTGCCTTTAAAATGTCCACCTCCACTCCATTTATTATCCTAAATTAGATGCACCTGTTTGAGGTCATTATCTGCATAAAGACACCTGTCCACCCCATACAATCAGTAAGAATCCAACTACTAACATGGCCAAGACCAAAGAGCTGTCCAAAGACACTAGAGACAAAATTGTACACTTCCACAAGGCTGGAAAGGGCTACGGGGAAATTGCCAAGCAGCTTGGTGAAAAAAGGTCCACTGTTGGAGCAATCATTAGAAAATGGAAGAAGCTAAACATGACTGTCAATCTCCCTCGGACTGGGGCTCCATGCAAAATCTCACCTCGTGGGGTCTCAATGATCCTAAGAAAGGTGAGAAATCAGCCCAGGACTACACGGGAGGAGCTGGTCAATGACCTGAAAAGAGCTGGGACCACCATTTCCAAGGTTACTGTTGGTAATACACTAAGACGTCATGGTTTGAAATCATGCATGGCACGGAAGGTTCCCCTGCTTAAACCAGCACATGTCAAGGCCCGTCTTAAGTTTGCCAATGACCATTTGGATGATCCAGAGGAGTCATGGGAGAAAGTCATGTGGTCAGATGAGACCAAAATAGAACTTTTCCGCACTGTATATATATACATATATATAAACAAAAAGCAATGCGACTCTATTCAATTTTTTTTATAAAAAATGAAACCTGAACTTCAAACAAACAGTTTAATGAAATACATATATGTGTGTGAGTTTTACCTGCTAAAGAAGTTGTGTTTCTGTTCCGCTGTTTGATTATACAGCAGTGTCACAAAACTAATATCCAGCAAATAGTACCCAGGGTGTTGACTGCTTGTTCCTCAATAGGATTTTTTTTTGTATTGTCAGACTTAAAAACAAATTGTTAGTGGGAACCACTTGGTTTTAAGGTGTCTTTGGTATGTCTATATGAATTTAAATGGACAGAACAGCATAAGCTTTAACAGATGGGTTAATTTGCTAGGCTACTTGCATGTTAATTAAACAAAATTAATTAAATGCAAGTCTTCATGTATATTTCAAATTTGACCTTTGCCAGGTGAAATTGATAAGTGAATGCCAACTGGTAAAGCCAGAAATATGTTTGTACATTTCTTTTTTGGTACAATGTTTTTTTTTTATTATTGAAATGTAAAAGAAAACCAAATGACAAATTCCCACGCAGGGGATATAAACATGAAACGTAATACAGAAGTTCACTCAAAAACACAACGAAAAATATGCTGTAAGATATAGATTACAAAATAACTGTAACCCTGTCTGCAATAATGAGGAGAATAAAACCAAACTAGGCACGGGGCAAACTAAAACAAAGGGAAACCCTCACCCACACCAGGGGTGGGTACCACATTTCTTTAGATCTGTTTCCTCACCATATATGTCTATACTCGTATATTAGGAAGAAATATGATGATAATTGTGGCATATACTGCTGGACACCTTTTTTACTTTTTATGTCAGTCTAGGAACCATCTCTGAACACCTGAGTACTCTCGCTGTTGTGACACTACAACATTTCAGTCCACTAGTCTTTTGTGGATACAGTATTCAAGAGTTTGTGACACTGTGTATATTTCTTGAGCCTGTCCTGTCTGCCTTTATACATAGACAAATGCACATTGCTCTAAACAAATTACAAATATAGAGAATTTCCCTCTGAATATTTAACAATACAGCGAATAGATATTTGGTCCTCTTAGGAAGAAGATGAGAACTCTTCTGGGATCAAAAGTGAACAAGTGAAGACCTCTGACCTTCATGAAGACAACGTAACTGAACAAACCCATCATATTATTATCCCCAGCTATGCGGCCTGGTTTGACTATAATAGGTACGTATTACAGTCATCTTCCTTTTTACCTAACTAATTGATGTTACTTCAAATTGCTGTTCATCTGATGTGATTATTGGATTTTTTTTGCAGTGTACATGCAATTGAGCGCCGAGCACTGCCTGAGTTTTTTAATGGAAAGAACAAATCCAAAACCCCTGAGATGTAAGTATTAGACCACATATGAATACTGTTTATTCTAATTAAAATTACAGTTATTTAGCCAGACTTGTTTCCTTGTAGCTCTTAAAAGTTACCCTATGTTGATATATAGGGTATGCTACATATGACCAATAAAATAATATCAGGATTATGGCTAAGTGATTTACATGCTTGCTTGTAGTTGTAAGGTCATGGTCTCTACATCAAATGGCTTGTAACATATAGCTTCTAAGCCACATTTTCTCAGAGTATGTGTGATTGTATCAGGTTGGGACTGGTGTGGATGCCTCTATGTGGTGCATCTATGTGTGGTAGAAAGCTGTTCAATATATTGATGATAAATGTGTGAAATAACTTAAAGGGGTTGTAAAGGTACACGTTTTTTTACCTTAATGCATCCTATGCATTAAGGTAAAAAAACATCTCACAGCACCACCGCCCCCCCCCCCCCCCCCCCCCCCCCCCCCCCCCGAGCCCCCGTTGTACTTACCTGACCGTTCGAATCTCCCGGGCGCGTCCACGTCGTCCTCTTCGGTTCCCAGCCTGGCCGTTGATTGGCTAGGCTGGGCGGATTGATAGCAGCGCAGCCATTGGCTAGCGCTGCTGTCAATCAGAGCGGATGACGCGGCGCGCCGGGGGGCGGAGCCGAGTGATACAGTCGGCGGCTATGGCCGCCGCTGTATCACGGGAGCGCGCTCGCAAAAGCTTTCCTCCGTGCGAGCGCCCTCGCATGAAGAGGGAAAGCTTTTGCGAGGAGGAGCCCAGACAGCCGCCGAGGGACCCCAGAAGACAGGTTTCCGGGCCACTCTGTGCAAAACGAACTGCACAGTGGAGGTAAGTATAACATGTTTGTTATATTTTTTTTTAAAAAGCCCTGACTTTAGTGTCCCTTTAATCCAAACCCATTAGTTACTTTAAAGTGTGTCAGGCCGAGTCTCTGTATTCAAATCCCTGACTTGAAGTTATTGACTTTTTATTACCAAATTAAAGCATGTTCTAAATTTTAATGCCTATTTTTCACGTCATGAAAAATGCTCTGGAGCCCACACATGTTCGTTTTTATTGACATTTAAAAAAAATTGCATTTTTCACATCATGAAAAACGGTCGTGTGTACGCGGCCTTACACTCACGGTGATGTCTCACATGTGTGGTTTTGAATACTGTTTACATATATGTGTGCAATTTAAGTATGTGTTTGCTTCTGTGCATGAGCAAAGAGGGTTGCTGGTGCTTTACATTTTTTTCATTAATAATTTATTTTACTTTTTCATTTTTGCACTGTCCCTTTTATGCTTTTTTTTTTTTAATCACTTTTATTCCTATTACAAGGAATGTAAACATGTAAACATCCCTTGTAATCGAAGTAAGGATGCCAGGTCCTCTTTATGGAGAGATCTGGGGTCAAAAAGACTTCAGATCTCTTCTTTACCTTTAAATGCAAAAGATCAAAAAATAAATGTGTTCTGATCTTCTGCCATAGTGCCGGTAAACCACTTGCAAACCGCAACGTGTATGTATACGTATTGCGGTCGGCAAGTGGTTAATAATTCCTGTTGAAAAGTGGTTCGCCATTACTAGCTGATATAAAATGTTCTCAAAGGTGCCAAACACAGGTGACACACACATATTCAGTTATTTTTACCTATTTTGCCACTTTCCAGTTTTTTACATTATATAATGCATGCTAAGTAATCGATGCAACAAAATTGGGATTTTTTTTTTCATTCTTTAGCTATTTGGCATATCGAAATTTCATGATTGACACGTATCGGCTGAATCCTCAGGAATACCTCACTTCAACAGCATGCCGGCGCAACCTGGCAGGGGATGTTTGCGCTATCATGAGGTGCGTATGACAATGTCTTCTTATGAAAATTAAAGGATGACCTCTGTTGTAATAATTCCTAGCAGAACAGTTTGTGATTTCTTCACAAGTGATGGATGTTTTGTTTGCTTCATACAGGGTCCATGCCTTCTTGGAACAGTGGGGATTAATTAATTATCAAGTGGATGCCGAGAGTCGTCCTACACCAATGGGACCACCTCCCACTTCGCATTTTCATGTCTTAGCTGACACACCATCAGGATTGGTACCACTGCAGCCCAAAACACCACAGGTACTCTTGTTTCCACTTATTGCCTGTAACTAAGGTGCTTTACAGGGAATCAACCGCCATACATCACATAAGTACAGCCCCTATTTTGAGATGTCAACTGTGTTTCAAAAAAACGAGCAGTCTTCCATTTCTGGGGTTTAACCATCTACTGGACTATTGCAGTTGTTTTATAGGAAGCCATTTACATTCAGGTGATTGCTTCTCAGCTTAGATATTTTTTCAGTATTTAAGCATTCATCCAAGTTTACTATCTCATCTTGCCCTTTCTATTTCTCACACATGTTTTTTTTTCTTTTCTATAGACCTCAGCCTCACAGCAGATGCTCAGTTTTCCAGACAAAGGTAAAGAAAAACCAAGTGACCTGCAAAATTTTGGCCTAAGGACTGACATGTATAGTAAGAAGAATACAACATCCAAGGTGAGGTTCAAGGTCTGGTTCTACAAAAATAATGCACCCTCTGTTGAGGAAATATGGGTGAAGCCCTGTACACACGATCGGTCCATCCGATGAGAGCGGCCTGATGGACCGCTTTTATCGGTTAACCGATGGTGTGTAGGCATGACTGACCATCAGTCAACTTTATTGTTTAACCGATAAAAAACGGTCCATCAGATCGTTCTCATCGGATGGACCGATCGCGTGTACAAAAAAATGATCGTGTCAGAACGCGGTGACGTAAAACACAATGACGTGCAGAAAAAAATGAAGTTCAATGCTTCCAAGCATGCGTCGATTCTGAGCAGGCGTGGATTTTTAACCGATGGTCGTGCTTACAAACTATCGTTTTTTTGCTATCGTTTAGGTATCCATCGGTTAAATTTAAAACAAGTTTGCTTTTTTTTAACCGATGGCGCCCACACACGATCAGTTTGGACATTTTAATGTTAATTTTTATGAAGTTACATAGAGTAAATAGTAGGGTTGGCTTATCGGGACCGATACCGATCATTTGCCAAATGCTCCGATGCTTCACATGATACCTGCACAGTCAGGGTGATCAGTGCGGTGGGGGAGTTACAAGCACCGATCACCACTGACTGTCCTTTTATCCTCCACTATCCTGCTGCTGTCCCCTTCCATGCTGCCATCTTTTTCCAAATTTACTATCCATAGGCAACGCTTTAAAAGCCTTTACAGGTTACCACTTTATATTTACAGAGGAGGTCTGGTGCTAGAATTATTGCCCATAATCTGGCGTTGTCTGTGATACCGCACATGTGTGGGACAAGCAATGTCTGCATGTGTGCAGAACCAAAGCATGCAGTTGCCTTTGCACTCAAGCACAAGAGGACAGGGAACTTTAAAAAAAATGTATTATTTTTTTATTTTTAACACTGTTGCTTTCATTTTTATTTTTTTTGTAAATTCTGTTCATACCCTGGCTTGGAAAAAAAAATCAAAACAATTACTTAGTAACAGAATAGCTCTACTAGCTAAAGATAGAGCCCTAAGTCTTAAAGCAGAGTTCCACCTTGAAACATGTTTTTCTTTTAAAAGTCAGCACCTACCAAACCTGTAGCTGCTGACTTTTAACAAGGATACTTACCTGTCCAGGGAGCCCGCAATGTCAGCCCCCCGAGGCTGATTCGCCCATTGGATCGGGTGCAGGTGCCACCATAGTAGCAAAGGGAAACCAGCAGTGGAGCCCAACATAGAGGGTTAACATAGACACCCACTACCCTGAGCAATAAACAAGGCCATTACCACCGCATTTCAACTGTCTTTATCTGACTCTAGTGAGTAGCATTAGTTTCTAATGATTCCAACCAAATAGTCCATATTTTATTACATTTGTTCAAAAACCCGTGTGAAAGGTATGTGGCTTTATATAGGGGAATAGTTGTATTGACTAGTGTCTTCCAGAAGTTTAAGGAGGGCACCTCTTTTAGTTTACTTTTTAAAATTATTGTCTTCCGGGCATAAACCAACAATAGCCCTATAAGAGTCTGTGTTGCTCAGCAATGTGCCAAATCACTGACCAGGCCCTCAGACAGACTGAAATTGTCAGGGGGATCGGAATCATCACCAGAGAGGATATAAATTGTTCTCAACATGCAAAATAATTGTAGCTTGGGGCAGGACCATACCATGTGACAAAAGTCCGCTTCGCCTCCACTACACTTCTAACAACAGGGGTAGGCCCCCGGGTAGATTTTGTTAAATTTTTGTGGCGTTCGTTAAATTCTGTGGATAAGCTTGAACTGAATCAAATGATCCCTGACTGCCACTAACTGAAGAAACGAATAGTCCCATATGTCTTCCCAATACTCTGCATTAATGACAGGGAAATCCTCCTGCCATTTAGAATATCGTTCTAAGGTAAGTATTTCATGATGCATACTAGCTCATTATGCCATTTGCCCTACAGGTGAGTAAAAAAAAAAAAAAAATCGGAGCTATACATCTGCTTTAATAAGGATTCTAGATTGGATTAGATTAGACTGGAGGAGAGTTCAGGTTGAAAAGGCATGCCTAACTTGTAGGAATCTAAAAAAATGATGGTTAGGTAATTCAAACTTTTGGTAAAGAGCATCAAAAGAGACAAGCACACCATTTACACATATGTGTTCAATCGTTTTGATGCCTTTACCTGCCCACAACCTCGGGTCTGGAATAGACAAAAATTCACAAAGTAATGGGTTGAGCCATAAGGAAGTGGCAGGAGACCAGCTGCGCATTTCTCCCTGGTGCTTCCAGACCTGCACTTGCCATGCCCAAATTACTAGATAGAGAAGAGTGCCACAACAATAATGAATGTTTACTTATGGTACCTCCTTCGTCCCGACAATACGAAAGAGAAATTAAGAAAGGGCGGCTATACTGGGCTTTAGTGGTATCGTACAACAACTGAAATACAGTCATAAATAAAATATTTGATACATTTTATTACAAAAATATATATACATTTAACAATAAAGTAATAAAACCGGCAATGATAATCAAGGAAGCTTTAGTTCTGTGGTTACACCGAAGTGTGGCGACTAAAACATTAACACCATCAGTGTATTTGTTGCTCTACATGTTTCGTGGATCACATTTACCACTTCTTCAGGAGCTATATTGTACATATACACAAGGATTATAAGGCGATTATCATATAACTATACAAGAACATACATTAGTCAAACAGAACATATAACAGTATTTAAAATGGCATAATATAATGTAAAATGAGCATCAGCTGTGGGTAATCCCCGAAACTATCATCTTACCCAGAATGCTGAATTGCCGTAGGCCCAAGGGAGGATGGCCCACCCTGGAGGGCATGAGAGCCCCTGAAAAGGCACAGGACGCCAGATAAAGGTCTATTGAGAGATGGAATGTGTTTAGGATAGTAATTTAATTTAACCACAATAACATGGCTGGTCATTAGTAACAAATGGTCAATAATAATAAATGGTCATAACAAAGGGCTTTGGCTCAGTCCAGGGGGCTTCAATATTACAGACAGGGTTTCTATAGGATTGTTTGGGTCTAGAGGGTGAAGGCATATATGGATCTCATATTCAGTGCTGCATATGATTATTAACAGGCCCATACAAGTTCAAAGGGGCATATAAAAAAATATATAAATATACTATACCTCAAAAAGTCTGTGTATCACAAACTGATATATCTTAAATAGGAATGGAGGTTGGCAGTCTTTTCAAAAAATTCTCAAAGCAGTCTCAAACCAGAACCAAAATATAGGGTAATATAACATAATGCTATACGCACTGATGCCTTTATTACATACATACTAACATAGTAGGTAAGGTTGAAAAAAGACCATCAAGTCCAATCTATGTGTGTGATTATATGTCACTATTACCTTGTATATTCCTGTATGTTGTGGTTGTTCAGGTGCTTATTTGGTAGTTTCTTAAAACTATCCATGTTCCTCACAGAGACCACTACCTGTGGAAGGGAATTCCCCACCCTTGCCGCCCTTACAGTAAAAAAACTCTCTACTTAGTTTAAAGGGGTTGTAAAGGTTCTTTTCTAAATGGGTTCCTTTAAGTTAGTGCATTGTTGCTTCACTTACCTTTTTCTTCGATTTCCCTTCTAAATTATTTTTTTCTTTGTCTGAATTTCACACTTCCTGTTCCTCCTCAGTAAGCTTTCCACCATCATCCGAGCCGTGGAAAGTAATTTAGAACAGCTTACTGAACAGCTTATTGAGGAGGAACAGGAGGTGAGAAATTCAGACAACGAAAGCAAAGAAAAAAACATTTAGAAGGGAAATTGAAGGAAAACGTAAGTGAACCAACAATGCACTAGCTTAAAGGAACCTATTTAGAAAATAAAAAACGAACCTTTACAACCCCTTTAAGGTTGAACCTCTTTTCTTCTATTTTTAATGAGTGGCCACATGTCTTGTTAAACTTCCTTCCGCAAAAAAGTTTTTTCCCTATTGTGGGGTCACCAGGAGAACCACTTAGCATTCAGGAGAAAGATCAAGACTCATCTCTTTTGATACCAAAGGAGACAGGAACAACAAGCGCCCAGAGACGCATGTGCCGTGCTATATAAGTTTTTATTCATTCATTCATTCAAATCATATCCCTCTCAAGCATCTCTTCTCCAGAGAGAATAAGTTCAGTGCCCGCAACCTTTTCTTATAACTAATATCCTCCAGACCATTTATTAGCTTTGTTGCCCTTCTTTGTACTTGCTTCATTTTCAGTACATCCTTCCTGAGAACTGGTGCCCAGAACTGGACAGCATACTCTAGGTGCGCCCGAACCAGAGTCTTGTAGAGCGAGAGAATTATCGTTTTATCTCTGGAGTTAATCCCCTTTTTAATGCATGCCAATATTCTGTTTGCTTTGTTAGTAGCAGCTTGGCATTGCAGGCCATTGCTAAGCCTATCATCTACTAGGACCCCCAGGTCCTTTTTCATCCTAGGTTCCCCCAGAGGTTCTCCCCCCAGTGTATAGATTGCATTCATATTTTTGCCAACCGAATGCATTATTTAAAATTTTTCTACATTGAACCGCTTTTGCCATGTAGTTGCCCATCCCATTCATTTGTTCAGATCTTTTTGCAAGGTTTCCACATCCTGTGGAGAAGTTATTGCCCTGCTTAGCTTAGTATCGTCCTTAAATACATAGATTGAACTGTTTACCCCATCCTCCTCTTTTATGAAGAAATTAAACAGGATTGGTCCCAGCAAAGAACCCTGGGGGACCCCACTATCCACCCCTTACCATTCCGAGTACTCCCCATTTATCACCACCCTCTCAACTCGCCCTTGTAGACCGTTTTCAATCCATGTACTCACCCCGTGGTCCATGCCAACGGACCTTATTTTGTACAGTAAATGTTTATGGGGAACGGTGTCAAATGCTTTTGCAAAATCCAGATACAACCTGTCTATGGGCCTTCCTTTATCTAGATGGCAACTCACCTCCTCATAGAAGGTTATTGGATTGGTTTGGCAAGAAAGATTCTTCATGAATCCATGCTGATTACTGCTAATGATACCGTTCTCATTATTAAAACTGTACCCAAATTACATTTTTATAACTTTCCCCCACAAATAGAGCTTTCTTTTGGTGGTATTTGATCATCTCTGTGGGACAAGTTTGAAAAAAAAAAAAAAAAATATTTTTTTTACTTTTTGCTATAATAAATATCCATAAAAAAAATAAGAAGTTTTCCTCAGTTTAAGCCGATACGTATTCTTCTACATAAAAAAGGGTGATGGTGTCTGCGCTGTGTAACACAGAAAGGGGGGGGGGGGGATATGCATAAAAAAGTGTCTATAGACTACCAAATATTTTGGATCTCTGCCTGGATCAATAAGTGAAACAAATATCTCAGAAAAACATAAATTACAATAAAGTGAGTGCCACATTACACACAAACAAATAAATAATGCACAAATATGTAGACTTAATATAATAAAAACCAAGCAAAGTCAGCATAGAATATGTGCAAAAAAATATATTATATATAATAGTATAATAAATAAATATATATGGAAAGTCTCTGAGTGGTGGTCCCAAAAAACAAGTGTTGAGAAATGAGGAGCTTCAGTGTGTAAAGGACACATCTTGTGACTTCTTAGCAGTTTACCTCACAGCTGTTGTTCTAAAGACCTGATAATTCTCAAGGGATACACATCCGATAATATAATCAGCCAGATGGTAGGAAACCCAAACCAGTGAGTATCTAATTTTAACTCTTAGGCCACGTACACACCAGAGGATCACGGTCTGATGGACCGTTTTCATCGGTCAAACCCGATCGTTTGTAGGCCCCATCGGTTAATTAACCTTTGGTTAAAAAAAAAGCCAACTTGCTTTAAAATGTAACCGATGGACGCCTAACCGATAGGTCAAAACCGACCATCAGTTAAAAATCCATGCATGCTCAGAATCAAGTCGACGCATGCTTGGAAGCATTGAACTTCATTTTTTTAGCACGTCGTTGTGTTTTACGTCACCACGTTCTAACACGATCGTTTTTTTTAACCGATGATGTGTAGGCACATCAGACCATCAGTCCGCTTCATCGGTTAACTGATGAGAACGGTCCTTCGGACCGTTCTCATTGGATGGACTGATCGTGTGTACGAGGCTTTACACCAGCTAGACTAAATGCCCAGCAGATTTAGAGAGATTCTCTGAGTGGTGAATCCAGGAAACCAGCACACGTGTTGGTGGGTAAAAAACTCCACAAGTGCACACACCTTCAGTGATGCCAAGCAGCTTACCTCAAAGCTGTTTTAATGACAGCTTATAGCACCTCATGTAACACAGCAGATACTGCGATGAGCTCATATGCGGTCAGGGGAATCACTCTCGGATGATACCATATGGAAAGAAAAGGGATGTATATAGTGTAACTCTGTTACCCCAAAGTAGACTCAGATGGTAAACACACTACTGCACTCACATGGAACAATGATTAGCGGGTTTGTCCCCACAAGCGCCGAGCTCGCAAAAATCCTTATGTTCCTCTTAGATCTCTCCTACTCCCAGTGTACAGCAAAGCGCACTTGAAGGGTGGCAGTATGGTCAAGGAAAAAGAAAGGAATCGCGTAATCCCATAAAAAATGGTGCACATTTATTGGTAAATAACGGTAAAAAACACTTCCGTATACTTCAGCTATATGATCAGTGACACTTGCGAGCGCCGTGAATGCCTGCCGTCAACAGTGCTGGGTCTAGTGCTCCAATCCGTGTTCTTCATTGATACGATTTTATCCCAATTTATGCCCTCTAGCAAGGTTCATAGTTTAGGGAAGTTGGCTTTTTTGAAATTCAGTGTCTTTGTATTCCCCTTGTGTTTCCTATTTGTGTGATTTTATACTGAAACCAATTGACCTGTGATCGCTGTTGCCTAAATTGTCCCATATTTCCACACCGTGATCAGGTCTGTATTGTTGGTAATAAATAGATCCAGTAACGCATTATTTCTAGTTTGTGCTTCTACCATCTGACCCATAAAATTGTCCTGCAAGACATTTAGGAACTGGCGAGCCTTAGATGAATGTGTGGTTCCCTCCGCCCAGTCTATGTCTGGATAATTAAAATCCCCCATTATGATAACACTTCCCATCCTTACTGCTAATCCAAATTGTGATAAAAGATCTGTCTCCTTCTCCTCCTTCAGGTTAAAGGGCCTATAGTATACTCCCAGTATTACCGTATTTTTCGCCTTATAAGACGCACTTTTTCTTCCCCAAAACTGGGGGGGGGGTTGGTGTGTCTTATAAGGCGAATACACGGTTTCGCCTGACCGTTCCGCGTTCCGGAGCGCACCGCCGCCACGGCCTTAGGAAAGACCGCGGCTTTGGCCTAGCTCCGGAGCGGTCGGCCATCTTAGTACACCCGGCGCACTGACGTCATCACTGCTTTGCTCGTGGATCCGTTTATCCCTAGCAGAGCGCGCACCGCGATCCATGCATCTGCAACAACAGTGAGTTGTGGGGGCAATGTTACTGGCGGCAGTGTTACTGGCAGCAATGTTACTGGCAGCAATGTTACTGGCTGTTATTACTATGTGGGGGCAATGTTACTGGCTGCTATTACTAATGTGGGGGCAATGTTACTGGCTGTTATTACTATGTGGGGGCAATGTTACTGGCTGTTATTACTATGTGGGGGCAATGTTACTGGCTGCTATTACTAATGTGGGGGCAATGTTACTGGCTATTATTACTAATCTGGGGGCAATGTTACTGGCTATTACTAATGTGGGGGCAATGTTACTGGCTATTACTAATGTGGGGGTGGTGTGATGGTGATGACGAGTGGGGGGCAAATATTTTACTACAGTATTTGGTTCAGAATCTTTTTTTTCTACATTTTCCCCCTTTAAAATTGGGTGCGTCTTATATACCGAGGCGCCTTATACAGCAAATATGGTATTTCCCCCTTAGCTTCATCCCTTTGGAGCGCTACCCATAAGGATTCCACCTCCTCCCTAACTCCCTTAGTGATGTCATCTCGCACATTCACTTGTACATTATTGATCTTGATATATAGGCATACCCCTACCGCTTTTTTAGCCTCTCTATCCTTGCAATAAAGGGTATACAAGGTATACCCTTGAATGGTTTCCAGCCATTCATGAGAGCTGTTGAACCAGGTCTCTGAAATTCCCACAAAATCCAAATCCTCCATTCCTATATAAGATATACCCATTTGTGATGCACCGACACCTTGAGGTATAGTATATTTGTATATATATATATATATATAATATGTGTGTGTGTATATATATATATATATATATATGTTGTTGTGTTGATGGATCCCATGCAGCACTAGGAAGTGTGATCCCCAGGTAGCACATGGAAGAGGCACAGGACAGGAGTAGTAAACATTCTTGTTGCAGCAATAGGCATGTGACAGATCCCCTTCTTTGCACTTAAAAACATTCAAAAACATCAAGATCTTGATTCTGAATGCTTTAGATTTTTACAAAAAATTACGCTGATGTTTTCAGAGTAAACCAAAAGTGATGTCATCGCTTCCCGGTTACTATTACGAACAGCCGATGGAAGGGACACCGACACCAATAAAAACAGGTTCTTATCCTTCACACCCTGTTCAATCCAAAAAATATACAATTTTGCTTTTAAATATGGTTTAATCACATTTCTGAAAAATTCACTATATTGAACAGTCATATTGTTACTTTTATAATGATAATAAAACTATAATTCTTAAAGAGAAAAACATGTATGTGGGGGCGGGTGCTGAATCAACTCATTCCCTTTGGAGATATCATCTCTACCATAATAAACCGAATATACAGAAAGGAGAGTACGTTAAACATGGGACTTTGTTACACCTTTGGAGGTATGTCATTTATTATTTTATCTATTACAGGTATGGTATAGCGCCATCAATTTACACATTGCTTTAATAGATATATTGACATCAGTCCCTGCCGATAAGAAGCTTACGATCTAAAGTCCCTAACTCGCAACCATACATAAACATACTAGGGCCATTTTAGACAGGAGCCAATTAATCATACAGATTGTCTTTGGTGTGTGTCAGGAAACCAGGGTACCCCGAGGAAACCAACGCACAGGGAGAACATTCCAGGCAGGTGGTGCAGTGGTTGGGATTCGAGCCCACGAACCTAGTGCTGCCAGGCGGAAATGCTAACAATTTAGATGCTGCGGTGCCCAAATGTATCCATTAAAAAACATATTAAAACCAAACATCCAAGTTAGCCATCCGATGTTGCTGTATGTAAGGCCTTGAGACCAACCTATGAGGGTCAACACGTTTTGCAGGGAACTCCACTTCATCAGGACCTGGTAAATTAGTAAACAATCGTTTATTTATATGTATTGTTACAGCACTTTTACATTGGGATCCTGTGTCCTGATGAAGCAGAGATCCATGCGAAACGCGTTGATCTCAATGCCAAACATACAGTAACATTGGATAGCTAACTTGGGTGTTTGATTTTAAATTTTTTTTAATGAATATATCCATCACATCTCTAAATAAAGTGATAATCTTTGCTATATCTTTATCTTGTTAGATCTTTGGAGGTATATTTAAAGGCCCATGTGTAGCATATTTTTATTTCTGTTTATAAATCTTAAAGAGCAAGTTCTCCTTTTTACAGCGCCTTGAGGCGATTTAGTTTGCAATTGTAGCGCTATACAAGTTACTCACAAACAATAAAGAGGTGAACTCATTTCAAATATTCTGACCACCCCTATTGACCTCACTGCACACAGCACCTGTGATAACCCATGCTGCTGGAGCCACACTGCAATGCACTGCCCCCTTTAATGAGTATTCATCATAATGTTCACGATTGCAAGCATTAGCCATTGGTCAGCACCAGCACATGACCATGCTGACCAGTGAGATGTGCGCTGTCTTCTGGGGCACCTTGCCAGAATAAGAAGCCTTGTATGATCTTCTCATTGGTCAGCATGATCACATGGCTGCGCTGACCACCGGGGCTGCGTATTACAATGCACAAATCATTACACCAGCAACACAGAGGTGTATTTGCAGCGGTGGTCCTGAGAGGTGGCAAGGATTGTTAGTCAGTTCATACTTCCATTTTTTGTGAACAGGTGAACTTTAGACATGTGCATTCGTTTTAGTTAGAATGCATTTTCGTCCGAAAGATCCGACTTATCACATTTATGTCGGATTTAATCACATAACATCAGTCAGTCGAGTTGAGGCAGACGGATTAGCTACCGGAGCTCACAACGGCACACGTCTCCTAGGAGTAGGAGCGTGCGGGCTATAGCTCCAGGCAGGTGTAGGCTAGCAGGCAGTCAGGGTTCCCCTGCCCAGCCAAGCTCCAGCACAGCCGCATCTTACCCGGATCCTGGATCACCTCCACCTCCAGCCGTCTCCAGCACTCCTTCCCCCCCTCCCTTGAGTATCTGCGCCATCACACAGGTAATCCAGCCTGTCCCCTCCAGGATTAATGGCGGCCGTCCTTTTCAGGATAGCTGCGCCAAACCAGCCCTGGGAATCAGCTCCCCTCACCCAGACCGCAATCGAGGCACCCCCAGCCTGTCCCCTTGCTGTTTTCGCCGGTCCGCGCCAGCCACGCTAGGTCCGCGGGAGCCGCGGCTTAGGAAAGTCCGCGGCTTTAACTGCGGCCTAGCGGCGCACGGCTACAGCACTCGGCATCACCCCTGTTCTTTCGCCCAACACACCCCCCCTTACCCACAGATGTCCCCAGCCACCTCCCTGGCAGCCAACCACCCCCTCTCTGGGGTTTATTTCAGCAAGTTTGGTGGCCCGGCTTGGGCCCTGTGTCAGGCTATCGGCCAGCTTGGTACACCCCCCCAGCAGGAACTACTCCCTTCACACCATCCCCTCACAAATCATCAGATTTGATCCAGGGTCTCAACCGATCGCCTCTGAGGGATCAGGAAGGAATTTTTTTCCCTGCCCAGCAGATTGGCTTAGCTGAACCAGGTTTTTTTTGCCTTCCTCTGGACCAAATAAAAAATAGGAGAGAGGATTCAAGGAATCTACTCCCCACCGCCACCTGACCACACCCCCCCCGGCGACGGGCCACTATGGCCATTCAGCAATATTCTGCAGAAATCATCTGGGGCCTGAGGCAATTTGCCACAAAGCTACCAGCCGTCACCAAAAAGGCCCTGAGATTTGAGCAACTTTTGAGGATCGATCGACGATCATCAGTCAAAAAATTTAGCTACCCACCCCAAGCAAAGCACATATCATGTGCTTTGATCAATACAATATCGGCAGTAAGACACTGATTAGAAATCCATGATTTCATTCTACAGAACAACTTAGACTGTCTCTTTATTACAGAAAGCTGGCTCACAACCGACTGTAACACCATTCTAGGAGAACTGGTGCCAGAACACTACCGTATTATCACTGAAAACAGAATAGGGCAAAGAGGAGGAGGACTGGCGGTGATCCATAAGACGCATCTTGTGATCTCTAAACCAGCCCTTCAGCACTCGCTTCCATTTATGGAAACCCTTACTCTGCAACTGCAAACAAACCCTCAGGAGACCGTCCGTATTCTGCTCTGCTATAGGCCACCGGGGCCTAAATCGCAGTTTTTACCCTCATGGTCAGAGTTCATCTCCACTTACGCCATAACCAGCAAACACCTTTTGCTGCTCGGGGACTTCAATCTCTGGGCCAACTCCTCACAAGACCCCGTTGCCGACGCCTGTATCGACCATCTGGAAGGATTAGGCCTTCAGCAACTAGTACGTGGGCCCACACATGCTTCAGGTCACACACTCGATCTTGTCTTCAGACAAAATCTGAAAGTAAGTATTTTGGAAAATGAACCATTGCCATGAACAGATCACCATGCAATTAAATTCATAATTTCCAATACTGCCCTATTGATAAAAACACCCAAGCCAGTGACAACACACTGGTCTAGATCTCAGAAGAAGCTCCATTCGGAACTCTTCAAATCTAACTTGGAAAATAAAATTAAAACAATTCAACCAGGTCAAACGGCCGCAGAGACACTGGACGCCATAAATGCAGCCCTACTACAGTCAGCCGACTTAGTAGCACCAGAACGCAAAGTCCTCACCCGGAAAAACAAGGCAGGCTGGTTCAACAACCAGCTATCGCTACTGAAGCAAGAGCGTAGAAGGACAGAAGCCGCCTGGAAAAGAAACGCTTCCGAGGCGAACCTCGCCTTCTACAAAGTAGCAACAAGAAGATACCACATAGAAATCTTCAAAGCCAAGAAAAACTATTTTTCCATGGCTATCAACAGCGCCTTAAACCGCCCCCGGGATCTCTTCAAGCTGGTCTCGCAGACCATGAATCCAGACTGTCTTGAAGCCCCCAACTCAGACACCCAAGAATTTTGCAATGAATTGTCGAATTTCTTCATTAATAAAATTGAGGGAATCCGGGAAAGCATTTCGCAAAACAATACCCCTGAGCTACCACACTGCACCCGGAGGAACATGCTACAACCAACAAAGTTCACTCTGGAACCCATCTCCATCGAGGCCACAGAAAATATCGGCGCTTTGCGTAACAGCACATCGCCTAATGATATCATCCCCACTAAGCTGCTAAAGGAATGTGCCGATATCCTGGCACCTCCCATTACGCAGCTTATAAACCAGTCATTTAAGGAAGGCATAGTGCCCTCCCTGCTGAAAGAGGGCATAATCCAGCCCATCTTGAAGAAACCTACCCTGGATCCCAAGGACCCAAATCACCGCCGTCCCATAACAATGCTAAACGTTTTCTCCAAGGTAATGGAGAAAGTGGTGGTACAACAGCTGCAACAGCATCTAGATACCCACAACCTACTTCATCCACTGCAATCGGGATTCCGTCCCGGACACGGGACGGAAACAGCACTGCTCAAAATATGGGACAACGTTCTGGAGGCCGCAGACGAAGGAGAATCTTGTCTCCTGGTTTTGCTGGACCTAAGCGCAGCCTTTGACACCGTAGATCACAAACTGCTACTGACTCGGCTGGCTGAGGTAGCCGGAGTCACAGAGGGTGATTTACCATGGTTTTCCTCCTTTTTGGGAAGCCGATCTCAAACGGTGAAGTTGGGACCGTTCACTTCTGGAAAACGCACTGTGTCATGTGGAGTCCCCCAAGGCTCACCTCTGTCACCGGTGCTCTTCAACATCTATCTTCGACCTCTCTTTGAAGTCATCAGTAGTCAACAACTACTTTATCACTCATATGCAGACGACACGCAACTGTATTTTTGCATCTGCAATAGAAAGGATCATCATCTCAGCTTAGAGAATTGTCTCTCTTCAATAGAAAAGTGGATGACGAGGAGTTATCTCAAACTCAACAATTCCAAAACAGAACTCCTTCTGTTTCAGGCCAGTCGCAAGAGTCAACTGGCAACAACCTGGACACCTCCACCCATTCTGGGCCAGATCATCTCCCCTAGCGCCAAAGTCAAAAGTCTCGGGATCATTTTTGACACCCACATGACAATGGACGCACAAATAGGGTCAGTAGTCAGCGGATCTCACCATCTGCTGCGCCTACTATGCAGGCTTATTCCATTCATTCCCAAAGAAGACGTGCCAGTCGTGGTGGGAACAATTGTGAACTCCAGACTGGACTATGCAAATGCCCTCTACCTCGGACTCCCAAAGTACCAAATCACTCGTCTGCAAGTCGTACAAAATACGGCCGCCAGACTGGTGACTGGGAAAAAACCCTGGGAATCAATCTCACCGTCGCTGAGATCCCTTCACTGGTTGCCAGTAAAAGACAGAATTGCTTTTAAAGCTCTCTGTCTGACTCATAAATGCATCCATGGAAAAGCCCCGCAATATCTTTGCGATAAAATAGAACCCCACAATCCCAATCGCATTCTGCGATCCAGTGACCAAAATTTGGTCAAAGTCCCCAAAGCCAGATTCAAGTCCAAAGGAGAAAGAAGGTTTGCGGTCCAAGGTCCCAGACTTTGGAACGCTTTACCAACCAGCATTCGGTTGGAGGAAAACCACCTGACCTTCAGAAGACAGATTAAAACTCTGCTCTTTTGATGTCAAGAGAGACTGATACAACAAGCGCCCAGAGGCGATTTGGTTCGCATGTGCCGCGCTATATAAGTTTTTCATTCATTCATTCATTCAAAAAATGCTTTATTTTCGTTTTTGTTCAGATCCGACGATTTTCGATGCTTTGTCGAATTTCCGTTGTTCAATTTCACAAAGTCATCGAAAATCGTCTTTCTGAATACAGGGAATACGTATATTCACTGTATTCAGAACGACGATTTTCGATGCTTTGTCGAATTTCCGTCTTTCAATTTCACAAAGTCATCGAAAATCGTCTTTCTGAATACAGGGAATACGTATATTCACTATATTCAGAACGACGATTTTCGATGCTTTGTCGAGTTTCCGTCTTTCAATTTCACAAAGTCATCGAAAATCGTCGTTCTGAATACAGGGAATAGGTATATTCCCTGTATTCAGAAAGACGATTTTCGATGCTTTGTCGAATTCTTGTCGTTTAATTCAACAAAGTCATCGAAAATCGTCGTTTTCGGACTAAAACTTTCCCGACGAAAACAAAATAAATCAAAACGATTTTCGGGAGTAACTAAATAATTTTTTTTTCTGGACGAAAACGAAAAAACAAAACGAAATATTCCAGTCTGCACATGTCTAGTGAACTTACCCTTTATGTAGCTTGTGCTGATTCTTATATACAAATGCCTTATAATAACATAAGTAGAAATTTCCTATTATGGCTATTATATTAGGAAGATGTTTCTATTGTGTGTTTAACAGGCACCATTCTTATTTCTTCTTTTAAATATTTCTCTATTGCTAGCTAGTGACTTCAGTTTCTTTTTATATTGTTTTGTAGAGTAAATCTGCTGCGAGTGCCACAAGGGAATGGACTGAACAGGAGACTCTGTTATTGCTAGAGGTAATCTTTAATGGACAGGTACATCAATGCATTTCATGTAAATGTAACATTATGGCAATAATTAGTTTTTTCTTTTTCTTTTCTTTCTGTCCTTTGTAGGCTCTAGAAATGTACAAAGATGACTGGAACAAGGTGTCCGAACATGTTGGCAGTCGCACTCAAGATGAATGTATTTTACACTTCCTGCGGTTGCCTATTGAGGACCCATATTTAGAGGACTCTGAAGCATCTATTGGTCCTTTGGCCTATCAACCTATACCATTTAGCCAGTCTGGCAATCCTGTAATGAGTACTGTAGCCTTCCTGGCCTCTGTGGTGGACCCTCGTGTAGCATCCGCTGCAGCCAAATCAGCTTTAGGTATTATTTTCATAAATGTATTATATTATAGGCAGTGAACTTAATAGTTGCATTTGGCAAGTCCTAGAATTTTGGGACCTCTTCCAGTCTCAAAAATATAGTCGGATGTGGTAGATTTAGAGAAAAATTGCACTTTGACTGTTAGGATGTTCACTAGAAGGGATCTGAGCTCCAGTATTCTAGTTAAAGTGGTTGTGAACTCTTACATAATACCCAGTGAAGTGACTGTCCTCAGGTAATACACAGAGGTTAAATAAATCCTCCTACATAAGATGTATCTGTTTGTCTTCTCTTCTTTACATCCATTCAAAAAGTGCAGGATTTATAAAGCTTTTCCGAGCGGTCAGAAAAAAAGGCAGAGAGCTAAGGTTACACTCTGCAGAGCTCAGTTTGGAGAGCCCTGGGAGCTAATTGGAGGGGAGGGACACCCCCCCCCCCTTTACTTAACACACAGATACAGAGCTGAGGTTGTCAATCGGCTTGAGGTCCCTCCCCGTCATCTTTTTTCTCATGGTGTCAGGAAAATCTGTCAGAAGTGATTCATGCTGATAGCAGAGGAACAAGCAGCAGCTTGAAATGACACTTGGTGCTCCTAATTGAGACAAGTACACACTATAGATGGTTATGCTTTGTTCAAGAAAAAAGGGAGGGAGTGCTGTCTGCGCTGTAATGGTGAGGTGGGTAGGGTAGGGGGTGACGCAAGTGTCTGAATGGGTGGATGTGATGAGGGAAAGTGAACTTAGAACAACATAATAACCAACATAATAAAATACACAGTGTAAATCATAATAATACACAATGGGGGTGACTCCAATATTTCACAAAATGGTGACAAATACACTAACCCGTGCAGTGTGAGACCAATAGAAAAGTCCATGCAATAGAGAATAAAATTATTTTCAAGTCCAAAAAAACTCAGTACAAAAACAGTACAAAAAAAAAAAACTGTAAGACCAGAAAACATCCCATAGGAGAATGCCTCTGGATACACAAAAGTAAAGTCTCTTATGAAAACCCAAATGTCCAAGAAAGTCCAAGTATAGGATAGTGATGCCAGGAAAAGATGATAGCAATAGACACCTCGGGTGGTCCCCAGCTCCTCACCTCAAGGCTATTGCACGGATACCCTAAAGCAACACCTCCAGGGGAGGGCAATAATCCCTCAGTAGGACGAGCAGCAGAAGCACTCCTCAGCAGTAAAACATAAAGCAGATATGGAGCGAGTGAGAGTACAATAGAAGGAACTTCTATATACACAGCATGTATCACTCATACATCCACTCACCGGAAATGGTGTCAGGTTTACACTCTTCTATGGATGGGCCAGATGATCACTCAGGACAGTGGGACCCTCAGATAGCGTGCATGATGGAAGAGAGACAAACCATAGCGCAATCCCGCAAGATACATTTGTGTTTGTATCTTGCGGGATTGCGCTATGGTTTGTCTCTCTTCCATCATGCCTGCTATCTGAGGGTCCCACTGTCCTGAGTGATCATCTGGCCCATCCATAGAAGAGTGTAAACCTGACACCATTTCCGGACCAAGAACGAACTCGCTGTTCGTGGGAGATAGGCCACCATCCATCACCTCCTGGTGAGTGGATGTATGAGTGATACATGCTGTCTATATAGACGTTCCTTGTACTGTATTCTTACTCGCTCCATATCTGCTTTATATTTTACTGCTGAGGAGTGCTTTTGCTGCTCGTCCTACTGAGGGATTATTGCCCTCCCCTGGAGGTGTTGCTTTAGGCTATCCGTGCAATAGCCTTGAGGTGAGGAGCTGGGGACCACCCGAGGTGTCTATTGCTATCATCTTTTCCTGGCATCACTATCCTATACTTGGACTTTCTTGGACATTTGGGTTTTCATAAGAGACTTTATTTTTGTGTATCCAGAGGCATTCTCCTATGGGATGTTTTCTGGTCTTACAGTTTTTTTTTTGTTTTTTGACTTAGCACTGTGGAAAATAATTTTATTCTCTATTGCATGGACTTTTCTATTGGTCTCACACTGCACGGGTTAGTGTATTTGTCACCATTTTGTGAAATATTGGAGTCACCCCCCATTGTATATTATTATGATTTACACTGTGTATTTTATTATGTTGGTTATTATGTTGTTCTAAGTTCACTTTCCCTCATCACATCCACCCATTCAGACACTTGCGTCACCCCCTACCCTACCCACCCCACCATTACAGCGCAGACACCACTCCCTCCCTTTTTCCACTTGCTATTTCTTTCTGCCTAGTACAGATTGTTAGGCGTCTGCTGCAGTATTCCTAGTCCACCTCCCAGCCCACCCCCCTCGGTAGCGCAGGAGCCTTTCCATATATTTATGCTTTGTTCATATTTCATGTCTGAGGTTTACAACCACTTTTTTTTTAAAAAGACTTTAATGAGTTGGCACGGTTTTCAGTAGTAAATATGGATTGTTGGGTTTCAGTCTCTGGTGGTGTTTTTTTTTTTGTGGGGCGGCAGGGGGCACAGCCACTTCAGAGAAAGGCTCTATTTACAGCAGATTAGACATTCTGAAGTTACTCCTTCCATGGGGTGTTTATAACATGAGTCAGAAATAGCTCCCTGAGACCTCTTTATCTTTTCTTGCTTCTCTTTTTCTATTTTTTCCTGGGCTCTTTCCCTTGTTACTTGTTCATCCACTTTTCTCTTCTTTACCTTTTGGTTTCTCCATTTAACTAACATATAAACCTAATAGGCCTTTAGAGCTGGTTATAGGCCTGGTTATATAATTTTTGAGTTTTCAGCTCTTTCCTGTTTGTTTTTTTGTGATCAAATTGTGGATTTGCAATTTCTTTGGTCTAATGTTTCAGCTAACTATAGAATTAGCTGTCCAATCAGAGTGCATTTTCACTTTTTGTGATGTTGTGAAGTTCTAGATTTACACATCTTTTTGTTGTATGAATCTACGGCAATTCCCATATATTCACAAATACTGTTTGCTTTCAAATTGCTATCCCATTGCCTCTATTGTGTGTGTTATGAAGACAATAAAGCCTTTTGTAAAAGAAAAAGAGAGTCAGAAGTAATAGTATGAACATTTGATTGTATCTATAACTTGTTGTTGCTATTCTTTTTTTTATTTTTTAGCGTTTGTTACTAAAGCCCCTTTCACATGGTCGGACCATGTGCAAGCGGATCCGCCCTGTGTGGAAGGGGCCTAACTGATCATATGTCATCCTTTGTATTTTATTACTAGCTCTTCCAGTAAAACAGTTGCTAAAAAAACAAATGTTTCCTCATTCCTAATAGAGGAGTTTTCCAAGATGAAGGAGGAGGTTCCCACAGCATTAGTAGAAGCCCACGTCCGTAAGGTGGAAGATGCAGCAAAAATAACTGGCAAACCTGACCCAGGTTATGGCCTCGAGAGCAGTGGAATTGCTGGCACTACTTGTGAAGAGAATGAGCGAATAAGTGAGCGAATAGGTAAGCGCAGTCCTTATATTTTTTAGTCGTTTTCTGTTATCTGTCTGCTATAATTATTACTTCTAGCGATTATACTTGGAAGAGTCATCCTTTATGTGACCCAAACGAAAATTACAGGTACCACTCGAGGCTCCACCAGTTCCTCTTCTGTAGTAACCAATAAGTTCTGCATTGGAGATGTGGCCTGGTTGGAGCCTGGGCTGAGGCTGTCTTACACTTTCTTACGGGGATTTGCAGATACAGTATTTGCGACTTGCAGGACTTTTCCTTTTTGCATTAGATGCCTTTATACACATCATAGGTTATGTAGAGAGATGGAGACATGTTATACTTGAATTCATTAACTGACAAATAGTTGTCTGTTGTAATTTTTGTATGATATTTGAATTTTTTATTTGTAGAGGAAAATACTACGGAAGAACCTCCTTCAGAACCACAGCCCACAGAAGAGAGGAAAGAACCAAAGGTAGCCCTAAATTGTACACAACATGATTATTTTGCACTTAAAGGATAAGTGCTCTTTATGCAAAGTGCAATAATATTTTTTGCCCTGACCTAAACAAACCCACCCTGGTTTTCCGGCCATTTGCAAGATCTGGTGTAAGACGTCTGCTAAACCCAAAGGGAGGCCTTCATCAGCATAAAGGTATACCTTCACTTTTCTAGGTGAAGGGATGTGCATTGATCCCGATGGGTTCATAGATAGTTTGCCATTCAGCCATCTAGGTTCAGGGAATGCCCATTCAAAATGACAGACTAAACTTCTAATCCTTCCTGTGCCACCGCACAGACTACCAGACCTACCCCAATGAGCCTCCTGTACCAGCTCGGTCTCTGGAATTGTATCCCAACCTGGCCAGTGGTCTCTCTACCAAAGAATACACTTGTCTCTTTTGGAACATGTAGGTCCAGCAGTTTTGCACGGAATGCATTAGATCTGCCATACCTGTTTGTCCCCAGTGGGGTTCCTCTGGCTTTTCTTGTCGGCTAAGACATATATATACTGACTGATGTTCTCCCAGGACTCTGACCTAGTAGTCTTACCTCTGCACTCCAGATATTCTCCTAGGTGCTGGTCCCATTGTTGTGCAATGTGTTTTCTCATGGCACCCCCTTTGCGGGACACTCAGGTGACCTCTTATGGAGAAAACTGGTGAATTGGGGATCTGGCACTCCATGAGGTAATGCCCCTGAGATGGGATATTGTACATTTACTGAAAAAGTCATAAGAATGATCATAAAATGGGCCAAAGGGAAAGGGGGTTGTTTAAAAAGAGACAGTCATCCTCAGAGTGTGCCCAGAAACTATGTAAAAGAAACAGGGAGGGGAGGCGCCACTCTGAGTTTAGTATTAAAGTAGAAACATTTATTGCATGAAATTAAAGGCACTTACAAGATATAAGTGGAAGTTGTGCTCATTAAGAAGTATACAGTCGTGGCAGCTCTAATGTGTCCCACTGGCTCCACACGCGTTCTGTATTGCTGGTGGAAAGAGTCTGGTGGATGTTGTTTTGCTGGATTGATATATATGTATATATATATATATATCAGAGGAAGCTCTAAGCTGATCAGCTTGAACTGCGGAAGAGAAAATTCCATCACTGGCATGGGGCAGGAGAAAGGGATCAGGACTGTTTTTTATGAAGAGTATGCTACGCGCTTGGAGCTCACAGCCCCTTCTACTGGCCTGCTGCTCTCTGTGGGAGAGCATCAATAAATATGCTCTCGAAAGCATTACGTCCATGGCTGTGGAACTACAATGGCCAGCAGACCCAAAACAGTGGGATAAAAGAGTTAAAATGCTTTCAAGTAATAAAATATGTGGCATAAAAAGGTCTAGCAATATATGATGTATAAAAGTTGACATCAAATGTAATATGGAGCACATATTGAGCTAAATTGAAAATGTGCTGATTTGCTGGGACAGCAACGTGTATATAGACATAGCTACAAAAAAAAAAAAAAAATGTGTATAAAAACTTATTTATACATACATAAGGATTATGTTATATAAAATTCATATGTGTGTATAGAAGACAGGTGTCATAATATGTATATGTGTGTACTCCTTGACTGCACCAACATGTGTAAGTGCTGCCTCCCTATAACCATAAAAAGCAACACATCTGTAATATTACATATAAGAGATGGTTACTTACAAATACCACCACCCTCAACCGCAGACTAAGAACCCATCGATGTCCAAATTCAAGATGATGACCATAAGGGTCCACTGTAAAAAAAATGAAATTATGTTAAAAAAACTGGTCTATATGTGCATGTGTTATAACAAAGTATGTATCTCAAGCTCTTCATTGAGCCCCCTTGGCGAGAGAGTATTTAAAGAATATATCCAGAAAGTCTCCTGCCGGCAAAACTGTTTAAAACGCTCTGCAGCAGGAAGATTTCTGGAGATGGCCTCAATCACCCAAACTTGGAGACCCACAGTGGATTTTTGATGTTCCATCAGGAAGTGTCTGGGGACACTGTGTTTGTCACATCCCTGCTTAATGATAGTCCTCCCTACATACAGGAGGCCACAAGGGCTTGTCAGGCATTATATAACATACTCACTAGAGCAATTATGAAACTCTTTAATGGTATATCTCTTTCCTTTTGTTGTGTATGTTTTTTGCCTGTGATGAAAAAATTTACACGTAAGGCATCGTTTTTTTCTGCCATTGGAACATGCCTACTAGTGGGATGAGGGAAGCACTAGGTGCTATTTGGCTTTCAATGTTTTTGGCCCTGCAGTAGGAGACTTTGGGTTTCTGTGTGAAAGAACAACCCCGAGATGGGATCTTCCAACAAAATTGACCAATGTTTGATTTGAATGTTTTCCATTTTTTTTGTAGCAATAATGGAATTGTGTCATAAACCGTATTGGTTGGGGTTCATCTGATATGATGGGCTTAGGCAAAGGCTTAGATGTATACCGTTGAAAGGCATCTTCCTCAAGGGTGGAGGGGTATCCTTTATCCAGGAATGTATTGGTAAGATAATGGCCTTGGCTCTGGCAATCCTCGTCCTTGGTTCAATTGCAGTGGATCCTGTGAAACTGGCTCCTGGGGATATTTTTGATCCACCTGGGGTGGTGACAACTCTGGTAGTGGATGAATGAGTTCCCAGCAGTGGGTTTCACGTAGTTGGTGGCATCTATATGCAAGTCACTGTGGTAAAGTTCCAGGTTGAGGAAAGCCAGTCTGTCGGGATCTACCATATGGGTGAAAGATAACCCCAGGTTGTTGTGGTTACAATGCAATATAAACTGTACCAGACTATCTATGGTACCATCCCATATGATGACTATGTCAATCAATATAGCGCCCATAAAAATTATGTTGGCTATAAAGGGATTGTTGTGTAAAATATACTGGAGTTCCCAATATCTCATGGTTAAATTTGTATAGTTGGGGGCAAAATTTGCACCTATAGCTGTGCCTTGGGTTTGTAAATAATGACCGTCCTCAAATTTAAAGTAGTTGTGTTTTAAGAAGAAGTGTGTTGCTTCTAATATAAAATTAGCTTGCCTCGGATTGATGAGCTGGTCTGCAGATAGTAAATGCTCAGCTGCCATCAGGCCTACATCATGGATCTACATGACATCTAGGGACACCCACAGCAATGTGGGTTCCCACCTATAGGAAGAGAGCATCTCTAGTAGGTGTGTCATCTCTTATGTACGATGGAAGGTCCTGTGCCAAGGGCTGCAAAGCTCTCTTAGATTAAATAATTTCCCAATCCAAGTTTTCTTTCCCCATAAAAAGATTTTACAAGACCCCTTATTTTTTTGCACAAAATTTATAAGGACCCCAACAACCCACCAGGATGACCCATTATTGCTCCTATGGAGAGCGTCACTAGTGGCTTCTGTATGTATGTATGTGGACCGGTTCTTGCAGCCCTTGGCACAGGACCTTCCATCTTACATAAGAGACGGCACCCGCCTACTAGAGATGCTCTCTTACTATAGGTGGGAAACCACATACCTGTGGGTGTCCCTAGATGTCATGTCCCTATATACTTCAATCCCCCATTATGTAGCCTGATGGCAGTTGAGCATTTCCTCTCCACAGACCCGCTCATCAATCCGAGGCAAGCTCCTTTTATACTAGAAGCAACACAATTCTGCTTAAAACACAACTTCTTTGAATTTGAGGACAGTATATATTTACAAACTAAAGGCACAGCTATGGGGGTACATTTTTGCCCCCAGCTATGCAAATTTAATTCATCTTTAATTCGGACATCGTTGGTCTGCGGTTAGGGGTGATGGTATTTGTAAATAACCATCTTTTATATGTAATATTACCAATGTGTTGCTTTTTGTGGTTAAAGGGAGGCAGCACTTGCACATGTTGGTTCGTATCTACATATGTGCAGTCTCGGAGTACACACATATACATAATATGACACCAGTCTTCTATATACACATATGCATTTTATATAACCTAATTCTTTTGTATGTATAAATATGTTTTTATACACATTTTTTTTATATATATATATATATATATATATATATATATATATATATATATATATAGAGATATTTCTATATACACATATTGCTGTCCCATCAGATTACCAGCCTTTTCAATTAGGCCAATATGTGCCCCATATTACATTTGATGTCAACTTCTATACATCATATATTGCTAGACCATTTTATGCCCCATATTTCATTATTATATAGACAACCTATATACTATATTATAAAATTCACAGGCTCTTAGATTTTAACTTTAAGAGCCCATGCCACCTAGATCCTGCATCCGAAGAGAAGGCAGGGGCATAGGTGGAGCAGACCTGCAGGTCAGTTAAATGATGACGCTTCCTGAGAACGTAATTACGAAGCGTACGTCGAGGCGGTACCTGGTCACGCTACGCACGCCATTTCCAGCCCTGCTGGTTGTCGGACTCAAGCAGGTGGAATGCACGCCCTCCACAGATGTGGTGGGAACACAGCGAATCCCTGCAGCACTAGTTTACGAGCCAGCAGCCACACATTTAAATGTAAGTAGCCATTTGGCTATCTTTTTTATTGCTGTTTTAAATACATGGAATTATGGTATGGATGTTTTACATTAGCATTTTATATTTGGCCGATACTTATGAGGAGGAAGGTGTACATTATCTCCAAACACAGTCTATGTGAGCAGGCACTATCCTGCACAAGCCTATATTAACTTTCTTTTTGCACAAGCCTATATTAACTTTCTTTTTGGGTAAAGAATTGAATGCTTTCTCGTAAGCAGACTACATATCCAGTCACTTTGGGAATTTTATCACAGTCTGGTGAAGGATTATGTCTATAGAAGTTAAAGCGGAGTTCCACCCAGGAAAACAACATTTGCCCATATTGCTTAAAAAAATTAAATAAAAAAAAAAGTGAAAAAATAAATAAATAAATACTCACCCGAAATACCTGTTGCTATGCGGAAGTCCGTAATCTGCCTCTTCCACTCCGCGGTGCCTTTTCTTCTTGTCCTTCTGCTTGTGAATGGGGCGCGCTGCTTTCTGGGAACTGTGTGTGTTCTCAGAGAGCAGCGCGCCCATTCATAAGCCAGCGTGAGACTCACGCAGGCGCAGTAGGAAATGGGCAGTGAAGCCGTACGGCTTCACTGCCTGTTTCCCATAGTGTGAATGGCGGCGCGGGACCCGGAGCGATCGTGGGATCGGCATCGGGGGGGCCATCAACGTGGGCAAGTAGGACAAGGTAAGTGTCCTTATTTAAAGTCAGCAGCTACACTGTTAGTAGCTGCTGACTTTAAAAAAAAAAAAATTGCGGCTGGAACACCCCTTTAATCACAGCAGCATGAAATGGATGTTCTGATTTGTTGATGGACTTTGACCAGTCATCTTGGTCCAAATATTGGGACTGATCACTTTTTTTGAATTTAGTTTTTTTCACTTTATTAAGTTAAATAATGTATGCGTTTTATTGATTCACTCATGATTATTTATGTTCGTACAAATTGGTTGACCAACTAAGGAGTAGTTGTTCAAGCAGTTTGAATTTATTAATCCTTGTTGGTATTCAATCACCTACTAGTGCCCCCTTTATTTTTCACATATCACTAGGAGCACATCACTCTTCTAGGGGAGCAGGTTGATTATTTAATTTATTTAATTATATATTTACTCTGGCGCAAAGTTTCTACCATATACCTTTTTCACAGGATACCTTCATCACACACTAGGCAGTGGAGGTTAAAAAAATTCAAGTCAATATCTGACATTTAGCAGAAAGGCCTTGCAGGCAGGGGTCCCACCCTAAAGTAGGCCTGTGGTTCTTTTTTTATCCTCTCAGGTGTGCCATCCTGGAAGGTAATAGGAGAAAACCTACGTTAGACTTGCCGGTAACAGTATTTCTGCGAACCTTCCAGGACGGCAGGCCTACTTCCCGTCCTATGTGGAGGGAAAGATAAGCTAAACGCTAGGTGGTAAGTACCTATGTGGAACGATGTCCCTTGTGAAGCAATTCGGGATTACATTATTACATACTGGGGATCAAGGGAAAGGTTGGGGACTTATAACAAGCTGTCAATTGATTGTGTTTCTTGTGGGGAGGAGCCCTCATCTCTCAGGTGTGCCGTCCTGGAAGGTTCGTAGAAATACCGTTACTGGTAAGTCTAACGTAGGTTTTCATGCGGTTGTTGCCAGTGGCTATAGCCAAGCATTAATCACTGTGTTCTTGAGGCAGAGACAGCAACACTGAGTGTGTTGATGTGGGAATCGAGCAATTTTCTTACTAGCAACCCATAGTTTCAGGGAAAAAAATGGCACCATCTATGGCCGGACATTATCGCCTCATCTACATTTTGGAGTGCCAGAAAAGATGGTTATTATATTTCATTTGCATTTTCTGTGTAAATAAGCGCAAAGTCAAAGTCGGATGTTCACAATCTCAAACTTGTAAACAAAAAAATACTCTGATTTTATTCTTAAGTAAGGGCACAGTCACTCTTTGTGTTGTGTTTACACGCCTGTGCCAGTGCAATGCACTACCATTTGATATGGTTTTTTTTTCTATTGTGAATAAAATATGATTTTGTAAGATATACACATCATTGCATTCTTGTATGTACATTTTACCCAGCATCCCAATTTTTGGGGAATTGCGGTTGAATTATCAATACTTTTTCCACTGCCTTATTGAATCCTCTAATTGATGCCCTTTTTATGGTTATTGTTAATGTGCGTTGCTTACAGTACAAAGCAATAAAAAAAAAGGCCATACCTACTGTCTACTGCATTGTTCCTACATAGAATTTTTTTTTAATGTTTCACGTATAGAATAAGATTGTTGACTTTCTTATAAAATAAATTAACACCCGAGTCCTCTTTTTATCAGATGGAGCTCCCAATGGCCGGCCAATAAATATATAATTTTTGATTTCTGTTCTTCAGCAGGATTCACCTACAGAGCCTGTAGTAGAAGAGGATGTAAAGGAGCGTGTTTGTGATCCTGCAAAGAAAGAGGAAGAGAAGATCAAAGATGACACAGACAAGGACTCTGAGAAGAGTGATGTAGATATGGGTAGGTTTCTCTTTCCTCCAAACTAATTTTTGTGCTATACATTTTCTAGCAGGGAGCTGTGCCTCAGAAGCATTCTTTCGTTGGATAGGTCTACAGTGTTCACCAGTCAGTGATGTGCATGTTATCGCATGCATCCTGGTCGAAATGAGCGTAAAATACCGTATTTATCGGCATATAACATGCACAGGCGTATAACGCGCACCCTAACTTTAAGGCCGCATACACACGATCAAATTCATCTGCTGGAAACGGTCCGACGGACCGTTTCAGCAGACAAATTCGATCGTGTGTACGGGCGAGCAGATGGGTTTTTCCAGCAGACAAATTTTAAAGCATGCTTTAAAATCTGTCTGCTGGGAACCCGTCTGTCCGACATGTCTGCTGGTTAGTACACTAACCAGCAGACATATCTGTCCGCACATGCGTCGAATGGATTCAACGCATGCGCGGAAGTGTTTTACTTCCTGGTGATGGTGACGTGGCGGCGTCAACGTCACCGTCACATCACCGCGCTGTCTGCCGGCGGGGATTTTGGTTTGATCGTGTGTACACGATGAAACCAATATATCCCAGCAGACAAATCCGATCGGATTTATTTAATGGTGTGTACGCGGCCTAAGAGGAAAGTTTCAGGGAAAAAACGTTCCACAGCCCCCTGCGTATAATACGCAGGCACAGTTTACCCTCAATTTTCAGAGTAAAAAAGTGAGTGTTATACGCCAATAAATACAGTAATTAGATTTTTAAATTTTATAAGCTTCTCTTGTGTTGACACTTAGAAGTAAAGTGACATGGGGGTGTTGGTCCTCAAAAACTCTTGTCAGAATTTGAAAAAGAAAGTATTTTGCTTATGTCATATGTATTTACTATCACCTTCATGTGCTTTCTGTGTTCTGCTGTTTGACTTTTCCTGTTGCATTTTTTTATTAAGGTGTCAGTCCACCTAAAAGCAATGGCCCAGATTCACAGAGCGATTACGCCTGCGCAACAGGAGATGCGCGTGCGTAAGTCCAAATGTGCGCGTGCGTTTCGATGCACGGCATCCCCAAAACGAGATACGCAAGAAATCTACTTTTTTTGGTCCAGCGTAACTTCGTTAGACAGGCGCATCCGTCTGCGCAAAACTGCGCTAGACAGACCATTGATTTGCTACTCAAATATGCTAATGAGGGACTTACGGGGATCCACAAAAGAACGTTGGGGCAGCGCAGGCTACGCAGTGTGCGCAACAGCAAAATGTCCTGTCTAAAATTAGACCATATAAAAGCTGGTCTAAAAAGAGAAAAAAAGTCTACATGTTAGATAAAGCAACACTGTTAGTGAGGAGCTCAGCAGTCACACGTGTTGCACAACAATCTGTATGCCAACATGCCAGGGGCATCGTCGCGCATAGCTATACTACTGACTTTAGATGAACAAAGAAGGATGAGGGCACTAAGGAGGGCACGGGAGATGTTTTTTTTTTATTTTTTTTTTATTTTTATTTGCTTATATAAACTTTACAATTTAATCTAATCTAATACAATATTCTTATCTGATACAAGCCCCTCACTCTTCACTCTTCACGGGAGAGGATATATCACACACGCATAGACATCTATGGCATGAGTGATTCTGAGGTGTCTCGCATCTTCAGATTCACCCCTCATGCCATCATGGAATTAACCACAACCTTGCAGGAGGACATCAGCAGCCCAACACATGGCACTACCCATGACACCCATGACAGCTACATATACAATCGTAGCCCCATCCCCACAGATTTCGAACAGAACATGTATGGGGACAGCTGGCTGGTTGGTGAGTGACATGGGTGGCAGGCATGACTGGCCCCCCCCATGATGCACACATCACAAGGGGCACATGCACTACTAACATCCTCCTGTCTTTTCCCTTCAAGGTGACTCTGCATATGCACTGGGACCCCATCTCATGACCCCATCTCATGCCAGCTCACATATGCATCTTTGCACGTTAAACACACACATTAATCATGGCACAATGAGAATGCATGCATGCACACCACTGTGGTCCCTAGCACAGACACATCACATCCTCATCACATTGGATTGGCACAAGCCCACCATGCAGGACTTGTGAGCAGCAACGCCATGCCACGGCTCCAATTATGTCACTGTACATTCATACACCATTCACACGGACCTGGGGATCACTTCTCCACCACAAATGAGGGTGACACCCCTTTTCCCGCAGGAATATCACCCCCACATTCCAAAATCATACACAAACAGAACCAAAAAAATAAAATAAATGGCGAGCAAAAATAAAAAATGCCCAGCAAAAATATAATTTAAACAAAATAACAACAAAGAAAACACATAAAAGACAAAAATCACTCTGCAAAACAGTCCCCAAATATCTCAAAGACACGTCACAAACAAACAAACAAACGCTAATAAACAAAAGCACCTTGCTGTATAGGGAGGGATACAAAGGGATGTACTTTTGCAAAGGAAGTGCATTTGTGTCTGTCTATTTATGCTGTTTGCGTAGTTCACTAAGTTGCCCGGGTCCACTTCCAATTTCACTGATTGCGCCGTTCCCGAGTTGTGAGCATGCGCACAGAGGTGCTGACCATGGTCTGCTTCAAGCGCTCATGCGCGAGCTGGCCGGCCCTTCATTTGCATGGGGTCACGGCTCATTTCAATGTAACACGCCCACGTCCTTCCCAATTTGTATTACTCCGCCTTACGCCTCTGAAATAACGTTACGCATGCGCAATTTTCTGCGCAAAAGCTACGAGAATAGGGTGATTACGCGGCTACATTGCGCAAGTCTAACGTAAAGGTGGTGCGCTACGCCGGTCCAATAATGCGCAGATGTACCTGAATCTGGCCCAATGTTTTTGTTACATTTTGATTGATTGTACATCTCTCCCCGTCGCACTGTCACATATCCCACCACTAAGTCAGCTACTAACCGAACATCCAGACGCAATAGATACTGCCAGATCGGTTTTTAGCCTATCCTTGGCAATATGACCTGTTATATCTTATATTTATGATGGGGATTTCAAATGCTCTATACTTCTTGATTGGTGCCTGTTGCACTTTACATTTGAATGTATATCCTGTTTATTATGCTCTATCAATTTCACTTTGATTTTTAAAAAAAACATGGATTTCTGCAGCATATTTGGCAAGTACAGAATCGCAGGATATATAAAATAATATGCGAAGTGGTTGGAAGGAAGCTTCAGAATGGCAAAGATGTTTTTATTACAAACTATGTGAGCCGACTGCAGTACCTCTTTAATATAAAATAATTTTCAAGTCCAGCAGAGTGAGATTGCCTCATAATGGCCACAGAATGTGCAGAACCAGGAGAAAGTGCAGAAATCTCACTGACATTTCTTCAGAAACTGAATTGTACCACAAACCAAAAAATGTAGAGGTCTCGCGCCACACTAATTGGCTTTGTTTTTACAATAGCTGTTCATACCTCTCCAAACTCTTTCCTCAGTATTTATTGGGCTAACTTTTTAACCATATGTCGTATAGTAGAATAATAATCATGTGTAGAATAATACAGAGGGAATAGTATGTCAAATTCATGATATTTTACATATCCTGTATATGTGCATTTCAATTAATCTTATTTGCGTTTATTGCAGGAGATGGGGACAAAGTCTCTGATAGTAAAGAAGGATCAGAAGAAACGGATAAGGAGGAACCCACGGTGAAGAACAAGGTGGAGAGGGACATTGGAGAGGGAAACCTCTCTACAGCTGCTGCTGCTGCCTTGGCTGCTGCTGCTGTGAAGGCAAAAGTAAGTAATAATCTTGGCCTTGGTTGGCCCAGTTTTACCCAACAAGCGCAGGCCTCATATTCCTTACTAACGCCATGTGTGCAGAAAAATTGATGAAAAAAATGCACAAATTTCACTTACAGAAATATCAGTTTACTTCCGTTTTCATGTGCATCTCCCTGAGTTTTATAGATGTTGCAGAGTACTGCACAGAGAAAATCTGCATGTGATACCATTGTTGTGTGAACATGGTATATAGAGAACAGTTGTTTTCTTTGTGCCCTTGCAGAGCACGTGCAGAAAAACTCATGTCTCTATGCATGGTATAAACGACACCTTAGGCCTGTTCCACACCAGGCGGGCGCCATTGGAGTCCGCTTGCTTAGCGAGGAATTTGTCTGTTGATCAGACACAGCCTACCATGACAGACACAGCCTACTTTGACAGACACAGCCTACTTTCCTCTATGGGCTGTCGGATGTAAGCCTGTTCCCCGGGCAGGACACCACCGTCCCCTAAACAGCAGGGGGCAGTGGACATTAGGCTCACAAATGAACCATCAGACAGAACACACAATACAAGGGTAAAATAAAACAAAACAGCCTCTGCAGGACCCCTACTCTACTCAGCAGACCCATAGCTGGTCCACTATGTAAAGGAAGCAAAGATATCCTCCTCTACTCTCTGAAGTAGCCATTTCCACTTATTATCCTCCTCTACTGTGACACATTTGTTGATGAGTTTACACCCCCGAGGATTCTATTGTGGACTAGACGTAGTGGAGCTAGTCCAGGGGAGCCTACCTCTATGCTTGTATGTGAGCTGTTCTCTAATAAGAGAGTCATTCACAGATGCAATCCATTATGAAAGTGTAGGGGTCGTTGCAAGACAGCCATTTTCTAGCTATTAGTTTCCTAGTCAGGAACAGCAGTCTAAGGATGGCAATATACGTATGTGGTGTGTGTACAGTACATCATCTAGCCAGCCTAGTAAACAGAGTTTAGGATCGGTGGTAAGTTTGAGATTCCATTGCTATTGATAGTGTTAACCACGGCTGCCCAGAACCTCTGCACATTAGGACATCTCCACAGCATATGGACCAGTTGTACCATTGTCAACCAGACAGAGGGGACAGAGTGGATCATTCCTTTGCCTTTTGTGCAATTTTTCAGGTGTGTGGTATGTGCGATGAATAATG
Source organism: Rana kukunoris (assembly GCA_029574335.1). NCBI lineage: Eukaryota > Metazoa > Chordata > Amphibia > Anura > Ranidae > Rana > Rana kukunoris. The sequence continues at coordinate 146,375,745 of CM056050.1, read as the reverse complement.
AATAGTTGGGTACGTTTTTGCGAAGAAGATAGTGACACTTTAAGTACATTGTCTTAGATGGTGTTTCATTCCTCGTCCGAAATACGGCCTATGTCTGCTCCCCAGTCAGTTCTACACTTCAGAGTCATTGCTTTAGAGACATGCCCAAGAAGGGAGTTATATATAGAAGAGATCTGTCTCTTTCTAGTAGACGACCCAACCAGTTGGGTGAGCACCACAGGTCTAGCGAGCTCCCAAGTGGAGGTCGCCGCCTGCGCTGCAATAGCATGCCGAAGCTGCAAGTACTGGAAAAATAAGGTATTAGGCAGGTCAAATTCTGTGCGCAGAGATTGGAAGTCGCAGAGTATTCCTCCACAATACAGTTGTGGAATATAGTTTATTCCACTCCTTGACCAATTGGAGAAATTTTTAAGCTTGTTTAATTCTGGGTAGTTATGGTTATTCCAGATGCGTGACCAGTAAGTATACCCCATGTATTGCAGGTGTTGTTTGGCCTTGGTCATAGAAGTATGAGTGTGGGGTATTGAGTCAAAGCTCCTAGTTCACCAGCCTCTATGCACTACACAATTCCATCACTGGACACCTGTGTTCATACTACATTCCTAATAGGATCAGAGGGCTCCGGGTATAACCAGCCCGTCGGGTGTTGTAGTTGAACCACCATAAAGTAATAGAATGGGCTTGGTACTGCCAGCCCATCTGAATATTTGGCCTCCTGTAAGGTTTCTAATTTATTCTCGGAGCCTGTTTCCTCCATATCAGTGCACGGTAGATAGTGTTACACCTTTTAAACACAGGGATTGGGATCCAGATAGGGGCGTTGTGGAGTGCATATAATATCTGGGGATTCCAGATCATCTTGACCAAGTTGCAGCGGCCAACTACTTAATCCAGCTAGTCGTTTTTTAAGCCTGTTCCTTCTACACCTGACTGCCATCCATTTCCCCAGCTGTTTTAGTGGATAATATTGGATTGGATGTCGGCGGGCTGCTCTATAGAGGAGAGTCAAGGGTCTAATTGGGTCCACCTGAAAAACTGACAGGCAAATACGATCAGTTGCCTAGTGTGAAAGTGGCCTAAGTCTTTTCATTTTTCACAGAACTTCTTTTGTTTGTGAAATGGTACAAGAAGTAAAGGGATTGTTTTCACAATAGTGAATGATGAGTGAAGCAAAGTTATGGACTACTGAAGTGCAGATTGGAGTCACACTGTAACTGTAGCTGTGGTACTGAAGGAGCCTCCTATGCAGGCAGGAGGGGTTATGGAGGATGTGACAGGCAAAGTTTAAAGACAGCCATGTTCTTTTTAGCTTGCAATTATCAGTCAACTAGAATGGTAAACATTTTAAGAGAAATTAATACATTATATACATCATGCATCAGTAACCTATCCAAAGGCCTGCGATTTCTAAGAAACTGCTGGTATTTGATCGGACAGCAAATAAACATAAGCCATACAGGAAAAAGTCGTTTCTCAGCATCTGGATGAACGTAAATGGCCTTAGTCTGAACCAAATAGTAGCACTTGTATAGCATAAATACCACCTATTTCTAATCATAATTATGTGCCATTAATTAGCACCTGGCTGCAGTGGAGGAACGCAAGATCAAGTCACTGGTGGCTCTGCTGGTGGAGACGCAAATGAAGAAACTGGAAATCAAACTGAGGCACTTTGAGGAGCTGGAAACCATCATGGATAGAGAACGGGAGGCGGTGAGTCCTGAAACATTTTAACATTTTCTACTTATGTATGTTTGTTAAAGGAAAGACTGTATTTTAGTTTTGGATACAAAGGGAAAGGTTGGACCTTTTGCCAAAACTCTAATGCCGCGTACACACGATCGGTTCGTCTGATGAAAACGGTCTGATGGACAGTTTTCAGCCGACAAACCGTTCGTGTGTGGGCCCCATCAGTTTTTTTCCCCATCGGTGAAAAAAACGAAGAACCTGTTTTAAAATTATCTGATGGTTAAAAAACTGATAGGAACAAACGATCGTCTGTGGGGAAATCCATTGGTTAAAAATCAACGCATTCTCAGAATCAAGTCGACGCATGCTCGGAAGCATTGAACTTAATTTTTCACAGCACGTCGTCGTGTTTTAAGTCACCGCGTTCTAACACGATTGTTTTTTTAACTGATGGGTGTATAGGCAAGACTGATGAAAGTCGGCTTCATCGGATAGCTGATGAAAAAATCCATCAGACTGTTTTTACCGGATGAACCGATCGTGTGTACAGGGCATTACTGTCTGTCTTCCTTCTGGGGAGATTCACACTCCCTGCCAAACACTGTCGCTAAAACAGAAAGCAAAGAAGAAATTCTAAATGTAAGATTTGTCATGAGAGCAAGAGATGAGGGAAATTCTTCCAATATGGACAAATGTTCTAATGGCCATTCTCTAATGCCTCGTACACACGATCATTTTTCAGCATGAAAAAAAAACGTTTTTTTTTCCAACTTCATCATTAAAATGATATTGCCCACACACCATTGTTTTTAAAAAATGCTCTAGCAAAGCGCGGTTACGTACAACACGTACGACGGCACTATAAAGGGGAAGTTCCATCCTTGGGGCTGCTTTAGCTGATTCTGTGTTAGTAAAAGACGATTTGCGCTTTTCTATCTGTTACAGCGTGATGAATGTGCTTACTCCATTACTAATGGTAGGTTTACCAGAAAGAGCGTTCCCTTCTCATGCTTCTGGGCATGCGCATGATCTTAACGTCGTTTTAACCCACACGCGATCATTTTTTACAACCCGAAAAACTACATAGTTTAAAACGTTGTTAAAAAATGCAGCATGTTCGAAAGAAAAATTGATGTTTTTTCAGAACCTGAAAAATGATGTGAAGCCCACACACAATCATTTTAAATTACATTTTTTTTAAACGTCGCTTTTTTCATGCCGAAAAATTATCGTGTGTACGCGGCATAAGATGGTTATATCTGGTTATTTCTGGGGGGGGGGGGTGGTTACCTCTTACTTCTGTTCTATATTCAAAATAGGAACCCCATTGCTATCCAGCGATGTACACGAGAGCTTCGGCTCTCCGGGGACTCTCCTTCACGCCGCTGTTGTCAATCACAACCAGTGAACCAGTGGGGAGAGAGAGGGCATGCTGCTCTGTATGTGAACGGAGAGCAGCAGGTGCCCCATAGCTAGCTGTTTGCTCTGAGGGCACTCTGCAGAAGAGAGGGGCCAGGAGTGCCAGCGGGGGGGGGGGCCATAGGAGAGGAGGATCGAGGCTGCTCTTTGCAAAACCACTGTACAGAGCAGGTAAGTATAACATGTTTGTTTATTTTGTAGTGCCTTTAATATCACTTTAACTGTTCTCCAGTCTATCCAGAACTAAAGAAAAGTTTTGACATGCATTTTAAATATAGTTCATTATCCTTCGACATCCTATATAGATTGTCAAATAAACTGTATGGATTGTAACTGTAAATTTGTCTAATTATATTTATCTCTAGAATGCAGTAGTTGGTGTTGCTCGGTAATACTCTGAATGGACATCACCTGGATATGTGCACATTTAGGGCAGATTCCCATCTGTGTGTTTGCATCTTACCATAACCCACAATAATTTAAGGATATAGCTGCGTTGCTGTATGCTGCAATTTATTACAAATGGTACCCCAACACACAAATACAGCATAATACAACACAAATGTGAACACTTTGCATTGTGGTGCACTCTGTTAGAAAAATTGTGTGGGTGTCTATTTACATGTATATAATATTTTATCACTACATACAATGCCTGGATGTTGTATGTCATCTGCAACATATGTACAAGCAAGGTTTGTAACAGCACAATTGTCTTTTCTGCACTTGAAAGTTTTTTATGTTAGACTTTGCAGAACAACATCTAAAATTCAGATTGTGTTTCTCTTTATAATAGTGTGCCTTTACATGCATTTTTTTGTGCATTGCAGTGTTGAAAGCCCTAACATAATGCATATTAATGAGTGTATGTTAATGGGCCCCAACCATATCTCTTCAGTATAAAATACAACTTTTCTCCTAATGGTTTTGTTTCAGATATATTTTATTGATATGAAGTAGGGATGTTTCTCCGTATTTTGTTTTATATTTATTCAGATTTTGGTGACATCTTCGCCAGCTAAGTTACTTTCCTTGGCATTCTGATTTTAAAGATCTTTAGAACAAAACAAGGCTTGCCCCCATTTGTCACTCGGAGGACTCTCTGGAAGTGCTGATATTTCTTCTATACTTGTATCATCATTAGGGGCCTGATAAAGATTGCTTGTAGAGGAAGCTAGTCGGGAGGGTTTTTGGGAATTGCTTTATTACTGAATAATTATTGATATCTGTATTTTTATTTCACTTTACAGCTAGAGTACCAGCGGCAGCAGCTTCTTGCAGATAGACAGTCTTTCCACATGGAACAGCTAAAATATGCAGAGTTGAGAGCACGTCAGCAGCATTTCCAGCACATTCAGAACCAACACCAGCAGCAACATCAGACCCCCCCAGGCAGCCAGCCTGTACCCCCCACTGCCCATTCCATTCCTGTAACACAAGCTTCTGTGACACCTGCACCAGGGAGCACAGCAAGCATTTCAGAAGGACTGGTACAGCCAAATGCACCCCCATCACAACCACCAGTGAACAGTCAGCAGCAGGGAGGGACACAACCCAGCCCAGCACAAGGTGAGTGACTTTTCTTGCTTCATTTGTGATTTTGTGTGATTGTCACAACAAACATAACAGAGTACTGCCTTGTAATTTAATGTTCCTTTACACATTTATTTATTTATTTATTGACTAAAATATGTCTGGGGGAAATTTTAATAGGGACGTGATAATTTAAACTGAAATTCTTTCCCATCACAAACTTTAAGCTTTTCTACAAATCTTGAGACCCCGGTAGGAAGGATTTTTTCCCCAACTCCCAAATTGTTTGGCTGAATTTGGCCTTTTAAAGATCTGTACATATATGTACCTATTCCTAGAGGACTCTCTGGTCAGATCCCAGAGAAGGAGGCAATATAGCTAGCAGGTATTGGAGTGATTTAGCCACACATGGTTCAAAAGAGGCAAATACACTTCATAAAAGAGTGATAAAGGCCAAAACATATGGAAAAATTTGGCACCATCCAGCTCAACAAAAATAGATGTTTCTGGAAGTGAGTAATGTAAAAGATCTAAGTCAAAGCTTGAATATCAAAGTCCATATATACTGTGGGCGATCACTCCAAACCATGCTCCCTGTTATGCTGTTGTGGACTTATTGATATTGCTGCTAAACTAATACACCTCACTAACCGATCCGTGACTGCTGCTCCTCTCTGCCAATCCCTTCACTGGCTTCCCCTACCCCACCATGGAAAATTCAAAATGCTAAACACAACATGCAAGGCCATTCACAACATCGTCCCCATCTACAGCACCAAACTCATCTGCAGATATCGCCCAAATCGTCCCCCTCCGTTCCTCCCACGACCTCCTGCTCTTTTGCTCCCTGGTTGCCTCCTCCCATGCTCGCCTTCAGGACTTCTCCAGAGCCACTCCCATCCCCTGGAACTCCCTGCCACGGTATGTCCGATCAGCCCTTAACTAACCTCTCCACCTTTAGGAGATCCCTAAAAAATCTATTTATTTAGGGTAGTCTATCCCACACCCACCTAACAACTGTCCCCGAGCCACCCCCATCAAATCATTCTCTGCAGCTATTACCTTTTGTACCCCCACCCCCTCCCTTTAGAATGTAAGCTCTATGAGCAGGGCCCTCCTGTACATTCTGTATTGAACTGTACTGTAATTGTGCTGTCTCCCCTTGTAAAGTGCTGCGTAAACTGTTGGCACTATATAAATCGTGTATAATAATAATAATAATATTGGACTTTGATATTGATATCTGCACTTTTTCAATCACTGGTGTTCTCTAGTGTAGCATTTCTCAACTCCAGTCCTCAAGTCCCCCCAACAGGTCATGTTATCAGGATTTCCCTCAGATTAATAAATAGCTGTGGTAATTACTAAGGCAGTGAAACTGATCAAATCACCTGTGCAAAATAATGGAAAGCCTGAAAACATGACCTGTTGGGGAGCCTTGAGGACTGGAGTTGTGAAACACTGCCCTAGTGCATCTATAGGTACTAGCACCAATATTTACCACTTCTGTTAAGATTGTGGTAGATTTGCTGACTTGTTATTTATTCATTTAAACACTTATCTTGTTTTTGATGAATTCTTTACAGTTTAAGGATTTTCACAATTAGGTAGTGTGGTTACAAAACACATATCTATCATTTTATAGGTGTCTTACCTCACAACGGGCAGCTCTGGAAATAAATTGTATTAATTTGTATTTAGCACCAATTTTTTGCACAGGTTAAGGGAGTATTCCTAAATTTTTCATGAATTTGCCCTTTCCTTTGTTTCCTCAATAGGGAACTAAAGCTGAAAATGCTTTATCTATCCCTAAGTGTATTTTGTGATACAAGAAAATTGTTCTGCCTATAACAGGGAATCAAGATCTGCCTACTGTGCTCCCAAGCCAAAGGGAAATCAAACCCCACCCACTTCAGTATTATTAGTAATAAATACTGTTTCTGGGAGCTTTTTGGATAATCTGTCCGTGTCCAGGTTGGATAGGCTAACCTGCGCTGTCCTAGTGATCACATAGAAAGCGAGGAAAGATCTCTAAGATGGAACACAGACAATGGTTTTAACCTTTCCCTGCTCCTTTTGTTGTCTTTCCCCATTTGCTCAGACAGATACTGCTGGCCAGTAAGGCAGTCCTTACATTGATCTTTATTTCTTCGTTCAACTAGCGGGTTGAACGAAGGGTTGATTCGAGATGGATGGGAGAATCCTTCCTGCTGCAGTATTTTATTCTGACAGCGTGGAGTGTTCCCTGCCATCAGAATACAGTGATAAGTGTTTCCAGCTAAAGCCAGGGGCACTGATCATTCAGAAAAAATAGGACATAAGTCAACTGATTGACTTGTGTACAACAAGCTTTGTCCATACATCAGATTTGGCCCAGTCCCTACTGAACTATTTCAGACATGGAAAGATTATTCATTTTAGTTAATTAGCAGCAAGAAATCACTTCCTGATGGGTTTTTTTGCTTAGGATTCTAAAGCTGTATGTAAAACATAATTTTTGACTTCCTCTGGTTGAAATGTTTGTGTCAAAGGCTTATGGCCCATACACACGATCCGAATATCGGCCGACGGATCGTACGACTTTTTTCGCTTAATAATCGCGAGTAAAATAAAATAGGTTTTTAAACTCACGAAAATTATCGTACGATAGAAAAAAACGATCGGAAGTGATGTCACGTGTTGTAATGTATTTGTATTGTATTGTCGGACGACGGCTGTACTGACTAAACGAAAATCGGACGATCGGACATCGGACGAGAAATATTTTCGCGATTGTCCGATCGAATTTAATCGGATGAACGGTCGTGATCGGCTGTCGAAAGTAGTGTACACACGATCCGAAAATCATACGATCCATCATCGGACGATCGTTTTCGTCCGATATTCGGATCGTGTGTATGGGCCATTAGCCGTACACAATTTGATTTCTTTCATTCATCCCACAGGGATTTAATAAATTCCCCCATCTCCACTAACCAGCATGAATGGAGGATGCTCCCCTGCTGGCTATTATTTTCTGACAGAATACCAGAACAGTAACAGTCACTGTTAAGCTCACAAATATCCACCCTGATCCTTCGATTTTTCAATCAAAAATTGTCAAGCGGCGTGGTGTTGACAGGGGCAATCTTGGCTTGAATTTGGCCTATTCAGTAGGAATCTCTGAAATTTGAGCCGTGTATGTCTAGCATTATGTGCATGTTGTGTGTATTCTACTAATTAATATGGATGACTGTGATTTAATTTCTTTCTTGCAGGTTCTGGTTCGTATACAGGTCAACCACCACCCAATCCCATGATCCCATCAGCAGTACCTGCTCCTGCCCAGCCTCCGGTGCCCGGTAATCAGCACCCCAGCATGCCTTTGCCTGTACCATTTAACATGGGTAGTGACGTAGTTGATTCTGCTCATAACAACCCACCAATTAACCCCTATTCAACTCCCCTTCCCATGCATGGCTCCTTCCCTCCTGCAGCATGTCGGGTCGGTGGACCTTCCCCCATCCCACCTAACCCTTCCATTGCCATATCTTCAGCGCCTCCTAACTTGCCGTCTTCCCTGGGGTCAGCTGCCACACACAGCCCTGCGATCGTAGCTGCAATGCAGGGAGGGGCTCCAATCACAACCAGTCCTGTGCCAGGTGAGCTTAGTAGACAAGGTAAACCTAATTGTGAGTTATAAAATTATTCTGGATCCCATGTTTTAGGGAAACCGCTGGACATCCTGTAAGTATAATGATAAAAAAAACTGTCAAGGTGTGGTATTATGGCAAGGTAACAGTATTATTTTAAATGGATATTCTGTTTGTCATCAAGGAAAGTTGTGCTTAGAAAAAGACTTTTTAAAAATGTTCGCTGCTTATCTCTTGCTTTTGAGCCACTGACAAGCCTGCTTTAGGACTTGGGATTTGCATTTGTTACACAAGGTATTAAAGCCAAAGAATTAGCATGACAGCCAGGCATCTAGCACTTTTAGAAAGAGCTTCATATTGCCAGCCTCCATAATTACTCTTATTGGATGTTTCCTTGAAGTGTCATATAAATGATTATATGCATGGGTCAGTTGAATATACTGTACAGACATGTTTATATCAAGCACATGCATAGTCATAGCCAAAAGTACATGCATTGTCTACATAACCTAAATAACCACTTGAAGAACTATAAGGTACTTTTTGGCATGTAAAAAACAATGTTTTTCAGTCTCCAGAAAAAACTATGTTTTTTCCAACTTCATCATTAAAACGACGTTGCCCACACACGATCGTTGAAAAAAAAAAATGCTCTAGTAAAGTGCGCTAACTTACAACAAATACGACGCACTATAAAAGGGGAAGTTCCATTCGGATTGCGCCACCCTTGGGGCTGCTTTAGCTAATTTCCTGTTAGTAAAAGACGATTTGCGATTTTCTGTCTGTTACAGCGTGATGAATGTGCTTACTCCATTACAAACGGTAGTTTTACCAGAACGTTCCCGTCTCATAACTTGCTTCTGAGCATGCGCAGGTTTTTTACGTCGTTTTAGCCCACACACGATCATTTTTTACAACCCGAAAAACGACATTGTTTAAAACGTCGTTAAAAAATGCAGCATGCTCGGAAAAAAAAAATTGTTGTTTTTCAGAACCCGAAAAATGATGTGAAGCCCACACACGATCGTTTTAAATGCCATTTTTTAAAAACGTCTGTTTTTAACATGCCGAAAAACGATTGTGTGTATGCGTCATTAGAAACACAGACTGTTTCGCCTGTTTTAAAGTGTTTCTAAAGCCAAAAGGTGTTTTATTGTAATGCATTACCTACATAATAAGCCCTGGTTCACACTGGGCTGCGGGAGTGAAATCGCGCGATTTCAGCTGATTTTGCTCGATTTCAGTCCCTCTGGCAGTCCCGATTTCGGCGCGATTTAGGAGACATCTGTTCAGGGTTCTGCACAGATGTCAATGTAAATCGCGTCATGAAATCGCAAAAAGTAGTACAGGAACTACTTTTTGAAATCGGTGCAGCGCCGCAGATGCGGCGTCGCACCGATTAGGACGGTGTCATTGCCGGCAATTGCCGCCGATTTGAGATACGATTTCACATGTGAAATCGCATCTCAAATCGAACTAAATCATACCCAGTGTGAACCTGGGCAAGTGATTCTAAAGGAAAGAATAATAAAAAAAATAAAAAAAGTGTCATACTTTCTCTGTGCAGTGGTTTTGCGTAGAGCCGCCCTGATCCTCTTCGTTTTTGGTCCCCCCAGCCTGTGGTCCTTGTTCCTCCAGCCTGCCGAGTGCCCCCATAGCAAGCCTCTTGCTATGGGGGCAGGCTTACTCCCAAGCCGTGGTCTGTGTGTCCATTCACACTCTTTCAATACAGTGTTGCGTCCATCTGCAGCAGCGCTGGTCTCTCTATCTGCTCTCACAGGCTCCTCTTGCTGCTGTCACTAAAATGTTGTGAGGAGGAGGCAGGGGAAAGGGCTGATCCACACTGTGTGTGTCTATGGACGCACACAGCCCGCCTTCGGAATGTGCCCGTACGTTTGTCCCCAAAGCAAGCAGCTTGATATAAGGGCACACAGAGAAGAGGAGAAGTGGAAAGCACTGACTGGGGACCCTAGAAGAGGGAGGTAAGGGGCCGCTCTGTGCAATGAGCAGGTAATATAAACCCCTTTTATTTTAGAAAAAATGCTCCAGCCTTTAATATCACTTTAATGATGAAACAAAGAGTGTTTGTAGGCTTTTATCGCTTAATTTTTTTCTTTTTTGTAGCAATGAATCTTAAAAATATAATAAAACATTTGTTATGTATAGTCAACTTTTCCAGTTTTGGGTATAGTAGGGAAGGTTTAAAACCCCTGTCAGTTTGTTTTAAAAAAAATTGCTGTCCCATTGGGTATACTTTCCTTCACTTACTGTATTGAAGGTAAAACATGAAGTAAAAGGAAATCACACTTAAGAAGAGGTAAAGAATGTAACACATCAATCTTTAAGAACCAGTGAGGGTATTTTAAAAATCTATAAAAAAGATACAGATTTTTAAGTAGTGATAGAAATCAAAAAAAAAAAAAATTAATTCTGTTGTACAGAATGAGCCTGATTTCTGGAACTTTCTAGTAGAACTCAGTTCTAATTCATTTGCAAATTAACATTAATGGGCCAGATTCAGATACAATTAGATTATCGTAGCGTTTCCCAAATACACTACGCCGCCGTATTTTACCTGGCTCTACGTGGAATCCAGGTAGATTTTGTCCAGTAAACGACGGCGGCGTAGTGTATTTCTCCCGTCGCAATCTATCTACGCGAGTAGGGGGCGTGAATCATTTAAAATAGGCGCGTTCCCGCGGCGATCGAACTGCGCATGCTCCGTTCGCAAATTTCCCGCCGTGCATTGCGCCAAAAAACACGTCGTTACGTCATTCGTTGTTTGAGTAGCGTCGTTTACGCACGATCCTCGTCCCGAACGAGTTACGTAAAAAAAAAAAAAAAAATCGACGCGTGAACGACTGCCATACTTAACATGGGCTACGTACCGTTAGACCAGCAAAAAGCTGGTCTAACAGTACGTAAAAAAAATAGACGAAAGCGATTGCGAAGACCACTCGTATCTTCGTGGATCGTCGTATAAAACACATTTGCATATCCCAACGCATGAAAACGACGCAAACTCCTCCCAGCGGCCGCAAATATATCGCAGCGTAGATCCGAAGGCTTACGAAGACGTAAGCCTCTCGGATCGAAGCCCGAAGCCGCCGTATCATGGTTTGAGGATTCAAACTAGTGATACGGCGCGCGAAATTTGAAATTACTCCTGTCTAACACCAGTTAGACAGGCGTAATTGCTTTCTGAATCTGGGCCAATGTCTCTACATTCACCTTTAAACCGGCCACAAGGGGGAGCAGTTACAACGCAGCTCTTATTACTGATGCTTTTCTTTGCCTTCTGCTATTACCATGTTTGGTTGGTTTCTGGCTTACGTTCATTTGTGACTCCTAGACATGTTTAGTTACATTATTGTACACCGCCAAACCCATTTGATTCTTGCGAATATTGATTCAGCATTTTTTTTTTTTTTTTATGTTTAATTATTCCCTCTATCCTGAAACTAATATCTACATGTATCTTCTCTTTTAATGTGTTATTTGGCATTGGGGTTGATGTGAAAAACGGCAGGGATAAAAAGCAAGAACAAAACCGAAGCTTTTGTCCAATTAGCCCTGGTAACTCTTCAGGAGAACAGTCAATTTTGGCAGCACATTTTCAAACTGCATTTTTCTATAGTTCTTTCTCATTTTGTTTAGTTTGATGATTTGTACATTTTAAGCAGCATTTTTAGATACCTACTGTGTTCTTTTTTTTTTTCTTAGATCCTGCAACGTTCCACCAGCCTCCGGAATCAGTGGGAAGCACAGTCCCCCCAGTCCAACAGTAACATTGGGACTTCTCTAGTTGTGGAGGGGGGATACAGGTCAGGGGAGAAATGTGAACGATTGTGGAAATGTATTTCAGACACTTTTTTCTGGAACCAGGCCTCCCCCAGGCTTAGAATCACACATTGAGCTCTCCAGGGACACAATATCCCTTTTGTGTCATGACTTTTCTTCGTTTAATGTCATCGGTGGCCTGGACCTCAACTGTTTACTGTTCAAGTCTACGGAAAAGTATTCTGTGAGGCAACAAGAGGAGACTATAGCACATCCAGGCTCCGTTTGTTACCCCTGTCTCGGCTGTGGAAGTGTGGAAAAGTAGTGCACAGCAAAGCAGGACTGTGTGTACCTGTAATAACACACGGGAAAAGAAGAATAGGCTTGAGGGGGCTGAATGGGAACTGATGCAGCTAACCTGGACATTCTTACAAGAAACACGGCTACTAAAGAAGTCAGGAAGATGATCTGTGTCATTTCCGCTGCTGATAGAACCACGTTCCAGACTCTTGGGACTCCAATGACAGAGCTGAAAATACATTTTATTTTTGTTTTTCTATAAGATCAGCTGTGGGTGAATTTAGCTCTGCTGCTGCAGGTAGAGATGACATTCCAGTACAATTCTGGAACAATGACTTCAGATCTCAGGCAGCAGAGTTTAATATATATATACATTGCTGACAAATCCAGTTCACTTGGTATTTCAGTTGTTGGTGAATTTTGCCTGTTATTCCAGAGGAGTCGGCGCTTCTCTTGTTGCATCTTTGCGTCTATTGTGACCCGTGCAGAGAAAGCATCTCTTCCAGATAGAGGTATCCAGATCGATGCTTACTGCAGACTGGGTGTAATGGGTGTAAGGTCATTTCATAGTTTCATATTTGTGGGGTCTTAACAGAGAGATCCGCACCCCTTTGGTTTCTTTGTACAGAGTGGTAAAGTGCACAGCAGCCACACAATCAGGTTCCTCATTACATTCTTCCTTTGTGTCATGTTCCATTGGTTGAAGGAGAGGGGTGAGCTATGTGTATTCCTGTAGAAGGATGGCAATGGGGAATCTCTGTCTCACTCTACAGTGCACTATTTGACTTGTTAGTAAAATATTTTAGCTTTTATCTATATAAGCTGTTTATTTGTTTTTTTTTTGTTTTTAACTATTGTATTTTAAATATTTCTGGCCAGGGCTGAGCGATCAGGGGTTCAGAGTGCACTTTAATGAAAGGAGGCTGGGCACTTTTTTTTTTTTTTATACTGCAGGGTCTACTGACTAGAGAGGAAAGTGTTGGGTAATATGGTTTGTTTGAATGGAGAGGACTTTCCTCTTTTTGGGTGAGTTTGTAGCAACCTCCTTGGAACTCTGATTAACACCTGATTAATCTGACCCCCTGTCTGTTTATGTTACCAGTACCTTATCCTGTGTCTGTGAATCTTACAACCCCCAGCCATGGGGCATTAAAATCTTAAAATTTATAACATCCATATGTAATTTCTGGTTTCTTTCCTAATATTTTTCTAGCCGATATGTATAAAAAACGTACCATAATCTTGGTGTTTATTTTTCATCACACCGAATGGATTTCAGACATGTTGGGATTGTTTAAAAGTTAACTCCACCTTTAGAGCATATTACACCCATATTTAGGGTGTAACAGCCAACACCCCCTGATGCGGTGGTCCTTTTTCCTGGTGGCAATTGTCAGGTTTGAATTTTGCATGACCCTGAATAAACTACAAGCTTCATCTGCTTCTGCCACAGATTGACGTATTTCATATAAAAAATTTTGAAGATACAGTCACTATGTAATCCGTAGAGAGGCACTTAGTATAAGCAACATAAAGCGCATGTTAACAACTAATAATGCACAGCATGCAAGCATTTAAGTATCAAACACATGCCATTGCTATCACTTGTAGTGCAAACTATCACAACATTGAAAAAGAAAATATTAAGCGAAAAATAACCAAATTTAGGCTAGCGGTAAAGGAAACTGTGAAAAGATAGGACTACTGTGACATCCCAATTCTTCTATGAAGATCCATTGACCAAAGGGGGAGTGAAAACTAGGGGAGGCCATGAAGGTGGGTCTTCCTTAAAATGCCATCATTCCCAAATGAGATTATGGGCCTCTAATTTATCCTGGATTCTAGCTGTCAGTTTGTCCATTAATTCTACATACTAGCATGCGGTAAAGCGTGGCTAAAAATAACGGTGCTTTACCGCTGACGCCCGGGCGCTTTCAGTGTGAAAGTGCTCTAAATGTAAAAGAGGGTACCTTTATCTAGCCAGAAACTCCAGCAGTGATCAGAGCTGGTAGGGTAGATAGCGTGGCGTATATCCAGTGTCAGGTACCACAAGTAGAGTATTTTATGTGCATTTTCTTTATAAAGAGTACAAAGGGAGGTCTTGGGCTTCTGGGACCAGACCACCTGCCATGCTTCTAATCAAATCTCACCACTTTCCCAGCGAAGCATGTAAGAATGTTTTCCTCGATCTTAGATGGGGAAGGCATTCAATATCTGGTAAATATCTGAAATTAAACCTTTTCGTGAAAGGCCCTCTAAGATCGTTTTTTCAAAGGGGGAGAATTGTAAGGTAGAAGTGATGGTCTCAGCGTAATGACAGAGCTCCAAGTACCCATAGAACACCTGGCAGGGTGGGTCAAATCTGTCCTGAAGCTCATTGAACAGTAATAATTTACAGGACCTCGTCGCCCAAGGGGAAGATATTAGGAACATCAGGTTATCTGTCATTTTGGGGTTGTACAGGAAAGCAGTTGGCAAAGATGCTTCACATTTAAGAGCGTGTTGGTGAGATAATACATGCCAAATAGTCCTAAGCTGAGCCATTGCCCCTACCAATCGACTAGAATCTACCTCTGCAATTGCATTCCATTAAAGATTATTGGGATGGATGGGTGCTAGCCAGAGTTTTTCAATTACAGTCCACTTGTTTGAACATCATGTATGAACATGATGCAACTGTATGTAGTTGGGCCGCTTGGTAATACTTTATAAGGTTTGGAAATGCAAGGCCTCCATCAGTGTGCGAGGTCCTAAGGACTGTGCGAGATATTCTATGTCTCTTATAATTCCAAACAAAAATTCAAAAGGTCTATTTGCAATTTTTTTAAAGTGGAATGGGAATAGGTAGCAATACGTGCCAATAGGGAGATATGATGCTTCTTCCATTGGTTTATTGTTGATCTTATTTGCTAGTAAAGAGAGGGAAATATCTCTTTATGCAATGTAATGTAAACTTAAGGTACTTAAGGGCTCTGGTTTTCCAAGAATAAGGGAAGCAGGTATTTTTTAGCCCGAGAGAGCATCATAATGGTCCAATTCAGCATGTAGATTGGGTAAGGAGGATTCTGAGTCTAGATAAAAATTATTTTGCACTCTCGTCCCCCTTCCAAGTGACCAATGGCACTCGACATTCTCTCCCTCCTCTATAATTTGTACTTTGCGTTGAGCCCTTAGCTGCATCCATCCGTAGGAATCCAGACATTCGAGTACAGAATTAAAAATGTCACTCTTTGTGGATAATACAGTGCAGAAAATAAGTATTTGAACACCCTGCTATTTTGCAAGTTCTCCCACTTGGAAATCATGGAGGGGTCTGAAATTGTTATTGTAGGTGCATGTCCACTGTGAGAGACATAATCCCCCAAAAAAATTCCAGAAATTACAATGTATGATTTTTTTAACTATTTATTTGTATGATACAGCTGCAAAGAAGTATTTGAACACCTGTCTATCAGCTAGAATTCTGACCCTCAAAGACCTGTTAGTCTGCCTTTAAAATGTCCACCTCCACTCCATTTATTATCCTAAATTAGAGGCACCTGTTTGAGGTCATTAGCTGCATAAAGACACCTGTCCACCCCATACAATCAGTAAGAATCCAACTACTAACATGGCCAAGACCAAAGAGCTGTCCAAAGACACTAGAGACAAAATTGTACACCTCCACAAAGCTAGAAAGGGCTACGGGGAAATTGCCAAGCAGCTTGGTGAAAAAAGGTCCACTGTTGGAGCAATCATTAGAAAATGGAAGAAGCTAAACATGACTGTCAATCTCCCTCGGACTGGGGCTCCATGCAAAATCTCACCTCGTGGGGTCTCAATGATCCTAAGAAAGGTGAGAAATCAGCCCAGGACTACACGGGAGGAGCTGGTCAATGACCTGAAAAGAGCTGGGACCACCGTTTCCAAGGTTACAGTTGGTAATACACTAAGACGTCATGGTTTGAAATCATGCATGGCACGGAAGGTTCCCCTGCTTAAACCAGCACATGTCAAGGCCCATCTTAAGTTTGCCAATGACCATTTGGATGATCCAGAGGAGTCATGGGAGAAAGTCATGTGGTCAGATGAGACCAAAATAGTACTTTTTGGTCATAATTCCACTAACCGTGTTTGGAGGAAGAAGAATGATGAGTACCATCCCAAGAACACCATCCCTACTGTGAAGCATGGGGGTGGTAGCATCATGCTTTGGGGGTGTATTTCTGCACATGGGACAGGGCGACTGCACTGTATTAAGGAGAGAATGACCGGGGCCATGTATTGCGAGATTTTGGGCAACAACCTCCTTCCCTCAGAGCTTTGAAGATGGGTCGAGGCTGGGTCTTCCAACATGACAATGACCTGAAGCACACAGCCAGGATAACCAAGGAGTGGCTCTGTAAGAAGCATATCAAGGTTCTGGCGTGGCCTAGCCAGTCTCCAGACCTAAACCCAATAGAGAATCTTTGGAGGGAGCTCAAACTCCGTGTTTCTCAGCGACAGCCCAGAAACCTGACTGATCTAGAGAAGATCTGTGTGGAGGAGTGGGCCAAAATCCCTCCTCCAGTGTGTGCAAACCTGGTTAAAAACTACAAGAAACGTTTGACCTCTGTAATTGCAAACAAAGGCTACTGTACCAAATATTAACATTGATTTTCTCAGGTGTTCAAATACTTATTTGCAGCTGTATCATACAAATAAATAGTTAAAAAAATCATACATTGTGATTTCTGGAATTTTTTTTTTTGATTATGTCTCTCACAGTGGACATGCACCTACGATAACAATTTCAGACCCCTCCATGATTTCCAAGTGGGAGAACTTGCAAAATAGCAGGGTGTTCAAATACTTATTTTCTGCACTGTAGGTGTTCTCACTTGGGATGTTGGATTACAATATAAGATCTGAATCTTACATAGATTCGCAAGTCCATTTAATTATTTTGCGTGGGAGCTGGCAAACATAAGCTGTCATCTTCTGTACTCTTTATGCCCCGAATATCAAAAAAACTAGCTTCCTAACCAAAGTTTATTCTTGTCTTTTGATCTGACCATGAATACTTGCTTATAGGAGGTGACTTTTAATCTACCTTATTCTGCTATTCTCAACCATTTGGTGGATGCTTGCGGTTTGCAGGCTTAAGTCACTAGAGGTTCGCAACTATTTTGCCAACTCTCTAGAAGATATGTTCTGTTTGATGCTTGGTGGGTCCTCCACCCCTTAGATTGACAATATACCTTCTACTCCACTCCTGATCGAATGCAGGTGCCGCTTCTGCCCTCTGGTGGGCGTCACGAGTGTGGCTTCTTGTAAGCACACAGGGTCAGGCTCCTTCCCCTTGTATGGGGGGGTGGTGGGCAATGACACGATCCTCCGAATTGCTTCGTTCCTAAAACGATGCATAGATGATTGACATGCGCGTCACGCCTTCCGGAAATAGCTGATGTGCTATGATGCTATATGGCGCCTGCGCCTGCAGTGTAGAGCTGACTGCGCAGGCGCCGTAAAAAGCTGAGTCCCACTTCGGGTATTTTCGGACGGCGTGACGCGCTGTACGCACATGTCAATCATCTATGCATCGTTTTAGGAACGCCTATTCCCCTAGGGCAGAGAGAACCCGAAAGCCGGATTAAAACTAGGATAATACAGTAAGTACAGGGAGGGGGAAAAAAACACCAGCATACTGCAGATGTCAGCAGTATGCTGGATCTAATGATATATATGTTGTATAGGGTGAACCCCCGCTTTAATTGTGACATTCGACAATCCTCAAATATGTTGTATACTATTATTCGATAAATAACTCTTTGATCACATTTATATTGCTGTCCAAAGCCCCATTGAGGAAAACCATTATTTTTTCATTTATACCGGGGTTTGCAGCACATACATTTCTCCTATGTGTGTTTCCCAATACAAAGACGTCCAGCCTTTTATTTTACCCTATCTTAGGAGAGGTACACAAAGAGTCTATATTTCTATTTTCTCTATGTTCCTTTTCACGACTCATTCTTACTGCTACAGCCATAAGTGGTATTCATCTCCTTCCTTTTTAGGAATAGACTTTCCAAATTCTACACAGGGTGTTTCTTCATTAACACAATGTACAGGTATATGGAAAATGGCAGTGACGTTAAGAAACACAGACATTTTGAACTGCATGAACTGGTGTCTTTATTCAACCATACCAATTATGCTACTATGTATTTGACCCTTGTTTATGTTCCATCATCCCCTAAAAGCTCTGTCCTAAACAAATAGCTAGGCTCCTGCAGGCTCATGTATATCTACCATCTACCACTGTATCTTTATTTCACAGATGTTCTACCTTTAATAGAAAATGCACTAGAATAGGCTATACCCCGCATCTATTCACACATCAATGCATTCCTTACGTTGCTGAATAAATGTCCAGCTCATACAATGCAACGACGGGCTGTCAGCAGCCATAGTTATTCGTTCAGCAGGGGATCACCTGCAGTGATTGTGGCTGGATGTTCACAAAGTGCATCCAGTTCCGATCATGCATAATTGCTGTCACAAATAGCTTTGTCCGCTGATAGACTGTCATTGCATTGTAGAGGCTTAGTTGTTGCAGCTTTTCACACACATCTGTCAATTCCAGCCCCAGGGATCCCCAGATGCTTGCCACTGGAAATTCTTTTTTTACATTTTGTGGTACCATTTTTTAAGACCCTTGATCACATTCTGAACATTCATATCCCAGGCTGCCTTTGAGACATTTTACACAAGGTTCTGGAGCCAAATTCTTTGGAGTTTATTCCCAAATACTATTTTTCAGTGATCCAGCATCACAACATTCTACTCTATCACAACATTTTTCTCTGTCTGGCTCAATGTTCTGGAAAATGTATTCATTAGCACCCCTCAGTTTTGCCCCAATTTTGCATATTTTATTTTTTATTACCATAATTCATGTCTACTACCCTGAAACTTGGCCCTGAACTCTGATATGGCCTACCCTCTCTGTTTGGTATTGCAGATTACCAGTTTTACTGAGAAGTAATTTGGCTCTTGCTTTCTCAAAACCTGGCCTTTTTACAGGCCAACTTCACTACCCAGTCTGGTGCTGGAAAAGGTTACATTGGCCCTGTTCTCGGTACTTGCCTTTTTTGTTTCCCTCTTCACACTTGGTCTGTAGGTACTTGTTTGTCTCTCTTACCACACGTCTCCAGTTATATGACTGCTCTACAGACTTTTACCCAGAGATCTTCCAGCATCTCTAATTTACTAATTTTCACCTATTTCAGGTTGGGTGCCCCCTTTCTCTTGGGGAATGCAGATCACTTTCACCACACTGCAATCTATCATGTAAGGTAGTTCTCACTACTGTGATGATAAAAGAACCCCACCTCAGAACCTGTTCCCGTTCCTCATCCTGCAAACTCCTAGTTCTTGCTACTCTGCAGGTCCTAACTTGGCCTTGTATTGCTAATTCCTCTGCACCTGCACCCCCCATGCACTCTTTTAGCAGGATGTGTCTACTATGGCTTCCTCCAATGTCTTACCTTAGGGGGCTGACCCCTGTTCTGTTTTCATAAAGGGAGATCCCCCAGTATGAGTCTTTCATCAAGCGGGGTGGTTTTGCTGCCTATTTTTCTAGGCCTGTTTTGACAATTCTTTTGCCCACCCTTGATTTATTGCTTGGAGATGTCCCATGGTCCATGAATCATGTACTGTACTGTACAATTAGGACCATATTAATTTTGACATACCTGTAAATATATCCTGGCGTACAGTACAGGACACAGGTACTTTTCCCTCATTTCACAGAGGAAGTGAGGGATATATGGATACACTGGGGGCAGTTTTTGCTAGTGTACAATCACCTAATGGTAGTGGCATATAACCCATGGTTTAAGAATAATTTTCTGTGTTCTGTACTGTACACCTAGACGTGGAATTTACAGCTACATCAAAATTTCTTATTTCTTTCAAAAAGCACATTTAAAAACAAACAGTAAATTACTGTTCTAATAGTATGAAGTCATCAAGTAAGCCCAATAAAAACTGGCTACACATGGCCTTGTTTATCTACCACCTCTGTTGGTTAGCAGTATATATGTATTCCTTGCAGGATTGTGTCTGTCTCCATCCCCTGTTTAGTGTTTCACTGGCATCAGTGCCTTAAAAGGAGGCTTCTGCTGTGCTGCAGCTCCGACCATTAAAATACACTTCCTTGCTTTTAATGTTGGAATTTAGAGTGGAGGTTGTCATTCCCAGGGAGTTCCCTTCATCAACGAAAAAAAGAAAGTTTCTGGCCAGTATACAAATCCATGCTACAAAAGGTTTTGATTAAGGGCCGATGTAACATGGCTTTCTTTTACAGCAGGAAAGACATTCTACAAAACATCTCTGTGTATTGATTTTCCTAAATGATCAAATAAAAGTATAATGTTTTTATTTATTTTTATCTAATGGAGTTGCATAACTGACTAAGCAGCCCGTCCATGTTAATACAAGGCATTTCTGATTATTGTAGCTGCATGGAAAAAAAAAATTGGATTCATTACTGAAAATAATGTAAATATTCTTGACTTAAAGCGGAGGTTCACCCTAAAATATACCCTCTCCCATGTGATCCAGCATACTGGCGTCAGCGCCAGTATGCTGTTTTTTTTTCCCACTTACTGTGAAATCTTTAATTTTTATTTCTTTCCCCCGCGGTGGCTGGCGCCTATACAGCTTGTCAAAGCTTCCGAAAATACCCGATTTAGGACTCGGGTATTTCCGGCGCAATGCGGCGCCTGCGCACAGACCTAGGAGCTGACTGCGCAGGCGCCGTATTTCTCCGAGTCCTATTTCGGCTTTTTTCGGAGGGCGTGACGCGCCATAGTCATAGGACTTGGAGAAATACGGCGCCTGCGCAGTCAGCTCCTAGGTCTGTGTGCAGGCGCCGCATTGCGCCGGAAATACCCGAGTCCTAAATCGGGTATTTTCGGAAGCTGTGACGCGCTATACAGGCGCCAACCACCACGGGGGGAAAGAAATAAAAATTTAAGATTTCACAGTAAGTGGGGGATTTAAAAAAAAAACTGACGCCTGACGCCAGTATGCTGGATCGCATGGGAGAGATAATATTTAGAGTGAACCTCCTCTTTAAGCGTATGTTGTTAAAAAACAAAAATTAAAAAGTGTTTCTTGCTCCCAAGCTCCCCGATTTGACCTAATGCCTAGGCAGGTCTTTGGCTAAGGACAAATGAGTTTTGTGGGTACCTTAATAGCTATTGTTTTTAGTTTCCCATTGGTAGATATGCAATTGGGAAAAAAAGATCAGCGAGGAGGTGCAGTTTGTGCAGGATGCGTAGCATTATATGTATTGACTAAACATGACTGTCTCTATGTAGATATACCGTAATTACAGACTATGCATAGCAACTTTCTTTTAATTACACACAATGATAAAATTGTTTACTTTAACCTGATTGCCTGCACATCTAAGAATTATTATGAAGACTATAGTTCCTCCTTAACTGCCCAGTAAGAGACTTGAGAGGGCTATTAGATACCCACTGTAACATAGTACTGGGTAAACGATATGTGTTATCTACACAGAAGGGACTCTGGTCATTGGATTATCACACAGGATTGTCTAGTATACTGTCAGTTAAAAAACTGGATGAAATTTCCATTGAGTGTCGATAGGCTTTATCTTAAAGTAAAATATATGTTTTCAGTACAGCTCTAACAGAAAATCTGACGAAAAATACCACATTCAAAGCGATTCTACGATAATTAGTACACAGCTTTCGAGAGCCGATCACGACAGTTCATCCGAAGGGACAAACACAAAAATGTTTCTAGTAAGATACAAGAACGTATGATTTCCATTAAACAGTACAGTGTTCGTCCAAAAAAAAATGGCAAGAGCCAGACCATGCATGCTCAGAAGCGAAAGAATACATTACAGTACAATACAAAACATTCTCCATTAGGCCGCGTACACACGAGGAGACATGTCTGCTGAAACTGGTCCGCAGACCAGTTTCCGCGGACATGTTCGATCGTGTGTATGGCCTAGCGGACAGGTTTCCAGCGGACAAAAGTTTCTAAGCATGCTTAGAAACTTGTCCGCTGGAAACCTGTCCGTCGAAAATGTCGGATGGTTAGTACACCCAGCTATCGGTTTGATTCGACGCATGCGTGGAAGCATTGAACTTCCTTGTTTGAGCACGTCGGTGTCTTCTACGTCACCGCGTTCTCTGTCCGCGGGGATTTTGGTCTGATGGTGTGTACACACATCAGACCAAAATATCCCTGGAGACATGTCCAATGAAAACGGTCCGTCGGACCTGTCTCATCGGACATGTCTCCTCGTGTGTACAGGGCCTTAGACTAGCATGCAAAAAAAAACGATCATTCATCCAATATTCTCATCGTGTGTACGAGGCATAAAAGTAACCTGTCATAAGAGAATTATTTAGGTTTCCACTGGCCTCTCCTAAAAATGCTATTTGCCTGGCTGTCATACTTACCCTCTTCCTTTGAGTGAACAGACAACAAGCATGTCAGTTAGAATTACTAACTCACCTGTGAATTCTTCTGGCTGCATACTTGTCCTGGAACTGTTACTCTAAATCAGGGGCGTCCAAACTTTTTCAAAGAGGGCCAGATTTGATGAAGTGAACGTGCGTGAGGGCCGACCATTTTGCCTGACATTCTTTGAACCATTAAAATTTGGTCTAGGTGTGTTCATCCGAGCAGTAATAGACTGCCCAACAAGAATTCTCTTGCCTTTGTGGCAAAGGATATCTTTTGTGGCCCCAACGAATCCCAGAGCGCTGCTCAGAACTAAGGCTGAGCTCTGGCGTGTTATTTGGATATACCGTATTTATCGGCGTATAACACGCACCTTTCACTTTGAGGAAAGTTTCAGGAGGAAAAAAAACATATTTTAAATAAATAAAGAACTGGGAAGCAAAATAAGGGTCAGTTCCCATCAATGCAGCCTCACCATTGCCATCAGTGCAACCTGATTGATGCCCATCTGCAGCCTCTGAGGGGACAGGCCGAGCGCCAACAGATTACATACAGGAGAATCTCCTGTTTACACAGCGGCCTCTTTAATACAAAGTCCCTCCTCCAATCATAGACAGAACAGTCGTCCAATGACAGCCCAGGAGACAGGACTCCCTATTACAGATGCAGCCGAGTAAACAGGAGATTCTCTTGTATATAATCTGACGGCGCTTGTCCCGCCCCCTCCCAGGCAGCATGGATATAGTGTGTATATATATATATATATTGTGGCCCTGGGGGCCACAATATATATATATATCCAAATTACCAGAGGGCGCCACATTAAACCAGAACGCGGGCCGCAATTAGCCTATGGGCCGGACTTTGGACATGCCTGCTCTAAATGAAGCAAGGGGATCAGCATGATCGCCAAGCAACTAGCATTTTCATTATTAAAAAAAAAAAAAAATAAGCAATTGGAACCCATCTTATTTTTCTCATGACAGGTATCATTGAACAGCTAATTTTTCTCCTCCAGTTGTCTAGAAACAGATGCGATCAGACCAGTTATAGCCAAATTGTATTTTGCTTTGGGTAATGTAAAAGTGTTAGAGCCTCTGTCGCTTTTGGGGAGATTTCGCCTTACTGTCAGGACTGGGTACTAGTGCCAGGGCAAGGTCATCCAGTGCCCTCCGTCTGTATTTCTGGATGCAGCAGATAGCACAATAAAGGTCCTCTTTACAAAACATAATCTATAGCATGTGTGACCAGTTTCAGGAGTAGGAAAAGTCTGTTTCTTGTGGTAGTACACATATTATCTTCCATAAACAGTGACTTTACTGGATAAAGAGAGATGGGGTATATTAAACTATTTTATTTTTATTTTTTATATATAAAATGAATCCTAAATAGCGTGAAAGACAACTCCTGTGAGTGAGAGTAATCCTGCAGTGGGATATAGAGGAAGAGGATAGAAGAGCTTGGGATGGTGCAATTGAGGTTTGGGGGAGGATAATATTCTCACTGCCCATATTAGGAATCTACTGAGTGAAATGCCTCAGAGTTTGTTTATCTCCTGTGATCTTCATTTCCCACATGTAGTTGTGCGAGTTCCTTTTCCTCTATTCTTTTTTTCTTTTTCTTTAAGGATATACATATATCTGTATATGACAAAAGTATGTACAGAAAGCACAGAACACAAAGCTTGCAGCCGTGATACATATTTTGATTGCTATTGATATTTGGCTATACTTTGGAATAGAAAAAAAATATAGAATTACAGTAAAATTCTATCGATCTATCTATATATGTGTGTGTGTGTGTGTGTGTGTGTGTGTGTAAAATTACAGCTAGAAGGGAATGAAGGAAATTTGAGGCAAACTGCGGAACCTATTAAGTCGGCCATAGACAGGCTATAGCCGCTAGCAATAAGCACTGCGTGTTCTCCTGGCCCGGGAGGGCTCCTGTGATTGCAGGAAATAAAATTGCACGATCTATGGCCAGCTTTACGAGCAAAGACACATTTTTCTTGCAAGTAACTATTACAGTGCTTGTCTGCCAGCCCTAGAATTGTCACCTTTTGTTCCATAGAAGACCAATTGGAATGTGGAAGGAGGAGTTTAGGTGTTATGATGGGGTTAAACCAGTATGATTTTGTCATAATGAGCATTGTAAAACAGGTTTCCATTAACCACTTCAGCCCGGGACCATTTAGCTGGTTAATGATCGGGCCACTTTTTGCGATTCGGCACTGCAACGCTTTAATTGACAATTGCACGGTCGTGCGACGTGGCTCCCAAACAAAATTGATCACCTCTGCGGTTTTTATTTTTTGCGCTATAAACAAAAATAGGGGGACAATTTTGCTATAATAAATATCCCCAAATAATATATAAAAAAAAAATATTTTTTTCCTCAGTTTAGGCCGATACGTATTCTTCTACATATTTTTGGTAAAAAAAAAAAAAACGCAATAAGCGTTTATTGATCGGTTCGTGCAAAAGTTATAGCGTCTACAAAATAGGGGATAGTTTTATGGCATTTAAAAAAAAAAAAAACGTTTTACTAGTAATGCCAGCAATCAGCGATTTTTATTTTTTTTCAAAATTCTTTATTTACTCACAACAGGGAGCACATCTACATAGATCACAGTATCATTGTATATAGAAACATATGGATAGGTAAACATATAGGGCCAGATTCAGCAAGACTTGCGCTGGAGTATATCGATATGTGCCGCGTAACTGTCAAGATGCGCCGTAGTATCTATGCGGCCGTACCCACCAAACTAGATGCAACAGAAAACAGGCTTTTTCCGATCGGCTTAACTTTCCCTCGCCAGAGTATCGTAAGCGCATATTTTCGCTTGTCGCATCCGTCACGCCTATTGATTTCCCATGCAAATATGCAAATGAGGGAGATTTCCCTATTCGCAAACGGATTAGCACCAGACGCTGGCTACATGCGCCGCGCGTATGTCGTCCGTCTGTCGCAAAGTTATTCCTACAAATAGCTGCTTTATCTTTACTCCTGGCGGCCGCAGGAGAGCAGCTACAGCAGCAGCGTTACCGACGAAAATAGCAAGCTGAACAACCACACTTGCAAGGACAACACCTCTGTGTGCCAACATGCCAGGGGCAGTCGCGGTCCTAGCACTAGTACTGGGTCCCCCGGTACGGAGGAGGCGGGCACGTGAGAGGATATACCGCACGCGCATGAGCCTCTTTAGCATGGGGGATGAGGAGGTGTATTGCCTCTTCAGATTCAGCCCTGATGCAATACTTGAACTAACCACAACCCTGCAGGATGACATCACCAGCAAGACACACCGCTCACAAGCAGTGCAGCCACTGGTGAAGGTCCTGGCAACACTTCATTTCCTTGCAAGTGGATCATTCCAGCGTACAAGTGGAGTGGTGGCTGGGATGTCACAATCCTCCATGAGCGGATGTGTGCACCAGGTTGTCCCCGCAATCCTCAGACGCATGTCGCACCACTTCATCAGACCCACCACTGAGGAGCTGCGGCTGAAGGCAATGACAGATTTCTACAGCATTGCCAGATTCCCACGCACCGTGGGGGCCATTGACTGCACACATGTGGCACTCCAGCTCCCCAGTGCCACAGAGCACATATACCGCAATCGGAAGCATTGGCATTCCATCAACGTACAGGTGATAGCCGATGCCCAACGCCTCATATGGCACGTCCGTGCCAAACACCCCGGATCCAGCCATGACAGCTTCATATACAATCAGAGCCCCATCCCAATGGAATTCGAACAGAACATGTATGGGGACAGCTGGCTGGTTGGTGAGTGACATGGGTGGCAGGCATGACTGTCCCCCCCCATGATGCTGACATCACAAGGGGCACATGCATGACTAACATCCTGCTGTCTTTTCCCTTACAGGTGACTCTGCATATGCACTGGGACCCCATCTAATGACTCCTTTCCGGAACCCCCAAACCAGAGGAGAGAGAAGATACAATGAAGCACATATCAAAACTCGTGCAGTGGTGGAGCAAACATTTGGGCTCCTGAAGTCCCGTTTCCGCTGCCTGGATAAGTCTGGGGGGGCCCTATTGTATTCCCCTACCTTTGTGTGTCAGATCATCGGTGCATGTTGCATTCTGCACAACTTTGCCATGAGAAATGGCCTGCAGATTGACATACGTGATGACCTGACCCCCCAACCAGACAGCCCCCCCCTGCCAGAGGAGACCCATTCAGCTGATGGAAGAGCAGTCAGGAGGGTCCTCGCCGTAGGCATCTTTGGACACTAAACCAAAACATTGATCACACGGACAATGCACGCATGCACACCACTGATGTCCCTAGATCACACACACCACATGCACATCACATTGGATTAGCCCAAGTCCAACATGCAGGACTTGGGAGCAGCAACGCCGGCGTCAAGGCCCCAATGATGTCGCTGTCCATTCATACACCATTCACACGTCATTCACACAGCCGTGGGGATAACTTTTCCCCAACGGCCGAGGGTGACACCCCTTACTGGCAGGAGTGCCACCCCCTCACATTCACACACCATTCACACTGTCCCCTGCACTCCTGACCGTGTGCAGTTAAACTCAAAATAAAAAGCTCATAACCTGAGCAAAGTTCAAATAAAATAAAAAGCTCATAACCTGAGCAAAGTTCAAATAAAATAAAAAGCCCATAACCTGAGCAAAGTTCAAATAAAATAAAAAGCTCATAACCTGAGCAAAGTTCAAATAAAATAAAAAGCTCATAACCTGAGCAAAATTAAAAAAATAATAAATACTCATAACCTGAGCCAAAAAAAAAAGCCCTCATCTGGGCTGACGGGGGCTCTTTCTTGTGGGCCCTCTCTAGCTCTTCAGCTGCCTGGTGGGGGTGGGGGGGCATCTGGAGGTGGCTGATCCCCGGGTGGGCCACTCCTGGCAGGTGTTGGCTGCATGCCCTCCAAGGCCACTGCAATCCGGCTGAGATAGTGGTTGGTCTGGGCCTGCATCCTCAGCTGGCGGGTGACATTATGCCGCTGGTCACGCTGCCTCTGCCTCCCCTGTTCCCGGATGGCAGCAGTGTTGGCCTGGACGGCTGCAGTGAGGTGCCGAACATCAGCCTGCACCTCCCCCAGGCTGGTCACCACTGTAGCGCAGTTGCAGCTGACGTCCTGCACTGCGTTGGTCAGCTGGGACACGGAGCCCAGGCTGTCAGCCACTCGGTCCAGATGCCCAGCAATCTCCCCCATCTGCTGGATCTGCCTGGCCTGGTCCCGGGCCATTTGGTCATGGACCACGTCAGACACCCCCCTGGTCTTCCGGGTCACCTTCCTGGGGCCAGGAGATGTTTTTCCCTGGGGGGATGGAGTCGCCCTTGAGGGGCTTCCTAGGATGGGGGAGGGGATTACAGAGGGCCCTGCAGAAGGGGAGGACTCCTCCAAAAACAAAACAAAGTCCTGATCAGTAAAGCCAGGCTCCTCAACCACCTCAGCAGGTGAGGTGTGGGCACTCTCCTCCATCTCATTGTGTTCACCACCCAGGGGGTCGGGCTCAAGATGCCGTTGGGGGGTTGGGGTGGAATGGCCGGCGGCAGATGATGGCCCAGCTCCGTCATCTGTGGATGACACAAAGCAGACACATGTTGGTGGTCCCACACACTTGGCACATGTACCCTCCCCCCCACATGCAACACACCAAATAGGGGATAAAAAACACTTACCTGTCCTGGAGCCTTCCTCCACGGAATCATATCCCGGTACCCTCTCCAACTGCTCCCTCTCCAGGCAGCGGGCGACCACCTCCTCCTCCATGGTCAGGCTGACCGCACATGGGGGTCCACCACCCGTGCCCCTCTCATGCCTCCTGATGGTGGCCACCTTGCCACGGACTTTGCGCCTCAAATCGTTGATTTTTTTACCGATATCGGCAGCAGTCCGGGTGGAGTAGCCCAAAGCATTGACCCTGCCAGCAATGCTCTCCAGGATGCCCTGCTTCCTATCCCGGCTGGTCTTCCGACTTTTCCTGCCGTGGAGGAAGTCGTTGTAGGTCTCCATAGCGGAGATCACTACGCACAGCTCCTGGGCATTAAAATTGAGGTTTCTCCTCTCTTTGGGGGGAACGGGAGCAGCCATCATACAGCAAAAGTTACTTCCCTGGGGTGGGGGGAACCGGATATACTTTTGCGCCGGAAAGGCGCATCTGCGGCCGCTTTTATACGCGCAACGGAACACATTGCGCTGGCGGCTGCCGACGGAAGTTGTGAGCATGCACACAGGGGAGCGAGTGGAGCCCTCCCTCACTGCGCATGCTCCGTGGATGATGCGATGAACGTAAGTCACTGCGCTGGGCTCCGCCCATCATTTACTAATGATCACACCCACTTCCACTTGCGTCGGGTTGCGCCAGCGCTTTTTCGTTACTCTGCCGCAAAGTAACGAACATGCGCTTGGTGAATACTGGACTTGACTCACTAGTTCGCGTCAGCGTAACGTATATGCGCTGCGCTACGCCGGATAAAATATGCGCGCATCTACCTGAATCTGGCCCATAGAGTTCAAACAGGTAAACTCAGCGGCAGCTCTAGTACAGTTACTTGCCGGATGGGCAGGCTGTGTCAGGGTGCTCGTTTGTACGGATGGCAAACAGCTGACCCCGTGTCACCAGCATCGGAAACATCATGCTGAGTACAAGTCAGTAGTGGTATAACAACAGCATTTACTCATCCCACCTGTCATGTGATCCAGGACCTACGGACCTACCCCCTTCTTTCCGTTAACCAGAGAATATTAAAAGGAGGAAATAAATAGAAAAGAAAGTAGCAGTACATCCCAAGATCTGTACAGAAGATCAAGGGGGAGGATCAGGGGAGAGCAGCCCCCACGGGGGGAGCACCCCGTGGGTGATGCGTGAGAAAGAGGGAGGGGAGCTCGCTAGCAAACAGCTATTTTTATTGTGACTGCGACATTTTGGAACCATTGTCATTTTTACAGCGATTGGTGCTATAAGAATGCACTGATTACTGTGAAAATTACACTGGCAGTAAAGGGGTAAACCACTAGGTGGTGCTGAAGGGGTTGTGTGTGCCTAGGGATATATTCTAACTGTAGGGGGGCTGGGCTGTGTGTGACACGACAGTGATCACAGCTTCCGATTACAGGAAGCTGTGTGCACTGTCCTGTCCCTAGGAAGACTGAGGAAATGCTTCTTTACTTCAGCATTTCCCCCTTATTCCTCACCATCGGGGTATGCCCGCAGACATCGAGTCTGCGGGAATGCCGGCTTCTTAAAAGGGACGTGTATATACGTCCTCCTGCCTGTCCGTGCCATGCTGTCGACGTATATAGTCGTACGCTGGTCGGCAAGCAGTTAACATGATGGTACCCAATAATTGTTCTTTCCTTTGAGAAAAAAGGTAGGTTTATAACTCATTCTTCAGTTTGTCCCAATTCGGTTTTAAAGGCACAAATATTATGTTTCTGTTTCAAAGTTTTATAACTTCTTTGCATCAATGTGGTTGTTAAACCACTGAGTCTCTGTGCTACAGTTCCCTCTGTAATAGTAACTGATGTGCCCCAGTGTATGTTTAAAAAAAATTCAAATGAATCTTTATATACCTTATTTCATAGCACGCCTCTCTCCTCTCCGGGTCTGACAACTACAGCGGGGGTGGGGGAGGCTGGGAATTCCCCACTGATGTCAGCCAGGAGGAGAAGGAGAGAGGCAGCCTGTCACGTGAGCACCAAGCGGCACTATAAATTTAGGTATATAGCTGCTTATTTTAACATGCACTGGAGCGAATATGTTAATATAACAGAGGGGACTGTAGCACAAAGGTTCAGTTATTTTACCAGCAGGAGGGGAGGGCTGGGGGAGAGATTGAAGCTGACTGGCAGGGAGGGGGAGGGGATAGAGAGCGGATGATGGCAGCACATAAACTGACCTCGGTGTCAGGGCTCAGCAGCTATGATAAACCGTTTACTGGGGGAGGGTAGAACCAGGCAAGATCAGCCAGGTATTTCAGGTGATACAGGGGGCCAAATTGCACAGCACAAGCACTGTGGTGTATAACATGCTTTAAAGGAACAGGATATATATTTTTTCTTTTTTAGGGTTACAAACGCTTTAAGGTAAAACAAAACCTCCCCAGCCCCGCTAAATACTCACCTGAGTCTAACCTCGGTCCTAACCTCGGACCTCTCTCTCCTTATTGGACAGAGAGGCAGCAGCGGGAACCACTGGCTGCTGCTGCTATCAATCACAGCCAGTGAGGAGAGAGCAGGGGCAGGGCCGAGTCATGCTCCGTGTGTCAATGGGCAAACAGAGCTGGCGCGGGAGCGAGTACACCCGAGTGCTCCCATGTCAGGGTCGTTACCGTGCCAAACAGTCAGCGAGGCTTGGTCACGCCTCAAGTGGCCCTGGGTGGAATTGAACCCAGGACCTCTCCGTTGCTATTCCAACACCTTACCTCTGAGCCACTTCCCAGTTTAGATTCTGTTTGCTGTCCATTGAAGCCTGGTGCTGAACTGTGTGCTGATTGCCTGATCTCCCTACTATCTGCACTTGTCTATCCTGGTCCAGCTGAGGCAGGTTGCCTAATCAACATGGATATAAAGCCCTGCCTCACTATGAGGGAGGTGTCATTTCATTCTGATCTGATCATCCTGTCTGTGCCAAACAGTTCCTGTAGTGACCTTCAGCTGCAAGACTGACCCCGGCTTTTGACCCTTGGCTTCGTTTTTGGACTGCTGCTTGCCTGAACCCTTGACCCCGGCTTGGACTTTGGATACCCGATCTTCACCTGCCCTTTGACCCCGGCCTGTACTTTTGGACTTTCCCTGTCTTCTCCAGCCCCTGACCACGGTTTGTCTCCCGTACCTGTTTTCAGCCCTGCCCTGACCGGTGAAATCTGCTGCAGCCTTCCAGTCGGTGATCTGCTTGTACCTGCTCCACGCACCTGACCATCATCTTCCCGCTGGTACCGGTGCCTCCCGGTGCGTCCGTCCCTCTGTCCCAATCTCAGGGGGCGAATCGCATCAGGTCGCAAAAATAAGCTCACAAGTCTGCAAAATGGACTCCGCTCAAGGTAAGCCCTCACAATAGCTGAGCTGCACTCAGCAGGGGAGAGAGACCAAGAGTGCTGACAGAGGACCCGAGAAGTGGAGGATCGGGGGTGCTCTGTGCAAAACCACACACAGGGCAGGTAAATATTACATTTTTGTTATTTTAAAGAAAAAAAAGGTGTAGAATCACATGCAAGTTAATTAAAAATTAAACGATAAGGGTCAAAAATAATAGAGGAAGGATTTAATGAAAAAATAAGGGTTAGCAAGGGTTAATAAAGGATTAGTTAAATGGAGTACCAAATGTTGATACTGAAAATAGAGGGTAACTTTGTCCTATAAAGATATAGAAGCAATTGCGTTTGAGGCTGAAGTGCACTTTAATGGTACCATAATACTCGGGCTACACACATGTAGATAAAACAAGATACATTCTATTGCGTTTTACAACAATATATTTAAAATATACCATTTTAAAACTCTGTCAACTCAGGACATAAAGGGTACAACTGGGAGAAGTAGTAGTACCAGTTCACACTGTAGCGATCATATTGTCATGCTCGACATGTTTCGTGGATGATACCCCACTTCTTCAGGAGCTTTATTTGCATATATATAATACTACAGAATGGAAAATAAAAAGATCATATTAATCATCATGGTAACAAGAAAACACATTTAAGGCCATTAGGATGACCAAATAACCAGAAGATATACATTTGAATATGTGTGGTGTCACTCCCCACATAAGTGTAACCCTTACCCGGAGCAAAGTCATATGCTGCAGTCCAAAAGGAGTAGGTCTGCCCCAGCAGGCATGGGAGCTTCCCCCAGACACAAAAGAGAGACGATGAGGTAATCTGGTAAAAAGTATAATGAACATCATTTGTAGGTTGATTTCAAAGCCATACAATCTTTAGAGAAACATGATGAAAAAAAATGCTAGGAGGTAAGTACCCACCACAATAGTAGGTAAAATAGTGAAACATATCAGAATTGGGACTTTTACATAGTTACATAGTTAGTCAGGTTGAAAAAAGACACAAGTCCATCCAGTTCAACCATAAAAAAAAAGAAACAAACAAAATAAAACACAGTACATCCCATACACCCAACTCCATACCCACAGTTGATCCAGAGGAAGGCAATAGCGGTGCGGTATTAACCCTAGCTAGCGGCCGGAAAAGGGTTAATACCGTGGCGTCCCATTGTTTTTAACGCGAAGGAGCGGTATACTCGCCACTCCTCTCACCGCTCTTAAGATGCTGCTTGCAGGAGATTTTTTTTTCTCCCGCCAGCGCATCGCCTGGGAATGCTGGGGCAGGAGTATTTCAGGCGTTATTTATGCGCTATTTTTAGCACTAAAACGCCTGAAATACTCCTCAGTGTGAAAGGGGCCTTAAGGCAACTGGCTCTTGGAAGATGCACTTATGTCAATAGAAACTGATCTAGAGAAATATCCATGAACAATCCAAAGTGACATTATTCATGTATTATTTAGCAGTTCCCTGTCATCTGTCTGGAATTTTTTGATTACCAAAACAAGCAGTGATGCAGAAGTTGGTGCTGTATGCGCAGCTTGGACACTCCCTACTCTCACTGAACTATAGTGACTTGGAACAGTTTCAAAATGAACAGGTGACAAACAATGACAACTTTGTACAATGGCCTTGGCAGCCTACTCTCTCATAAAGTATTCAAAGATGGTAAATTATTCACCATTTGAAAATGATCTTTCCCGGTCTCAGGGAGCCACTGCTCTTCATTATTATATCTACAGCTCACAGTACATTAGAGTTATGGTCATTGGGAGGAATCCCTGCTTTTACATAGCAAAAAAGTATCAGTGATTAGGAAGGTATTGCTCAAGGAATCAGTAGCAACCTTTGGAAGAACCCTAATGCCGCATACACACGACAACTCTGACAGTTTTTTTCGACGAAATTCCGCTCAAGCTGTCTTGCATACACACGGACACACCAAATTTCCACCATCAAAAACACAGTGACGTACAACAAGCCTAGAAAAAAGTTCAATGCTTCCGAGCATGCGTGTTTTTTTCTCTGTCGAAATTCCATACAGACAAACTGAATTTCCGGTAGAATTGTTCTCTTTATAAGTCCGTCTGAATTTCCGACATTAAAAAGTCAGATGGGGCATACACACGGTTGGAATATCCGATGAAAAAATTCCGTCTGACTTTTTCAATCAAAAATTCCGACCGAGTGTACGCGGCATAAGGTTTTCATGAAACCCTTGTCTGAGTCTGTGCTATATCCTTATCTCACTGTGCTTGGCTTCAGTAATTATGAGTTAGGCCCCTTTCACATGGGCCAGGTTTTGCTCAGCAGGGGATCTGTACGCTGATTTACTGTTGAGCTGAGAGGCCGGATGATAAGTCTGTGTCTGCTCAGCTTATGCAGAGCGAACATGGACAGAGCCTGCTCTGCTCTATGGGCAGACGGATGTAAACAGACTAGATGTCCCTTTACACGCAACTGCCTGCAGAGCCAGCCAGCCAAATGGGAGCGGACCCCCTTCTGTTTTTTTGGCCAGATTGGACCAATGCTGCTGCTTCACCCTTCATCACCAAGGATGAACTGTCCTCTGCCCTAGCCGGGTTAGAGCACAGGATTTCTGGCATTATTGCAGGGTGGCAAGAAGCGTGACAGATCGCCCTCTGTGGTCAGCGTACATCCGGCGCTCCATAAAGAAGAATGGAGAGTCTGATCTGGTCCGGCTGAAAAACAAAAAGATGGAGCCAATCGGACCTCTTGTGTGAAAGGGGCCTTATGGGCTTGGGACAAGGACAAAATTCAGAAAAATGTCGTAATTCCTAATTTTTTTACTTGTTGCAGGTGAGTGAAAATAATCCAGCCAAGGTATCGGAGTGAAACAGGTAAACAGCACTATAATATGGAGAGGTCGGCAGGGCAACAACCAGCAAAGTCAGTGGAGTGGCTCATCCATATCCTTCTTTCTCCCTCTGCTTCTACTCTGTATGGCGCAATATAGACTTTCCGCTAGGGAGTGATAGTTATCTTTTTAGAAGACCAATAGTGCTCTGTGACGCCAGCTGAAATTGTGTCTAATGCGTTAAGCATAATTTTGCAGAATTCTATATATCTTTGGACCTTACAAACTTTCTAAATTCTTTGATGCAGATTTGATTTCATAAAACAGAAAGGGAGGTATTTGTGTTGTCCCTGTGACCCCAAAAGTGGTCTCATTCATGATAGCTTCACATGTTAAACTCCACAAATGTGGAACTTTGTTTTGGACACATATTGAGGACATGTTAACGCCTCTGTCAGGTATGTATTGTCATTAAACTACTGTCTAGCTATACCTCCCAACCGTCCTGTATTTCGCAGGACTTTCCCGCGATTTGAGATAAGTCCCGCATCCATGGCTCAAGACCCCCCCCCCCCCCCCCCGCTCAACATCGATCTGATCGGCGGCACCGCCCCCCCCCCCCCCCCCAAAATGTTGGGAGGTATGGTCTAGCTACTGGTCACTTCCCACCATTTATGACCTGAATGCACATCTAAGTAGGTAAGCCATGGATAGGCACCAGGAAAGAAAAATTACTGGTAAGTATGATACAATTTTCCGTTTTCCTGGTGCCTCCATGGCAGCATACCTGTGATGCTGTAATGCTTAACAATAAATGTTTAATTAGCAGAGGACATAGCAGCCTGAACTGCAGTCGCGAGAGCTCCTGGATCAATCTGGTAGTGTCTGAGGAACGTATGGTGAGAAGACCAGGTGGCGGCCCTGCAGCACACCACCTTCAACAAAACATTAGCCCTTGCTGCCCAGGAAGCTGAGACTACCCTTAGCATTCACTCAGGATGGAGGATATTCTTCACCCTGTAGGCCTTCTGGATTAACTTTACAACCCAAGATGCCAGAGTTCTGATTGAAGCTTCTTTGCCCCTGTATTTACTGAACGGTACAATGAAAAGTCTCTTAGGCCTCGTACACACGAGGGGATATGTCCGCTGAAATTGGTCCGATGGACCGTTTCAGCAGACATCTCCGCTCGTGTGTATGGGCTAGCGGACAGATTTGTCCACCCGACAGATTTCAAAGCAAGCTTTGAAATCTATCCGGTGGGAATCTGTCCGCCCGACATTAGTACACTTACCAGCAGACATGTCGTCCCGCCGCGCCGCCGCCGAATATATTCGGCGCATGCGCGGAAGTGTTTTACTTCCTGGTGCGGTGACGTAGCGGTGACGTGGCGGCGTCAACGTCACCGCCACGTCACCGCGCCGTCCGGCGGCGGGGAATTTGATCCGATGGTGTGTACACGCCATCGGATCAAACTCCCGATCGGACATATCCGATGGAAATGGTCCGCGGACCGTTTTCATCGGATAAGTCCGATGGTGTGTACGAGGCCTTAGAGTCTCTGAATGGGTCGATAGCTTCTAGGTAGGCCCTGAGCACTCTGAATACATCCAGCTCACGACAAGACTCTGTACCTGTGTCTGTAAACACTGGTAGTGCCCAGGGTTCCAACAGGTGGCTTGGAGTAGCGACCTTAGGTGTGAACCCTCGAAGAGGGCGAAGTTCCACCCTGTCGGGGGAAGAAAAGGATATGGCTGTCACCTATCCCTAAGGAGTGAAGTTCCTGAGATTCCCCTGCCAGATGTAATGGCTAGCAGGAAAGCCGTCTTTAGTGTTAGGTTCCATATTGCTACTTGTTCCACTGGAGCAAAGGGATGGTCAGATAGAACTTCAAGGACCAGGGACAGATCCCACTTAGGAAATCATTGTCTGACAGGTGGACGAATCTTCAATACTCCTCTGAGGAAAGTGACTACCAAAGGATCCTCCGCCCATCTCTTATTTGTTGCGGCAGAAACTTTGACCAATCCATCAATTGACAATTACAGATGTCCCCTGAGCATCTGTCTCTTGTTTGTTATATTTTTTTAAATGTTAATTGTATGGTCTGGTTGTATAATAAATTGAATACTTTTACATTACACTGTACTCTGTCATTATCAGTACCGAGATAGTCCAGGAAAATCCTTTTTGAGTTGAGACGTTATAGGGTTAGCTTCAGACACTATTTGGTGGGTGCGGTATTCTCTGCACCATTTTATTCACCACTATTATCGGTGGTAACCCCCCTTTCCCCCTTCCCCCTCTCCCCCCTCATTTTTTTTGTTGGCAGTCTTCTACTTTACTGGCCCATCCCCCTTTACTTTATTCTACTCCATTTCACAGAGATCCACCCACATTCCCCCTTGTCCACCTTGGGGGGTACGTTTGATGGCGGCCCCGGCTCGCACAGTATCTATCATTCATTCGGTATGTTACCTATTTTATCGATGTTTTAATATGCTGTAATTTCTCTCAATATATTTTGTGTACATACTTTCATTGTATCATTTGCTTTATAGATTGGCTCTCCTGAAGAAGCGGGCAACTGCGAAACTAGTAGAGACTTTGACCAATCCATCAATTGACAATTACAGATGTCCCCTGAGCATCTGTCTCTTGTTTGTTATATTTTTTTAAATGTTAATTGTATATCTGGTTGTATAATTAATTAATTATTTTTACATTACATTGTACTCTGTCATTATCAGTACCGAGATAGTCCAGGAAAATCCTTTTTTGAGTTAAGACGTTATAGGGTTAGCTTCAGCCACTATTCCCTTGTCCCTACTCTCCCCCATCTTGCCTGAGTAATTTGGATGATGGTACGTTCTTATTCTTTATTATATATTTTTTAAATGAAGCCATACTCCAATGTTTTCGTTGCGGCAGAGATTGCTGCTACCTGCATTTTGAGGGAGCTCAAACCAAGCCCCAGATCAAGTTCTGTTTGAAGGAAACCTAGAATATTGGACGTAGAGGGAAGGATTGGATCAAATCCATTTCTGGTAGCAAATGACAAGAACTTGTCCCAGATTTTTGAATATATGGCATTAGTTGCAGGCTTTCTAGCTTTTAGAAGGGTTGTTATGACTCCTGGGGAACACCCTAGGGACTCAAACATTCGCCTCTCAACCTCCACATTTGAAGATTCAACTTCTGAGGGTTTGGATGAACTAGACTGCCCTGCGACAGAAGTTGAGGGAAAGGGATCCTGATTGGAGAGCTCACACTGAGGCGCATGGCTAGAGGGAACCAGGGTCTCTTCGGCCAATACAGAAGTACTGCCACCACCTGGACTGACTCCCTGAGGAGACTCAGGAGGAATTTGAATATTAATGGCCTGGGAGGAAAGGCATATGCTGTGGCGAACCTCCAGGGGCATGACAGGGCATCCACTGCCTCGACTTGTGGATGCGGCATCCGAGAGAAGAATCTGTCCAGCTTGGCATTCTTCGGGGAGACAAACAAGTCTACCTGAGGGGGATCCCATATGCTGGCAATCTGATGGAAGACAATGTCATTTCTGGACAGCGTGTCTGCTTCCGTGTTCAACCTGCCCGGCAGATACATTGCTCTGGGGTCCAGGAGGTTCTTCTCTGCCCAGAGCATGATCAGCGCCACCTCCTTGAGGAACGACCTGCTGTGAGTGCCTCCTTGCATCTGCTGATAAGCGACAGCTGCCATGTTGTCTAGGCGTAGATGTATTCTCTGGTCTCTGATTTGGGATGCCAAAGAAGTTAGTGCTAAGAAGGCTGCCCTCATCTCCAAGATGTTGGATACCACTCCCTGGGTAGAACATGACCATCTACCCTGTATTCTGGTTTCCCTGCCATGGGCTCCCCAGCCCTGTCCGATTGCATCGGACATAATTGTGATCCAAGGATGGGGAACCAGGTGACGAGGTTTGGAGAGGTTTTCTGGAACTGTTCACCAGTGAAGACTCCTGTGCATTACTCCCGTCAGCAGTATCGTCTGAGATAGTCGTTGTTTCTTCCACTGCACCAAGAAGCCTGTCTGGGACTACCTCCAGCGCCAATGGGCCCAAGGAACCATGGGAATACAAGACATTGTGCAAATGAGGCTTAGTCATTGTGAAGCTGTCAGATACTGGCTCCGGATTACCTTGATCCTTCTCTGAGTGACAATCCTTGCCTTTGGCGGTGGTAATGATACTGTCCCCTCCTGAGTGTTGAACATTGCACCCAGGTAGATTATCTGCTGTGTGGGTGCTAGTTGACTCTTTTCGGAAATTTATTAGCCACCCTAGCTCTTTTAGGGACTGTAGAAGAATTTCCCGGTGACATACCAACTGATCCGGATTGCTTGCTAGGAGGAGGATGTCGTCCAAGTGGTGGAATATCCTCAAGCCCCTCTCCCGTAGGGGAGCCAGAGCGGATATTGGTATCTTGTGAACACCCTGGTAGAAGTGCACAGACCGAAAGGCGGGGCTTGAAACTGTAGGTTAAGATAATTTTTAGGTACAGGTAATTGGCGCTGCTGTGTAAATGTGATCTGTATATCTCGTGTCGGGTACTTGTAGCAGATGGGTTTATTTGAAACAAAACTCCCCGCTTCACCAAGTAGTCCCTTATTTCTGATAATCCCTCAAAGGGATAAGGGTGCTTTTTTGTGTCCTTGTGTGATCCTAATGGTGAGTACCTGTGGAATTGGTGGTTATAAGGCCTTCTGTTTGTATTTAATAAAGTTTCAAAATATCTTATTGAAAGTTTAGTGTGGACAACTCGGTTAGTGGTATCACTCCAAAATCCACTGTTATGATATAAAGTGCTGTATACATCAAACAAGCTATATAACAATATAGGTCAAACGTGATGAGTTCAGTTGTTGCACTTGTTAGCTCAATCGCCGTGCGTGGTGGTTCCTAGGATGTATCCAATAACTCCAAATCGAGGGTTGCAGTGATTATAAGGAGGCAAGAAGAGAAGAGATCCTCATGGTGTAGTAATTCCTGGTATTTATTAAAAAAACGTTTCCCAATTGGGACAACAATGTTTAAAATTAAAAAAGGAGAACATAAAGTTTAAAAAATGAAAGCTGCTGCACCGCTGCACTCATAGTCCATAAAACAGTCCTTACAGACCACTCTGCCTGGTAGTGGTGTGGCCCCACCTGTCCAGCATTTCTTCTTTGTATAGGTCCTAGTAGAGGGGGGATGGATCTTGTCCTCTGGATCTTGATTTCTCTGATCTATGACGTGAAGAATGAGACCTGCGGTCTGAGCTGTCGTCATCATGGTGTCTTGGAGATTTTCTGGACCTCTTGGAGTGGGCAGGGCCACGATGTAAGGAACTCACATTAGACCAGTGAGCGCACTTTTTTTTCTTTTTATACTCACATATAGTTGGTCACA
Organism: Rana kukunoris; assembly: GCA_029574335.1. Lineage (NCBI taxonomy): Eukaryota > Metazoa > Chordata > Amphibia > Anura > Ranidae > Rana > Rana kukunoris. The sequence goes on along the minus strand of CM056050.1, from coordinate 146,335,609 downwards.
TACCTAATAGGAGTATGAGGATCTTTGTTGTAAGATAAATGACTAATAGCGGAGTTAGGCAGAAGGATCAGCTGTGGAAATTTAGTAAGAAAGGAAAAAAAAAAAGAAGCAACTATGGAGCTTTTTTTTTTTAAACATACATTTTTTTTTATTATAATTTTTTTTTATCACCATTTTTTTGAGAACAAAAACAAAGGTACCTACCACAGAGCAGCTTTAGTGAAACCTAGTAGGGCACAGCTGAGGAGACTGACAGCTAACCCTGCATTTGAACTTAAATAGACTCAGGTGGATGGGCTAATCCCATAACCACCATTGCGAATTGATTCTGGAAGGAAAGGGCAAATATGGCCCTTTTTCCAGAATCCAAGACGGCCGCAGTGATGTCGAGTGATATACAAAACAAAACTGTAGCCCACTGCTGATTTTGGGGGAAACAAACAACAACTGCAAGCCTGTCAGGATAAAAGGCACCTGCCCCATCAAACTGACGGGACTTAAAGGGAGCATCACAAAGTAAGACAACAAGCACACCTTTTTTTTTTTTTAAAGGAGACAGGCAAGTTAAAGGAAGGAAGGGATGGGAGAGGGGAAAGACAAAAAAAAAAAAAAACAATATATGCTTAAAAATAAAATGGAAACCACCAGCCTGGAAAGATGTGAGCTGATCCTTTTGCGACTCCACTGCATTCATCATGGATGTGATAGCAGACTGCGTTCCTGTGAGGAAACTCTGCGGAAAGACCCCAACAGATCCACAGAGGGGTTCCCAGTTTTATCAGCACTGTGAGCGGCCCAAGAACAGGGACTGCGCACGGGAAAGGCTAAACCCGGCGGACGCTGCGGACTGCAGAGGTATGGACTAGGGATGCACCGATATATCGGTGCCGATACATATCGGCCAAAAACAGCTGTTTTGGCGACATGCCGAAACAGCTTTAAAATTGCCCGTAAAAAAAATGGTCGCTGGGCTGTCACGGCTCCGTCCTCTGCACGAGCCAACGAGTGTCACTGCCTCCTGAGTCCTCCTGACTCGATCGGCTATTCAAAAATGGCGCCGGGTGGCGCCATTACGTATCTGCTTATGCGCCGCCCGGCCTAGCGGATACGAGCTTACCAGAGCCCGGCCGACTTTGGGCTCGGAAAAGCTCGTATTCGCTCGGCTGGGCGGCGCATAAGCAGATACGTAATAGCGCCACCCGGCGCCATTTTTGAATAGGCGATCAAGTCAGGAGGACCCGGGAGGGACACTTTGGCAGTGACACTTGTTGGCTTGTGCAGTGCACTCGCCATAGGCAGAGGACGGAGAAGTGACAGTTCAGTCCTGCAGAGCCCAGCACAGAGCCCAGCCATATCCAGCACAGAGCCCAGCCATGTCCAGCACAGAGCCCAGCCATGTCCAGCACAGCACAGCCATGTCCAGCACAGCCCAGCTTTAAGGTAATAAAGAAGCTGGTGGTGGCAGTAGGTGATGGTGGCAGGAGGTGGTGGGGGCATGAGGTGATGGTGGAAGAAGGTAATGGTGGCACCGTGGCAGGAGGTGGGTGAGGTAATGCTGACAGGAGGTGGTGGGGCAGGAGCTGATAAAAAAAGTTCATATCAACAATCCAAAACTTTTATTCACCACAAGTAGTGACTCAATAAATAATGAGGTGAGTGTTAGAGGATTCGCCACCGGTGTAGTAAAACTTATTGAGGCTTACCAGAAAGTAAGGATCTGAATAAGCATATACTCATCAGATCAGAATCGCTTCAAACGATATCCGAGATCCGAATATGTTTATGGATGTTGTATACTCAATGGAACTCCTGGGATATCTTCATATGTGATACGATGAATCCACGGAGATTGGTTGCAGATGTGTGGACTCAAGTGAAATTATTACCATGTGTGGTAATAATTAAAATAGCCAAAGGAAAAAATATAAAGTGCACATAGTGTGATTCTGTATTACCAAATCAATCAATTTTAATAAAAAAAAATTGCACTTACATTTAAGTAGGATACAACAAGCGCTTAGTAATAAAGTAGAGCAGTGGGGTCAGTGGGGTCTCCCGACGCGTTTCGTTCCCTTAGAACGTCATCTGGGGCACTGCCCACTGCTCTACTTTATTACTAAGCGCTTGTTGTATCCTACTTAAATGTAAGTGCAATTTTTTTTTATTAAAATTGATTTATTTGGTAATACAGAATCACGCTATTTGCACTTTATATTTTTTCCTTTGGCTATTTTAATATTACCACACATGGTAATAATTTCACTTGAGTCCACACATCTGCAACCAATCTCCGTGGATTCATCTTATCACATATGAAGATATCCCAGGAGTTCCATTGAGTATACAACATCCATAAACATATTCGGATTTCGGATATCGTTTGAAGCGATTCTGATCTGATGAGTATATGCTTATTCAGATCCTTACTTTCTGGTAAGCCTCAATAAGTTTTACTACACCGGTGGCGGATCCTCTAACACTCACCTCGTTATTTATTGAGTCACTACTTGTGGTGAATAAAAGTTTTGGATTGTTGATATGAACTTTTTTTCACATTATGGACATTTTATTTGTTAAAAGGACTATCTAATTAGTAGTCTTTCCTCCTTTTAGCGCTACATATTCGACATATTTTTGGTAAAAAAAAAAAATTGCAATAAGCGTTGATTGGTTTGCGCAAAAGTTATAGCGCCTACAAAATAGGGGATGGATTTATGACATTTTTTTTTCTACTAGTAATGGCGGTTATCTGTGATTTTTGTCAGGACTGCGATTTTGCAGCGGACAGATCAGATACTATTTTGGAACCATTCACATTTATACAGCGAACAGTGCTATAAATATGCACTGATTACTGTATAAATGTCACTGGCAGGGAAGGGGTTAACACTAGGGGGCGATCAAGGGGTTAAATGTGTTCCCTATGGTGTGATTCTAACTGTAGGGGGAGGGGACTGACTGGGGGAGGTGACCGATCGGTGTCCCTATGTACAAGGGACACACCATCGTTCTCCTCTCCCTGACACTGTAACTGCTGATCACGGGTAGCTGGCGGACATCGTGGCCGCCAGGCACACGCATCGGCACCCGCGGGACACAGCAGGGACACGTGTGGCCCGAGGCTGCATGAGACGTCGACCCAGGATGGCAGAGCCACCTTGCGAACATCATTTTAAAGTAGGCGGGTAGGGAAGTGTTATGAGATCCAAAACATATAATATATTGCAGCTTACCAATAGTTAGTTGTGGCGGCTGCATTCCTAGTTTTTTTTTTTATCCCCCCCCTCCCTCTTTCACCTCTCACATCCCTTCCTCTCTTTGCCCCCCTACCTCCTTTCTTTCTCTCTCCCTCTCACCCCCCCCCCCCCATTTTCCCCTTTCCTCTCCGAATCATCCCCACTCCTTTTTTCCCCTTTCCTCTCCCACTCATCCCCCCCTCTTTCCCCTTTCCTCTCCCACTTATCTGCCTCCCCACCATTTTCTCCTTCCCTCACTTCCTTCCTTCCTTCCTTGACACACACACTGCACTGCTTGGCCCTGCTTCCTCAGCCAATCTCTGTGCCTGTGAATAGAGGGAGAGAAGAGCTGCAGCCATGCACAGTGCTGGATCTATTAAGGAATCAGTGCAACACAGCAAGTTGTAAAATGTTTTGTCACCTTTATGCAGGGAATGCTTTAAGGTGGGAAAAAAGAAAAGGGTTTTTAGCTTTAGAGACACTTTAAATCCTTTTAGTAAAAAAGGGGGTGGGGGGAAAAAAGGGAACAATGCGCAAGTTTTACCGCTAGTAGAAGTTATAGTATTAAAGTCTACCACTGGGGAGAAGGGAGGGGGAATAGGGATAACGATCTCAGTGGAGATCAAGAAAGAAAGGGGTTACTATTGGCAACAAATTAATAGTCTGGATAAGCTACTTTGGTACAAAAAAGTTTATTGGAGTATCAAAGTGTATTGGTACAAAAAGTATTTTAGCCTTTAAAAAGACCAATTAAATTGTATGGGAATGAAAAACCCACCATGAACATGTATTACTAACAAGACACACAATGGACAACATAAAATCACAACACTAGATCGGACTATAATGCCGCGTACACACGGTCGTTTTTTGCGATGAAAAAAAACAACGTTTTTTAAAACGTCATTTAAATTGATCATGTGTGGGCCAAAAAAAAATTCCAACATGCTTGAATTTTTTGTGTCGTTTTTCAAAACGTCGTTTTTTGTTTCACAAAAAGTCACCGTGTGTAGCAAAAACGTCTTTTAAAACGACGTTTTTCAACCCGCGCATGCCCAGAAGCTAGTTATGAAGTGAGCTTCAATGGAAAAGAGTGGTGAACGTAACCTCGCTTTTTGTGAAAAAACGATGGTGTGTATGCAAAATTGTCTTTGAAAGTGACGTTTCAAAAACGTCGTTTTTTACTTCACAGAAAACGTCGGGTTTTTTTCATCGCAAAAAACGACCGTGTGTACGCGGCATAAGGGTTCAGGCATCACTGTCTCAGCACTATATTTCTCAAAATGGAGGGATTTTACTTGGAGTTAAACCAAGAAAATAATAATGGTACTTGGTTATATGGACATGAATATAATCAGGGGAAAACAATGTAACGCCTGATGTCCAACCATAGTGTGCCAAAAAATAGTGCTGTATGTGTTGGTAGAACCCTGTGTGTACAGAAAAAGAGAAGGAGAGGAGGCAATAATGGTATCCCTGCTGCAGCGTGATTTTTGGTCCTGAACTAATATGGAATTTCACCTTTAGTTAAATCAATAACTTGATAATGGTCATAGTTGGGGGTAACATGGTAAAATTCATATAGTTCATTTATTGATGATTGGAAAACGCTGGAAAGAAAAGAAATCCTGTTGATAAGGTCAGTCCTATGGGTGGCATCAATGTATAATTAATTTTTAGAGAGGCAGTTGGAGAATATGGTTTCTATTCCACTATGCACAAGTAGTTTTCATTGATTTGTCCCTTATATGGATTGAGTTATCATTGCCTAGCAGTAGGTATATTGGGGACTTTGTTCAACCAGTATACTGTTGCAACATACTGCTGGTTTATTGTAAACACTTCTGTGACATTCAATGGTTTTATGGATTCAATCAAGATTGAAGCGCAGAGTTATGCACGATGAGTATTCAGTACATTACCATGTGTCACTGGTGTTTCACCGATGCTGAGTTGTGTATCATACCATTTGCTGTGCTGTACGATGGTGAAGTGGTACAGACCTGTATCCTATGGACAGCAGTGATTCCTTTAGGTGATATCAAAGTTACGGATGAATGTAACTGATGTTGTTGTTCACCCTCAGTGCGAGTCCCATCGTTGTGGGGTATCCTTCTGGGTTCGGATGGACGGCTCTGTAATCCTGCCGCATACGCTGTATCAGGTACAGCGTCTCCGTCCTTCGTGTGCACACACGATCGTAGCGTCACGTGACTAGCGTCGGATGGTGACGTCGACGCGTTTCGCCGTAACCAATGGCGTAGCTTCTTCCTGGACGTGATTTCACATCAGCTGACAGACGTCTTTTGTTGGCGGAAATCAGCTGTTGCTTAACACCATGTAACAAGGTGATCAGTCATTCAAAAGCGTGTGGAATAGAGCATGTTGTAACGGACGTGGTGGTATTTCATTAGGTTATTTGTTCTCTCATTTTGACATTATCAAAGAATGCTCCCATCATTTCTATATATACACAATGGGTTCAATGATCATTTTTGACTGAGATTCTATGGCGTTCTTACTGGAGGGGGAGGAAAGGAAAAGGAAAATAAAATTTGCCTGTATTTTTAAGGAATTCTGGAGCATGTTAGAGATAGTAAAATAAAATCAGATAAATTAGAGCTACACATTCAAAGAAGAGGGTGTAAAGTGGATGAAGGAAAAGTGCATAGAAAAGAGGACAAATCACACGGATATTATTACCAGGGAAGATGATGGAGTACATTATCAGTAAATGGAAAGTTAATATAGTTTATTAATCACTGGGTTATATCTAAGGATTCAAAAAGGCCTGTAGATTAAGTTCAGTGTTTAACCACTTAAGACCCGGACCAATACGCTGGCAAATGACCCAAGGGGTTTTTGCGATTCGGCACTGCGTCGCTTTAACAGACAATTGCGCGGTCGTGCGACGTGGCTCCCAAACAAAATTCGCGTCCTTTTTTTCCCACAAATAGAGCTTTCTTTTGGTGGTATTTGATCGCCTCTGCGATTTTTATTTTTTGCGCTATATACAAAAATAGAGCGACATTTTTGAAAAAAAATCAATATTTTTTACTTTTTGTTATAATACAAAACCAATAAACTAAATTTTAGTCAAACATTTAGGCCAAAATTTATTTAGCCACATGTCTTTAGTAAAAAAAAAATCGCATTAAAAAAAAATTAGCTACCTAGCGGGAACAGCGACACTAATACAGCGATCAGAAAAATGATCGCTTAGTGACGCTGGCAATAGGGAGTGAAAGGGTTAACTAGGGCAGTGATCAAGGGGTTAAAACTTTATTGGGGGGGGGGGGGGTGGGGGGGCTACCCTGACACTAAGACTGACTGTCACACTGTCTGTCACACTGACACTAAATACAGTAATCATACATGTATGATTACTGCATTCAGTGACACTGTGACAGGGGGGAGGGGGGGGGGCGATCGCGGGGGTTAAATGTGTTTGTGTGTGTGTAAGTGTGCTGTTTGGTGCAGACTTACTTGGTGTGTGGTGATCTCTCCTCAGCGGCGCTTGAAACAAACGCCGAGGGAGAGATCACGTCGCTTCCTCCTTCCTGTGTTTACACAGGAGGAGGAAGTGACAGGGCGGGCGGGCGCGCGCATTGGCTGGGAGCGATCCGGAGGGGGCGGATGAAAACGGATAGCCGCCCCCACTTGTCGGATCGCTCCTGCAGCCGCGCGGACCGCCGCATGTACGGGGGGGGGGGTCCGATCGGACCCCCGATCCCCCCCAAGGCACCAACGTATATATACATTGATGTGCCTGTCGGTGCCATTCTGCCGACGTAAATGTACATGCGGCAGTCCTTAAGTGGTTAAACCGATAGGCATGAGTGATTTGAGGCGGTATATCCAGGATTTTTCTTTCTGTAATAAAATCCGATCAAAATCACCCCGCCTACTTGGTAGATTGAGGGCATAGATCCCCTTGACCGTCATTCCTTTAGAATTTCGATCATGGAATTCTGCGAAGTGTTTCGCAAGGGTTTTTTCTGGATTTTTTTCTTTCTCATTGATTTCTCTTAAATGCTCGCCAATGCGTACTTTAAGGGGGCGTTTTGTTTTGCCTATGTAAATCTTTGGACAGGGGCAAGTAATCATATAGATCACTCGTGTGGTGGAACAATTGATCAGATTTCTGATTTCAAAAGAACCCTGTCCATAGGCGTCATTGAATGTGGCAGTTCGATCTACATAGGGACAAATTTGACATCTGTTACATGGAAACATGCCCAAAGATCGTGGGTAACTGGAAAGCCATGTGGTGTTTGGTTCCTTAATAAATTCGGATTTGATCAGTATGTCCCCCATATTTCTTGCCCGACGTGCCACCATTTTGGGCGTTGTACTTACTATCTTAGCTAAAGCCGGGGCATTGGTTAAGATGCCCCAGTGCTTTTCCAAGACAGTTCGAACAGAATCCCATTGTGAGCCGAATGAGGTGATAATTCTTTTTTTTTTTTCAAATAACAGTTTTTATTAGACACAGGGTAACCCCCGTGCCGCAGAGAAAATTGTACAAAAGCTTCAGCAGAGGAGTAGAAAATACAGTGCATAGCTAATTTCAGCACATTATATCATAGCACTCGTAGAAGAAACGCCTGCAAAACAGGGACAAATGACACAACAACAATAAGAAGGAAAGGGTCAGGAGAGAGATGAAGAAAAAAAAACAAGAAAAGAGAGAAGAGCAGAAGAAAAAAGAAAAAGGAGAGGGGGGACTACAGACGCAGGGAGATAAGGGGAGAAGGGGGGGCTCAACCCATGGCTCAGGGCGGGTCCTCACAGCGATGCCACTCCTCCCAGATCGCATCGTGCATTTCCAATCTATCCTGCAACCTGGCTGTCATTTTTTCCATGATCTCAACATCCTTAATCCTGGCATACAGGTCAGTTTGAGAGGGGGGAGACAGGCGCTTCCAATGGAGGGCAACTAGGCACCTTGCGGCTGTCAGTACATGCCTGAGCAGTTTTTTGGAGGTTTTGGGGATTTGCAGGGGCGATATTCCCAGTAAAAATAGTTTCGGGGACCAGGGAACTGGCACTCCCAGGAGACGAGATAACAGTCTCTGGGTTTCCGTCCAGAACGGTACTATCTTGGGGCAGGTCCAGTAAATATGATATAGGGTACCCTTGGCTCCCTGGCAGCGCCAGCACCTGTCTGAGCTGGATGGATAGATAGCATGGAGAACATCCGGTGTCATATACCAAAAATACAGTATTTTATAGGCATTCTCCTTGTACAGTGTACAGAGGGAGCTCTTAGCTGCCTGAGACCAGATCGTTCTCCACGTCGCCTCCGGAATCTCCTCCCCGAGTACCCTCTCCCAGCGAAGCATGTATGCATGCCTACCCTGGGTAAGGAAAGAGCGAGAATTCAGCAGCTGATATATGTCTGATATCAGTCCGCGGCGAGCAGGTCCCTCCAAAACCAGCCTTTCGAAAGGCGCCGGCGCTGAGAATTGGAGCTTTGGGGCGAATGATAGTGCAAAGTGTCTTATCTGCAGATACCCAAAAATCATCTGGCTAGGCAAGTTAAAAAATTTTTGTAGATCAGGGAATGAGAGCAGTTTTCGAGTTATAGGGTCCACCAAATGGCCAAAATGGAAGAGGTCACGAGTCGCCCAGGGAGAAGACATCTGGTGGGTCAGACCATCAGGCATCCTAGGATTGAACAGAAAAGAGGTCAGGACGGACCGCTCCGAGCTCAGATTGTGGGCCCGGGACAGTCTACGCCAAAGCGTCCTAAGGTGGAGCATGGGCCCTAAAAGTCGGCCCGGGTCCACCTCCACGCTCGCGTTCCACAGCAGACTATTCGGGTGCGCGGGGGCCAGCCAAATCTTCTCAATTTCAGTCCACGTGTTACAAGAGCGCTGGGGGAACCAAGAGGTAATGGCACGCAATTGGGCTGCCTGATAGTACTTTAGCAGGTCAGGGAACCCCAAACCTCCGTCGGTGCGGGATGCTGTCAAGACCGTTCTGGGTATCCTGTGCCGCCCATAGTTCCAGACAAAGCGCACCAAGTCCGCTTGGAGCTTTCGGAGGTCTGCATATGGGACTGGGATGGGCAACGTCTGGAATAGGTAGAGGAGCTTGGGGAGGATGACCATCTTAATAGAAGCCACCCTACCCAGAAGGGAAATGTGGTGAACTCGCCACTTCTGCAGAAGGTCTCTTATGGACCGGAAAAGAGGGGGGAAATTAGCCTTATATAGAGTGTCGAAGGACGGAGTGATCTGCACCCCTAGATATTTTAAACCCTCTGTGACCCAGTGGTAGGGGGAGCTCTGTTTCAGATGTCGGACCTCCTCATCAGGAACGTTGATGGGGAGAGCTACCGACTTAGCCGCGTTTATCTTATAACCCGACAAGGACCTATAGAGATCAAGTTCTGCGTGCAAATTAGGCAGGGAAGTTCTGGGATGGGTAAGGGTTAGGATGACGTCGTCCGCAAAAAGTGCCAGCTTGAATTCCCTCCCCCGCATCGGGACTCCCCGGATGTCTGGGTTCCTGCGAATAGACGCCGCCAGGGGTTCTACGCATATCGCGAACAGAAGCGGTGAGAGCGGGCATCCCTGGCGTGTTCCATTAGCTACTGGGAAGGAGGAAGAATGGGCAAAGGGGGTCTTGACCTGAGACGTAGGGTTTGTGTAAAGATGCCGTATGGCCCGCAGAAAGGGGCCACAGAACCCCATGTGTTCCAATGTGGCAAACAGGAAGGGCCAGCTGAGGCGGTCAAATGCCTTCTCTGCATCCAGGCTGAGGGCTAGTGATTCTTGACCCTCCCTGTTTACCACATCGATCAGGTCGATGACCCGCCTGGTGTTGTCCCCCGCTTGGCGGAGGGGGACAAAGCCCACCTGGTCCCTGTGAATCAAAAAAGGGAGTATCGCGTTCAGGCGCAGCGAGAGGAGCTTGGTGAATATTTTTAGATCCGAGTTGAGTAGCGCTATCGGCCTGTAACTAGCGCACAGAGAGGGGTCCTTGTCGGGTTTAGGGATCAGCGTTAGAAACGACCGTTGCATATCTGAGGGAATAGGGGTCAACTGAAGGAAGGCATTAAACAGTTTGCACATACGCGGGAGAAAGATGGGGAGGAACGTCTTATAATACTCATAAGGAAAGCCGTCTGGACCAGGGGACTTATGAGCGGGCAGGGTTTTGATAGCTGCTGTAAGTTCCTCCTCCGTTATGGGGGCGTTAAGAGAGACAAGATCGGCTGTCCGAATCCTGGGGATCCCGCTACGTTCCAGGTAGTCATGTAGACGATTCAGAAGGTCAGGGGATGGGGGGTCATGGGGGATGTCGGGGTCACTATATAGGGCCGTGTAAAACTCCTCAAAGGCATGAGCTATGTCCCGGGGGTGGGTCAAGAGGCGATCGGCTCCGTCTTTGATTTGGTGGGGGGTGGCCATGTGAGAGCGTTCCGATAGTTTACGTGCCAGGAGGGAGTGGGCCTTGTTACCTTTGTCATAGTACCGTTGCTTCAATCGAAGCAGAGCCTTCTCCACCTGGCCTAGAGCCAGGTCCCGGAGTGTTGCTCGCAGACAAATAATTCTTTTAAGAAGGGGTATAGATGGGGAGGTTTGCAGTTGGGTTTCTAAAGCCCTCAGGTCCCTCTCCGTTTGAGTCTTAGCTGCTCTCGCATCTTTTTTCATGGCTGAGGAGAGCGCCATGCAGCGGCCCCGGAGGACCGCCTTGTGGGCTTCCCAGAGAGTGGAAGGGGAGACATCTGGGGTGTCATTTTCAGCAAAATAACAGTGCAATGTCGACTCCAGTTCCAGTCTGGAGGGGCCATACTGAAGCAAAAAGTTGTTCAGCTGCCAGTGGCATGGCCTACGATTGGGGGCACCCAGATCCAGGGTCATGACAACCGGGGCATGATCCGACCAGGATATCGGTAGTATCCGGGCTTCCTTGGTGACACGGAGGGTGGCATTGTTGACAAAAAAGTAGTCAATGCGGGAGTGCATTCGATGCGGGGCCGAATAGAATGTGTACTGCCTATCCCCCGGGTGAAGGGCGCGCCAGGTGTCAAATAGGGCATGGCGTCTAGTGAGCTGTCGGAATAACTTAGAGTCCCTGTGAGCCCGGGTTTGTGGATCAGAGGGGTTCATCACCTGGCGGTCAAGGGTTACCGACTGGGAGAGGTTAAAGTCCCCGCCGATCAGGAGGTATTCACTAGGCACCCGAAACAGGCGGGCAAGTACCCTTGATAGGAAGTGCATCTGGTGGGTGTTAGGGGCATACAGGGTGCACAACGTGATGGGTTGAGTCTGCCAGTGGCCTCTCAGAATGATATAGTGCCCCCTCGGGTCGATAAAAGACTCAGAGCATGTGAAGGGGGAGCCGCTTTTAAAGAGGATGGCTACTCCCGCCCGCTTTCGTGGGTTGAACGCCTGAAAGATCTGGTGGTAGTGTCTACCCGCGAATGCAAAGGCATCTCCGTTGTTGAAGTGTGTTTCCTGGAGGAGGACTATGTCCGCCCCAGAATGCCTAATCTCCCTCAGGGCAAGGTGCCTCTTCCTGTTTGAATTGAGGCCGTGGACATTAAGAGATATTATCTTAGCCATGATCATGGGTATACGCAAACAAGAGTCTTACCTGGACCAGGTGCGTGCTCACAGCAGTATCCATTCGGGGGGAGCGCCGGGGGACAGGAGCCATCCGGATATCCGCCAGAGACATGAGCCAAGCCATAAGAGCGGGGGAGAGGGAGGAGAGAGGAGGGAGGCAGGTAAAGGAGGAAGAGAGGAGGGAGAGGAGAAAAAAAAAAAAGAAAGAGAACAGCGTTAAATACATAACAATCAGGGTAACACCATACAAAGAAGGCCAGAGCGCACCGCGCCACTCAAGGCCCAAAGGGTTCCAATAAGTCCTCCCGACCAAGGCCCCCCAAAAGTGGGAGGGACCAGACCGGGGGGACATAGAGAACAAATTCAATCAATAAACACAAAAAATAGAATCAAAAATCAGGGGAACTCTTAAAGGATAAACCTAAGGGGGGAACAAGTGAACGGGAGAGCCAGTACTCACGCATCTCCAACATTAAGTGCCCAAAAAAAAAACACACGGATCAGTAGTTACGGGCCTATGGGGGGGACTGCCAATATGGTTGGCAGGTGGGCCAGGGGGACAAAAATGCAAGAAAAAAAAAAAAAAGGGGGGAAGTGCTGAAAGAGTGGCCAGAGGACAGTCCGGGGGCAGCAGTGTTCAGCCGTGTCCGGGGGTGGGGGGGCCACGGAGGGAGCCTCGGTCTCGGGATCTTTTGGTCGGAGGCACCCTTTGCCAGACCGTGGGTGGTGGCGGTGGGGTTACCACCAGGTCCCATTCTTGAAGTCGGGGGACTGGGATGTCCATTGTTTCACAGAACGCCTCCAGGTCTTCTGGATACCGGAGTACTGCTGATTGACCCTGCCGGCGGGCAGTGAGACTAAAAGGGAAGCCCCATCGGTAGACTATGTCACGTTCCTGCAGTGACAGAAGGAGGGGTTGTAGAAGTCTGCGCTTCTGCAGGGTTATCCAGGACAGGTCTGGGTACAGCTGTAGTTGAGCGTTGCCAAGGACCACCTTCCTGACGGTGCGGGCTTTGCGCATGATGGCCTCTTTCAGGGGGAAGGAATTAACCTTGCAGATAATGTCGCGAGGCCTGGAGGCAGGGCCCTTAGGGCGAAGGGCGCGATGTGCCCGATCCATCTCGATCGGTTTGTTCGGCGGTTCGCCCAGGAGATCATTAAAGAGGGTTTGAAGGGTACCGTGTAGATCCTCGGAGCCCTCCGACTCGGGGAGGCCCCTGATGCGGATGTTGTTCCTGCGCCCTCTGTTGTCCAAATCTTCCACGTGGCGTTGCATGTCCCTGAGCATTATTCGATGATCGGCACCTTGCAGCTGAGTGCGATGGACTGCCAGTTTGGTTTCTTGGATCTCCTCCTCCGCCATCTCCACTCTGTCAGAGAGGTGCTTAAAATTGGCATGGAGAACCTGTATTTCGGCACGGCAGGCCGACTTGACCTCCTCTATGAGCAGCCTGAAGTCATCTTTAGTTGGCATAGCCTGGAGGTACGCTTGCCATGGGGGGTGCGCTGATGAGGAGGGAGCGGGCCCCAGGAGAGGTTGGGAGAGGTGCAGGGGGGGGGGGCACCCCGTATGGAAGTCATAGGGGCCTCGTGCTGGGCTGGTGCGTTTCCCTCGGTCGCAGCCGGGACACTGAGGGGCTCAAACCCTCTGAGAGCTGCAGCGGGGGGCAGGAGGGGGGGCACCTGATCAACCCCAGGGACCCCCGCCGGGGAACCAACCATCTGGGCGTATGAGGCAACCGGCTCCATGGGCTGGGAAAGTCTCCTTGGCTGGGGGGAGTCATGGAGCAGGAGAGGTGCAGACTGCGGCCTATATGTGCTGTGGAGCTCCGCTGATAGGGGCCCCGGTGCCCAGGTACCATCATGGGCTGTTAGGGGAGGAAAGTCCTCTGAGAAGGCGGGAGAGTGGGGGCGATTAGAGCTCACAGGGGACAGGCCCGGATCGGAAGCTGTGCGGAGCAGCCTAGGGACAGTCCCAGAGCACTGTGTGTGCATGGTCACCCTGGGGCCTACTGAGGCCTGCCCGGAGTCCTGTGGCGGCGGCTGGCAGGGCAGGGGTGAACTCACCGCACCCGGGGCTGGGTGATAGAAGGCCGCTGCTCCTCGGATGGCTTCCGATGGACCGCTGGAGAACGCGGGTGGCTGAGGCTGAGTTCCGGATGGGGATCTTGTGAGGGAGGCCGGCGCCATCTTGGGATCCCCGCCGCGAGGCATGGAGGGCGGTGAAAAGTACCCACGGAGGGTCGCCGAGGTACCGGGTGGTGGTTGAGAGGACCCCCGTTGTTTAGAGGAGCGGGTGCGCCTGGATCCCACCATATAGGAGCCGTGAAAGTCCCCTGAATAGGCCGTTTTGCTGAGGGCTGTGGAGGAGCTCAGTGCTCACACGTCCATACCAGGCAGCTTCCGGACACGCCCCCCGAGGTGATAATTCTAATAGGCTCATTGGAATTTAGGGGGAGTTTTTCAACTGATCTTTTCTTAGTTAGTAGATCAACGCGATCCCTAATCGCTGCTCTTTTCCGCGCTTTCTTAATTTGGGCGTGCGAGTAGCCTCGCTCTCGGAATCGTGTATAGAGCTCTTGGCTTTCGCGTCTGTAATCATTGGGGTTGGAACAGTTTCGTTTTATTCGTAAGAATTGTCCAACTGGAATACCGTTCTTCAGCCAGTGGGGGTGATGGCTGGTGGCGTATAGCAATGTATTTGCCGCTGTTTCTTTGCGGTAAGTACATGTGGTAAGTTGGCCCTTATTTAGGGTGATCTGCAGGTCTAAAAAGGATAATTTGTCGGGATCAGCTGTATAAGTAAGATGGATATTAGATAGATATTAGATGGATGGATATTACGCTGGTTTTGATTCAATTCAATCATGAATTGATGTAAGGTTTCAATGGTCCCATGCCATATCATTAATACATCGTCTATGTATCGCCACCAGGTCAATACGTGGTGGCGATACATCTGCGACCCATAGACCTCCTCTTCTTCCCAATGTCCCAAGTGGAGGCACGCATAGGCCGGGGCCCATGCGGCGCCCATAGAGGTGCCTCTAATTTGGCGATAGTACTTGTTCATGAATTGGAAGCAGTTATTTTTAAGGGCAAATTCCAATAATTCAACAATGAACTAATTTTGTGGTCCAGAGGTAGGGTAAGTATTGTTAAGGAAGGTTTCGACGGCCTTGATGCCAGTTTGGTGGGGTATCGATGTGTATAATGACTCGACATCAATGCCGACTAACAGTATACCATCCGGTTGTTGACTGGCATCAAGTTCGTCGAGCTTGGCCAAGACATGTTGTGTGTCTTGCACGAAGGATTTTAAATCAATCACCATCTCCTTGAGCATTAGGTCTAAATATTTCCCAATGCGTTCCATAGGTCCCTGACAGGCAGACACAATCGGTCTGCCTGGAGGTTGTGTTAAACTTTTATGGACTTTGGGGATGATGTAAAAAGTCGGAACATTATATTCCTGTACAGAAAGGTAGTTGAATTCCTTGACAGTTAAAAGGCCCTCTTCTTTGGCCAGTTTTAATTTGCCATTTAATTCCTGGACCAATACTGGCAAAGGATTATGGTCCAATTTCTCATACGTGGATGTGTCATTTAGTAGTCGTTTGGACTCACATTCATATTGATTTTGAGTGAGTAGCACGACATTACCACCTTTATCACTGTTCTTTATTACAATGCTTTTATCATTTTGTAGATCGCTCAAAGCCCTCCTTTGACTGGCCGTTAAATTATCAGTGGTTTTCTTGGTCCAGTCTATTTTTTCCAAATCACTTTGGACCATGTCAAGAAACATCTTGAGCCATCTGTTTTTTGATAAGGGGGGCATTTTGAGCGATCTAATTTTGAGATTGACGCGTCTAATTAAGGTTAAGGGCTCATCTTCTAGTGAGTTATTCTCCGCCAGTAAGGAATTCAGGATGTCAAGTGCTGCTTGGTCCTCACTTCCTATTGGTTCTTGGTTGGTGTTGGCCGGCTCACTATTTGAATATAGTGACCTGTAGAACACCTTACGTAGGAATAGAGTCACATCCTTAAAGACAGTGAATTCGTCCATATTCGTCACTGGGGAGAAGCTCATGCCCTTTTGTAAGAGTTCTAGATGATCAGGGGTCAGAATGAAATTGGATAAGTTAATAACCTTAAGGTCGCTCATGCCAAGTAATGGCTGTGACTCAGTGTGACCTGTTACCGTTTTTGACTTCTTGTGTAGGTACGTTCCTGAGTGGTTTTGAGAGACCTCGGTTGTTTGACACTGGACTTTGGTTTTGGGGGGTTGCCCTGATCGTTGTTTGCGGTTTCCCCCTGCTGATCTAAAAAAATTACTGTTTTAGTCCTCCTCGGTATAACTTTGTGTTTTTTTGTTGTTGTTGCGGCATGTCCTTGATTGGGATCGTCCGACTCGGACAGCTGATCTATTACGGCCCCGACGTATTGTGAGATCGAAGATCTCACCTTTCTCAAAATCTAGGGTATCACGTTTAAACTTGCCCTGTTTAGTTATTTTTAAATTAAGTTGGACTTTTTCAATATCCTTTTTTAATTGATCATTTTGTTTGGTGAACTCCTCTTGTTCTTTTAGTTCATCAAGTCCTTCTGCACTTATTTGGATTTCTTTTTGTATGGAGATCAATTGTTTTTTCTCCTCCTCAACGATTAATCCCATTACCACTATACCATGATTCACACAGAGCTCCTTCCACTTTGGGAGAAAGCTATCAGTGTGGAGGTGTTCAGCTGGGATAGTTTTGTCTCGCAATCCCCTAGGAATAATTCTATGGGATATACAGGTTTCGAGGGATGTGATGTCCCATTTTCTGTTCAGGTGTCTAATAAGTAATTTTCTGTGCTCCTTGAATTTGTTTTTGATTTCCTCGTCCTGATTAAGTGTTTGTGGGGTATCACTATTGAATGCAGTTTGGATTTCTAGATCTATATCCTCCCCCAATACGAATGCCATGCCTCAGTAAATGTCAGGGTTAAGAGTAACTATATAGTTGTGTCTGGGTTGTTGTTTACTTTTTGTAGGAGAACTTGCTAGAAGTGAACGTAGTGATCACAAATAATTACATTTAGTAAAGAGTTTTGTAGCTTTAGAGACACTTTAAATCCTTGTCTGAAAAAAAAATGTAGTCATGCAGAGGCAGGAAACTTATCTTTGCCTCACAGCAGCAACTCAAATATATATAGATGAATATGGCATTCTTCACCTGTGTAAGGGGACCATATGGGGGAGTTTTGGGATAGCTGTGGGTGTTTGCAAAGTGTAAATTTTTTTGCTTGTGTCTGGCTGTTTTTTTCTGGTATGCTAGCGCAAGCTGGTGCGCCATTTCACCTCTTGGTTCGCCATGGCGCACATGCATTCACAAGAGCGATGCTGTGCTCAGCAGTTTGTTTGTTTGGCTGCCATGGCGCACACAGCTTTCGCCATAGGCGTTCGCACTCAGAGCCGTGCATGCACCATGGCCTAATCTGGGCGCATGGAGATTCGCTTCATATGCGAATACAGCCGGGACCGTGCACGTGCGTGCGCACGAATGCGCAGATTGTGTCGTGCACAGCCAGCCTATTTAAGCTGTGTATGCCAAGCATGCAGTGCTTCCAGAAAGTAGCTGTGGGACACAGAGCAGGCTCTGAACCAGGCATTTGCAGCGGTTATTTTCTCCTTGTCACGTGAGTCACCAGGTGCTGCTTAGCAGGCTAAGGTGCTTAGCAGGATTGTTTTATAGGGGCTTGGTGAGCTCTATTAAAGGGTCTCCCTTTTGAGGTGTGTTAATACTACACCCAGGTACTCAATTTTTGTGGCTTGTAAAGGTCTTTAAAAAAGAGGAGCGGGACTAACACTACAGGGAAGGGTAAACCTGTGTCTGCAGTAGCTCCTGATGAACCTAGTCGTATCCCCTAAAAGACTAGAGGCTTCCAGGCAATCTGAGCCGCTGCGCCTATCTGGTAATGTGTCTACAGTCAACGCTGCTGCTTCACCCTTTATCACCAAGAATGAACTGTCCTCTGCCCTAGCCGGGTTAGAGCACAGGATTGCTGGCATGATTGCAGGGTGGCAAAAAGCGTGACAGATCACCCACCACTGAGCCTCCTAGTCCTACCTTGCAGAGGTAACTGAGCCCCCTGGTCCTCTTTTGGGTCCCTGAGGACTCTTCAGGCCGCACAGGCTTTGCCCTTAGACCCACTGTTGGAACAGGCAGTGTGTGCTGATTGGGAAAATCTTGGCAGGATTTTTTTTTCCCTCCTAGGTTTTCCCTTTTAAATCCCACGGATGAAAGGTTCATTAAAAAGTGGAGCATGCCAGCTGTACATGCAGCAGTATCTTCCTTGAACAAGAACTTAACTTGTCCAGTGGATAATGCACAGGGCTTGAAAGACCCTGTTGACAAGAAACCGGAGTCATTATTAATGGCTTCCTTTTCTTTGGCGAGTTCGGCTATTCAGCAGCAATTGGTATCTGCCAGTCCGTAAAGGATCAAGTCAGACGTCCTGACAGGCCTAACCAGGAGGATCATCTTGCTGGAAATAGGACAGATATACCTCAAGGGCTGTGTTTTGCTGTTGATGCCTTAAAGCAGTGGTTCTCAACCTTACTAGTGCCGTGACTAGGGGTGCAACGAATCGTGCCCGATCCACGATCCGAACGGGTCGACCACGGAACGCACCACCGCCGCGGCCTTAGGAAAGACCGTAGCTTTGGCCTAGCTCTGGAGCGGTCGGCCATCTTGGTACACCCGTCGGCGGTGCGCGCTGACGTCATCACCCCTCCCTCTGCTTGTGGATCTTCTATTCTGCAAGAGCGCGTACTGTCTGCATGCAACAGAGTACAGTGAGTTGAATTATCATGTTGGCTATTATTAGTGGGGAAAAATGGCTATTATTACAGTGTTACTGTTTACTAGTGTGGGGGCAATGTTGGACTGGAACAGTGATGGTGATGATGACGAGTGGGGGACAATGGTGGACATTACAGTGACGAGTGGGGGGCAATGGTGGACATTACCATATAGAGCCATTGGCCCAGCTAGAGCCCAGACATGAATCCGACATTTTTTCATAAATCATTTTTTTTGCTGATCCGATCCGTGACTCCTGATCAGAGGATCGATCCGATCCGTGAGTTTTTTGATCCGTTGGACCCCTAGCCGTGACCCCTTGATAAAATTTCTAGCAGTAAAATTATTTTCATAGCGTAGGTTGTCAGCATCCAAGGCAAGACAAGTAATTTGTGCCCCTAACCCACAGACATTTAGCGCTCCCTGAGTCACTTCCACTCGTACATTATTAAAACCCCTTATGGTACATTTGAGGATGTACCCCTCTATCTCTTTGTTCTCCTTTCTTTTCCTCCCCATCCCCAGATCCTTTTTCTTTATTCCTTCCCCTTTTTTTCTCTCCCTTCCATGCATTCTCTATTTTTATTTCTTCTCTTATTTCTTGGTGGGGGGTGGGTTTAGTAGGATCAGTGGCGGTGCTGATGGGGAGTTTTATCAGTCAACGTAGGTGCTATTAATCAAGGTCATCTGCTGATCTCAGAACTGTAGTGGGGACTTTTAATGGCAACTCTAATCACAGGTAGAGTTACTCACTGTGTCTGCGCATTCACGGTGTCTCAGACTTTGTAGTGTCTCGTAGCAGTGACACCCATGCTGAAATCAGGAGATAGGGTCTCCTCCAGCCTCTCCCACTTCCACTTTTGTGGCTCAAGAACTGGTCAGCCGAGCTTCCTTGTAAAAAGTTTTTGGCAGGTTTTTCCTTTCATGGGTAATGTTTGGATGATGATTTGGACAGATATATCCAAAAGAAAAGAGTTCTGTACTTCCGGTGAAGAGACGCACCAGGCGTCCCCCAGTTAAAACCCCAGGGACTGCTTCCTCAGGTGTCTCAGCACCAGAACAGATATGCTGCCAACAGGGCACTAGAGCCAGGGGCAGAAAAATCCCTGGGTCCAAAGCTCTTCTAAACCCAGCACCTCCTTTTGAGGGGACGCCCCACTTTATTAGGTGTGGGGGCTGCTGCACTTTGCAGACATTTGTAGACCAGTGGTTCAGGATGAGTGGGTCACCTTGACTATATCCTGCGGTTACAAGCTGGAGTTTCTAAGATCCAGCATTCCCTTGTATCTGAAAGGGGTGCAGGGGGGGGGGGGGTTTATTTGAACCGGTTTACTGTTCAAAAACCAAACACGGACACAAGGCCCATTTTGGATCTAAGGTCCCTGAACCAGTATCTAATACAGACCTTTCAGATGGAGTCTGTCTGCTCAGTTGTAGCCTTTCTCCAGATGGGAGACTTTCTAGCCTCCATTGATATAAAGGATGCATATTTACATGTACCTATCTTTCAGCCTCATCAGAGGTTCCTGCGATTTGCAGAGGAATGTCATTTTCAGTTTGTGGTTCTACCCTTCGGGCTTGCCACAGCTACTTGGGTGTTCACAAAGGTCCTAGCACCAGTCCTGGGTCTTTTAAGGGCCCAAGGAATCTTGGTGCCGTATAAGGTCTGATGGCTATTGTTTGACAGGGTGTCTCCCTCCCCTCAAGGCTATTGCTCTGGGATGTCTCAGTAGGTAATGAATATTAGCCCAACTTCTGTGTCCCATGACGTATGAAAAAGAAAATATTCCCTCCCTCCCCATCATCATACTTGCCTGTAAAAATCCTTTTCTTTGTGTACATCATGGGACACAGAGATCTCTCCCCTCATTTTTGAGGATTCAGTGCTTGCTACAAAATTGATGTACATCATACATGGGAGGGGGTTCACTTCCTGTCTAAGACTTTGTCTACAAGTGTCAATTTACTTTAACCATATGACATTTTTATCTTGGGAGGGGCCCAGCAGGCACAACTACTACAGCAGGAATATGCAATTAGCGGACCTCTAGCTGTTGGAGAACTACAAGTCCCATGAGGCATAGCAAGACTCTGACAGCCACAAGTATGACACCCAGAGGCAGAGGCATGATGGCACTTGTAGTTTTGCAGCAGCTGGGGGTCCGCTAATTGCATATCCCTGCACTACAGGATGAAGACAAGACCAGCGTTTATTACTGGAGGTGCCTGCACAGAATCAGTTTCACACTGGATTACTGTACAGATCTGGTGGAAAATACACACTTCTTGTATGAAAATAATATAAAAGGAATGCTGCGCTGCATGAATTAATAATGAAAATAAATCATTAAATACAAAAAAATATGAAAACCAACACCAAGTGCTCCAGTGTGTGACAATTAACATCAAAGGAATCACAACTGTAATAGATAATGACAAAGTTCATGAGTGTCGATATTCAACTCCAAGGTAAGTCCCAGCTTAAGTGAGTTCAGAAAGATGTCCCAGAAGTTGTGTTTATACAGGACAGAAGAGAGCCTCCACCTCCACCTCTTATTAAGAATCTGCTTACCAGATGGATACGATCTATAAAAGATCAACAGCGCGTCTGGCTAGATTGCCCTAGCAAGTTTCCAAGTGGGTTCCTGTGTGTGAGTCTCCAATTCCTGTCCCAACTGACTGGGTCTCAAGATAATCACTCCCAATAAATGGCCCAAGGAGAAAAGAAAAAGGGATGCCGACATAGAGTAGTAACGTTTGAATTATGTTTAATAAAAAGAATTCATTGCACTTACAATTGTCGAATCTTAAAAGAGCATAAAATAGTAAGCCGGCCGGCTCTCACAATCCGCCCGTCCTTCCGGATGGTCGTGAGGATAAAAACAATAGTGACGTCAGCACGCCGTTCCTCCCTACGCCCTTTCGTCCAATAGCAGACTTCTTCCAGGGGCACAAGCAGCGTGCTGACTCGCCACTTTTTAATTCGTTGGCAACGTTCTAAGACCGCCCTTCTCTGGTGTCCGGGGATCATGAATAGTGATCTGCCATCTTTAAAGAGGGATCGCTTGCCAATAGTGTGTGTTACACACTCGATACCCTATGTTCTCAGATCGCCCTTCTTAACAAGGTCGCCCTAATTAGACGTTCAGGGATCATGAACAACAATCGTCCATTTTGGAAAAGGGATCGCTTGCCAATAGTGTGTTGACATAGATTCAAAACTAATATAATTAGGAATCGGCCTTCATTGTAAGGTATAAAAACAATATGAAATATCAAGGTTATGTGGCAGATAAAGTTAATGTGACTCACTGCAGATCTGCCAAACTTTAACCCCCTGATGGAGGAAAAACATTTTTTTATTTTTATATAAAAGACAGCAAATGGGAGCAGTCAGTCCATATAAGCTAATAAAAAATGTATGAATAGTATACATCAATGAAGATAGGATACTACCTAATGGTCCATATATTTAATGGGAAAATTGTAAATTACTTGCATATTGATGAGTAAATGTGGCTAATATGGAAACACGTCTGTGTTAGAACAGCTACAGGGACAGAGATCAAACTCCAGGCGTGTATAACCATACTGAGCGGAAAAATAAAATAAAAAAATTCTATAAAAACAGTAAGTAAATGAAAACTGGTGGTTAAAAAAAAATATATTATGAAATGTGAGCCATCAAGGCTCAACAATACACCAGTATGAAATTACTGAAAGGCCAGAGGGCCGAACTATAGCCTCCAGATCTACCCGGACATCAGAGCAGGTTTACAGTGGGATAACAATAAAGTGAATAAATAGATTAACTATTATCTATAAAGGCATTGACATCAGTGTCCACGTTTAACCCATACGGTAAATATGTGCGGACTCGGTAGATCCAGGACATTTCGAGTCTGGAGAGTCCTCTAACTAGAGAGCTACCTCTCCAGTGGGGGTCAAATTTATCAATCCCCAAAAATATCGTGCCTTCAGGATTACGATCATGATGTTGGTCATAATGGGCTGACACTGAGTGTTGAGAGAATCCTGATCTAATATTGGTAATATGTTCCCCTAATCTGACTTGCATAGAGCGTTTGGTCCTGCCAATATATTGTTTTCCGCAAAGGACATTGTAGTAAGTAAACGATGCCAGTAGAGCTACAGGTTATGAAAGGTTCAATCTTAAACTCCCTGGAGGTGCTAGTTGAAAAAAATGATGTTGTTTTTTTCAATTTTATTTTATTTAGCGTACAAACCTGACACCTCCGGCATTGGTGATAACTTGTAATGCCTCTTTGGAAAAAAGAAACCTTTTTTTTCGGAGGGTCAACCACATTTGGGGCTATTTTGTCCCTCAAAGAAGGTACACCCCTGAAGATCACTTGCGGGTTTGGGGGTAGGAATGTTTTTATAACCCTGTCATTCTCCAATATATGCCAATGTTTTTTTATAATTTTTTTTGATCATATAGTGCTGGGTAGAATATGTGGTGATAAACGGTACTGTAGGTCTCGTATGGTCTTAGAGGTACAGTCCAAAAGTTGAGAGCGGTCTATTTCACCCACTTCCACTAGGGTGGTTTCAAGCATTTTCTGATCGTATCTTTTTTCCAACAACCTATTTGCAAGAATATCAGCTTGTGTTTTATAGTCGTCTACAGTTGTACAATTCCTCCTCATCCTAATGAATTGACTTCTGGGAACAGATTTGAGCCAGCTGTTATGATGGCAGCTCCCTCTCTCTTTACGATAGTAAGGTCTAAAAAGTTAATCTGGTCTTGGCTGGCTTCGTATGTAAGAACAATACCTATGTTGTTGGTATTCAAGAGGGAAATGAATTCTTCCAATTGAGATCTGGTGCCAGTCCACAGGAGGAGGATGTCGTCGATATACCTGGCCCATAATTTGATATGTGGGTTCAGGTCATTGTAGACGACATCCTCCTTCCACTTGGCCATAAACAAATTGGCCAAACTAGGTGCATATTTAGCACCCATAGCGACCCCTCTTGTTTGTCGGTAGTAGTTGTGATCAAACCAAAAGTAGTTGTGACTGGCCGCATATTCCAAGAGCTTGATCAGGTAGTCCTTTTCTATCTGGGATAAATCAGAAAGTACATCTAGGTAGTGTTTCACAGCAGATATCCCTAGATGATGTGGGATGATAGTGTAGAGTGAATTCACATCTGCTGTCACTAACCACATATTTTCATCTGGCTGGATCTGTGACAATAAGTTGATGACATGTTTGGTATCTTTTAAATAGGACAGCAATTGCTGAACAAGGGGTTGTAAAAAAATGGTCTATATACTTGCCCACCCTGGACGTAATAGAATCAATCCCACTAACAATGGGACGTCCAGGGGGCAAGAAAGACTCTTGTGAATTTTTGGAAGACAGTATAACACTGGGAGTCTCGGTGCTCGCGGGACTAAAAACATCTGTTCTTTTTCATTGAGGATTCCCAGATCAGCACCTTTTTTAATTAAAGTCTCTAGAGAGCCTTTATATTGGATGACAGGATCTCCCAATAGTGGTATGTAGGTCTCCTGGTCATCTACAATTTTCTTAGTCTCAGTGATATACATAGACCTGTTCATAACTACTATTCCTCCACCCTTATCTGATGGGCGGATAACTAGCTCGTTGTTATTACATAGAGAGTCAAGTCCCTTGGTTAGTTCCTGATCCATTGGGTTATTAGAGACTTTGACAGTCTCCAAGTCTCTTAACACAACATCTCTAAATACTTTTATTGCAGGAGCCAGTGTACCAGGAGGATTCCATGTTGAAGCATTTGTCAGTCCTGAATGTTTGAAGGTTTGTTGAGCCAATGGTCGCTCTGAAGTGGGCAAACCTGCAAAATACCGTTTAATATTCATCCTACGTATATATTGGTGAATGTCCATATACAGTGCAGAAAATAAGTATTTGAACACCCTGCTATTTTGCAAGTTCTCCCACTTGGAAATCATGGAAGGGTCTGAAATTGTTATCGTAGGTGCATGTCCACTGTGAGAGACATAATAAAAAAAAAAAATCCAGAAATCACAATGTATGATTTTTTAACTATTTATTTGTATGATACAGCTGCAAAGAAGTATTTGAACACCTGTCTATCAGCTAGAATTCTGACCCTCAAAGACCTGTTAGTCTGCCTTTAAAATGTCCACCTCCACTCCATTTATTATCCTAAATTAGATGCACCTGTTTGAGGTCATTAGCTGCATAAAGACACCTGTCCACCCCATACAATCAGTAAGAATCCAACTACTAACATGGCCAAGACCAAAGAGCTGTCCAAAGACACTAGAGACAAAATTGCACACCTCCACAAGGCTGGAAAGGGCTACGGGGAAATTGCCAAGCAGCTTGGTGAAAAAAGGTCCACTGTTGGAGCAATCATTAGAAAATGGAAGAAGCTAAACATGACTGTCAATCTCCCTCAGACTGGGGCTCCATGCAAAATCTCACCTCGTGGGGTCTCAATGATCCTAAGAAAGGTGAGAAATCAGCCCAGGACTACACGGGAGGAGCTGGTCAATGACCTGAAAAGAGCTGGGACCACCGTTTCCAAGGTTACTGTTGGTAATACACTAAGACGATAAAGAAAAACAATAGAGGGCGCCACTGAGACTATATAAGAAAAAGTTCATTCATGGTGACTAAGAAATAATTTGTAAACTAAAAGTATTTAGAAAAATGGAACAAACTAACAATAGAATCTAAGTGTCTATCAATAGTGATAGAAAATGGTAAATAGGTAATAATACATCCACCTATATCACAAAATTATATATATTACAACATTTGATTGTAATTAGTAAATAATGTCCAAAGAAAATCTTCCTGTGATAAATTAGTTCAATAACAAGTTCGTGCACAATTGAAACAGGATTGTGATGTGCTGATTCTGGGGTGTGAAAGAGCCTTCACCAATTTAAATACTTCGTGTTCCACCTCAGGTGCTGGGGAAGTGCTATAGGCTTACCAGATCATTAGACCTCTCTTTTAAAAGTAGGTCTGATGGGCAGGTCAGGATAAGTGCCTGGACACTAGGGGCATGCTGGATCGCGTGGTTCCACAGTGTTAGCAGATTTGCTCATAAATATATGGAAATAGGAATGGAAAATATCATGGTACAATACCGTTTTATTAAAAACAAATATAAAATGCACATACAGCCGATTGGCCTCCTACCCCAGCTAGTGCCTGCCTGGCACTGGGAGTACAGCGTGTCACAGCTCCTTTCTCCAATGAACCACCGAGGGTATGTGGTTAACAGACAGGTCCGGATTAGGTAGGTGCAGGTAAGCTCAGACGGAGGGCTTGTAAGCCGTGCAGGATGCCAGAGTACGAGCCGCCGACATATGTTTCGCACGTTGTGCGTCTTCAGGGGGGCGTCTATGTGGTTTCCTTAAGAGCTTTAATCTCAGTATCTAATTTGGTTAGTTTGCTGTTTTTTCTAGAGACCAGAAATCTAAGGAAATTGATGCCAGACTCATTGAAGTACCGAAACCATTCCTGTAGTTCAAGGTCCCCTTGTTGGGGGCTCACTTGCCATCTGAGGCTTCTGGGAACCATATTTAATTTTATATATGTGTCTAAAAAGGCCACATCCCATTGGGTGTGAATCTCAGCAATAGTAAGATTTTTCAGTCTGATAAAAAGGCCACTTTTTTGACTCAATCAGAATTGACTTTACTAAATAAAGGACTCAAATTCGCTCCACCGAAAAAATTAAACAAATTCCAAACATATATGGACATTCACCAATATATACGTAGGATGAATATTAAACAGTATTTTGCAGGTTTGCCCAACTTCAGAGCGACCATTGGCTCAACAAACCTTCAAACATTCAGGACTGACAAATGCTTCAACATGGAATCCTCCTGGTACACTGGCTCCTGCAATAAAATATTTAGAGATGTTGTGTTAAGAGACTTGGAGACTGTCAAAGTCTCTAATAACCCAATGGATCAGGAACTAACCAAGGGACTTGACTCTCTATGTAATAACAACGAGCTAGTTATCCGCCCATCAGATAAGGGTGGAGGAATAGTAGTTATGAACAGGTCTATGTATATCACTGAGACTAAGAAAATTGTAGATGACCAGGAGACCTACATACCACTATTGGGAGATCCTGTCATCCAATATAAAGGCTCTCTAGAGACTTTAATTAAAAAAGGTGCTGATCAGGGAATCCTCAATGAAAAAGAACAGATGTTTTTAGTCCCGCGAGCACCGAGACTCCCAGTGTTATACTGTCTTTTAAAAATTCACAAGAGTCTTACTTGCCCCCCTGGACGTCCCATTGTTAGTGGGATTGATTCTATTACGTCCAGGGTGGGCAAGTATATAGACCATTTTTTACAACCCCTTGTTCAGCAATTGCCGTCCTATTTAAAAGATACCAAACATGTCATCAACTTATTGTCACAGATCCGGCCAGATGAAAATATGTGGTTAGTGACAGCAGATGTGAATTCACTCTACACTATCATCCCACATCATCTAGGGATATCTGCTGTGAAACACTACCTAGATGTACTTTCTGATTTATCCCAGATACAAAAGGACTACCTGATCGAGCTCTTGGAATATGCGGCCAGTCACAACTACTTTTGGTTTGATCACAACTACTACCGACAAACAAGAGGGGTCGCTATGGGTGCTAAATATACACCTAGTTTGGCCAATTTGTTTATGGCCAAGTGGGAGGAGGATGTCATCTACAATGACCTGAACCCACATATCAAATTATGGGCCAGGTATATCGACGACATCCTCCTCCTGTGGACTGGCACCAGATCTCAATTGGAAGAATTCATTTCCCTCTTGAATACCAACAACAGAGGTATTGTTCTTACATACGAAGCCAGCCAAGACCAGATTAACTTTTTAGACCTTACTATCGTAAAGAGAGAGGGAACATTTAAAACAAAAACCTTTTTTAAAAAGACAGATAGGAACTCCTACATACCAATAGGAAACTGCCATCATAACAGCTGGCTCAAATCTGTTCCCAGAAGTCAATTCATTAGGATGAGGAGGAATTGTACAACTGTAGACGACTATAAAACACAAGCTGATATTCTTGCAAATAGGTTGTTGGAAAAAGGATATGATCAGAAAATGCTTGAAACCACCCTAGTGGAAGTGGGTGAAATAGACCGCTCTCAACTTTTGGACTGTACCTCTAAGACCAGTCATACGAGACCTACAGTCCCGTTTATCACCACAATTTCGACCCAGCACTAAATGATCAAAAAAATTATAAAAAAACATTGGCATATATTGGAGAATGACAGGGTTATAAAAACATTCCTACCCCCAAACCCGCAAGTGATCTTCAGGGGTGTACCTTCTTTGAGGGACAAAATAGCCCCAAATGTGGTTGACCCTCCGAAAAAAAAGGTTTCTTTTTTCCAAAGAGGCATTACAGGTTATCACCAATGCCGGAGGTGTCAGGTTTGTACGCTAAATAAAATAAAATTGAAAAAAACAACATCATTTTTTTCAACTAGCACCTCCAGGGAGTTTAAGATTGAACCTTTCATAACCTGTAGCTCTACTGGCATCGTTTACTTACTACAATGTCCTTGCGGAAAACAATATATTGGCAGGACCAAACGCTCTATGCAAGTCAGATTAGGGGAACATATTACCAATATTAGATCAGGATTCTCTCGACACTCAGTGTTAGCCCATTATGACCAACATCATAATCGTAATCCTGAAGGCACAATATTTTTGGGGATTGATAAATTTGACCCCCACTGGAGAGGTAGCTCTCTAGTTAGAGGACTCTCCAGACTTGAAATGTCCTGGATCTACTGAGTCCGCACATATTTACCATATGGGTTAAACGTGGACACTGATGTCAATGCCTTTATAGATAATAGTTAATCTATTTATTCACTTTATTGTTATCCCACTGTAAACCTGCTCTGATGTCCGGGTAGATCTGGAGGCTATAGTTCGGCCCTCTGGCCTTTCAGTAATTTCATACTGGTGTATTGTTGAGCCTTGATGGCTCACATTTCATAATATATTTTTTTTTAACCACCAGTTTTCATTTACTTACTGTTTTTATAGAATTTTTTTATTTTCTTTTTCCGCTCAGTATGGTTATACACGCCTGGAGTTTGATCTCTGTCCCCGTAGCTGTTCTAACACATATTAGCCACATTTACTCATCAATATGCAAGTAATTTACAATTTTCCCATTAAATATATGGACCATTAGGTAGTATCCTATCTTCATTGATGTATACTATTCATGCATTTTTTATTAGCTTATATGGACTGACTCACACTATTGGCAAGCGATCCCTCTTTAAAGATGGCAGATCACTATTCATGATCCCCGGACGTCAGAGAAGGGCGGTCTTAGAACGTTGCCAACGAAGTAAAAAGTGGCGAGTCAGCACGCTGCTCGTGCCCCTGGAAGAAGTCTGCTATTGGACGAAAGGGCGTAGGGAGGAACGGCGTGCTGACGTCACTATTGTTTTTATCCTCACGACCATCCGGAAGGACGGGCAGATTGTGAGAGCCGGCCGGCTTACTATTTTATGCTCTTTTAAGATTCGACAATTGTAAGTGCAATGAATTCTTTTTATTAAACATAATTCAAACGTTACTACTCTATGTCGGCATCCCTTTTTCTTTTCTCCTTGGGCCATTTATTGGGAGTGATTGATTATCTTAAGACCCAGTCAGTTGGGACAGGAATTGGAGACTCACACACAGGAACCCACTTGGAAACTTGCTAGGGCAATCTAGCCAGACGCGCTGTTGATCTTTTATAGATCGTATCCATCTGGTAAGCAGATTCTTAATAAGAGGTGGAGGCTCTCTTCTGTCCTGTATAAACACAACTTCTGGGACATCTTTCTGAACTCACTTAAGCTGGGACTTACCTTGGAGTTGAATATCGACACTCATGAACTTTGTCATTATCTATTACAGTTGTGATTCCTTTGATGTTAATTGTCACACACTGGAGCACTTGGTGTTGGTTTTCATATTTTTTTTGTATTTAATGATTTATTTTCATTATTAATTCATGCAGCGCAGCATTCCTTTTATATTCCTTTGCATTTGTTTATCTGACATTTTTGCTGCAGCAGCACCCACTTTCTTATCACATAAGATTTTTTTGTTTCGGTATTAATGTTTGGTTCACATCAGACCTGCGCAGTATTTTTTCACTGTTTCCACTTGTATGAAAATAAGTTTGCTTATCCCAGAGTTCAGCTTTAAACATCAAACTGAAGTAAATGCAACATCCACATATTGCAAATCGGCCTCATGCACACTGGATGATATATATATATATATATATATATATATATAATTTTTTTTTTGTAGCAAAACTCTACTCCCACAAAAGCGTATGGCTCAAAAACACTGAATAACCTGCCTTTAAGCGCTTTTTTTTAAAATCAGAGTTAGGAACATTTAGAGCTGAAAAACTCCCCTTAATCACTAGTTCTGGGTTTTTTCCCCAGCCAGGAAACATCCCTGCCAAAAACTGCTGATAACAGCATATGTGTGCATGTACACAAAATGCTGAAAAGTTTATTGGCTGCACAAGGGGGGGGGGGGGGGGGGGGGGGGGGGGGGGGGGGGGAAGACACCCAGTGTGCATGAGGCCTAAAGAGGAATATCAAGAATAATAATTAAAACTTTTGTTGTAAGGACAGAAATACATAGTCTGATCATGTATAGGCAGGCTGTACATAAGCCAATCAGCTGACTTCTGTGCAAGCAGCCTGTTGGCTTTTTTTTTTTAAGGGGGGGGCACACGCACACTATTCCTTCATCCACCCTAAGGGCCAGTTCCCACCAGATGGAGTTCTATGCGCTTTCAGTGCAGAAACTGACTGCACTGGTATGAACTAGAGCCATTGAAATACATGGAAAACACTGTGCATGCATTTTTAGTGCAGAAAAAAAAAAAAAAAAAGTGAGAGGAACCGTATCTGGTGTGAAGTAATGCCTAATGTGTGGATGAGGGCAATGGATGTTATTTTTTTCCCGTCAGAGGAGTCTTTTTTGGGGGGGTCTGCTTTAGTATTAACTGAAAATACATACGAGTAAGTTTTTACTACATTTGAGGGCATGTGCTTTTTTTGGATTATCCTCGGGCGATACACAGATGAAACAAGTCCTCCTGCATAAGTTGTACCTGTTTATCTGCTGTCTTCTCTCCATCCAAAATTTGTAAAGCTTGTTTGAGCTGTCAGACAACAGAGGATGGCAAGCTGAAATTGCACACAGCAGAGCACCAAGAGCTTATCGGAAGGGATACACATGCCCCCTTCATACAGGAACAGAGCTGAGGCTGTCAATTACAAGCTGTGTGCTGCAGACCCCTCCTCTTGGCATCAGAAAAAAACTTGTCAAAAATGACACACTACAGAAGTATATGCTTTGTTCATATTGTATGAATGAGGCTTACAACAACTTTAAAAGCATATACAAACCCAAAATTCAATATACCAATCATTGGATTTGGTGGCTGCATTTGCCCCCCCAAGCTTACATTCTTTATTTTCAAGTAGAGATTGGCCAGTTATAACCTCTGGTCTCAGGGTGGCTACATTCACTCCTCCACTGTGAGTATGGTGGAGCAACATGGCCACCAGCATTGTCAATCAATGGAGAGGGAAGCGTCACATGAACTCGTGGATTTAGAGGACTTTACATAGGTGTACAACAATTTGGAGCCCAACTCCTGCATACACTTAATTACGGCAATAGTACCCAGTGATACCAAGAACCGTTACTTTTACGGTGCAAATTGAGCCCATACAAAATGAATAGGCTCAAATCACACTGCAAAGAATTGCCAGCGATTTAAACAGGAATGTTGTGATATTCCTTTTAATATGACAAACCTGGATTCACACAGGAGCGGTGCAGGATACTGCATTCAAGTCGGACAGGATTTGCACCCGTTCATTTTGTAAGGTCTCACATCGCAAAGTTATAGATTTGGGAGCATTTTCACAGGTATGAGTACCAGTGAAACCCTATAAATACCCGATTCTCCCACAGCATGCAGCATATTGTATATGCAGAATGAATAGGAGTCCATACATTTATTATTTCACATCAATAATCACAAAGCTTTAAGTCACAGATAAGTTTTGAAAAAAGGCATGCAGTTTATTTGGCGAAAAGGAAAAATAGAAATAATTTATTATCTGCATGGTACAATAGCTTTTAAACTCCAGATTCTTTTTGCAGTGGGTCACATGTGGGAGCATTGATGAAGTTGTAAACCGCTTGTCTCCAAGAGCAAAAACTCCCATGATGAACTGGAGGAAATAAAACTGCTCCACCGAGACAGACCAGTGGAGGAAAACAAATGTCCACCACTAGTAAGCTCAACCTCCCCTCAAAAGGAAAATAAAACAGACAGGAACATTAATACAAAGAGTTGCCCCTTTT
Source organism: Rana kukunoris (assembly GCA_029574335.1). Lineage (NCBI taxonomy): Eukaryota > Metazoa > Chordata > Amphibia > Anura > Ranidae > Rana > Rana kukunoris. The sequence goes on along the minus strand of CM056050.1, from coordinate 146,303,483 downwards.
GGATGCTGGTTGTCTATAGCAGAGAAGAATCAGCCCAACATTACCATCCGGACCAGTTCTGAAAAAATAAAAAATAAAAAAGTTACTCATGTGTCAGACAGCTTGGAATGAGAAGTGTGCTCTTCCGTTTACACAAGAAATAGGAATGTCATTTCAACCAATAAAAGCATTGAATTCAATGCCCTGTCTAATGTGATGAAAATTGCCATTTCTGTGAAAGCCAAGAAGAAGTTCCTTGAAAAGGGGGGTAGGGGCTCCCACATCAGAAGATGGGCCTACAAGGTTGACTTAAGCAAATACACTCAGATAATAGTCCTAACAGAACATGCAAGACATTTTGCTGGAGTCAAACAATATATACATTCACACACACATATATACATTATATATATATATATATATATATATATATATATATATATTTGCACATCAAGAACAGTTCTACTTTCCGACACTTAATCATGGGACCAAATAACTTGTGATATTATGACCTCTATGCAAAGGCTGCTGCCTCAGTCTACAGGTGAATGGTGGCAACACCTGCAGCTAGTGTGGCAAACGTCATACCACCAGTTATACACAACTTCCTTCCGGTGCCACAGAGTCACGTGCACTTAAGCGGAAGTTCAATTTTCGTGTGAAACTCAGCTGGATACACACTATACAATTTAGATTTACCAAAACCATAATATGAGGACAGTGAGCACATTTCTCCTGATTAACAAGGGGCTTGCGCTTATTTTGTACATTGGGAACAAGATCCGCTCCATTTACTCAGCTTAGAAGAGTGGTACAGGCATAAAGCCTGCCCCACTTATTGTTAATTTCCCTTCTCCCAAAATGGTTTGATTGACAAGACATTTACTATTCTTCCTTTAATTTACTAGAATAAAAAAAATTATACAGTGGACACAATAGACATTCAATAAAAGGTCTAACTTTTCTAGCCAATAAAACAATTAAAAACTACACTGAGGAAAAAATAAAAATACAATTTAAAAAACAAACACACTCCCCAACCTAACAGTACATCTTATACATCCCAAAAGATTACTTTTATTAGAACCACAGATGAATAAGGGAAGGAAATTTGTCCTAACATTGCAATCCCATCCTGACAACCATAGGAGCCCCTATCCCAAATCGGGAAAAAATAATGTATTAAAGCACTACTAATCAGTATGTCATCTACAGCAAGTAATACAAGCAAAAAGTATTTAGCTGAAGCATTGGAAACATCTACCATCTACTAGAAGAAGCAATATAAATCAGACTGCCAAGAGCAAGGAAGCAGAAGGAAACCACATTGCACACACCAGTCTAACATCACACTCCTGTTTCCTCATCTTTACAGTTTTTGGATAGGACTAAAAACGTATTACTGTCAATTGAGAACATGCCGTATCAATTTCATCTTAGTTGAAAGTTAAACATTAGACCACAATCCAATCAGTGAAAGACTGGTTTTGTCTAAGGGGGGGGGGGGGGAGAATAAAATTCTGACATCTGTGCATGGATTGACATATGGATGCCACACGGTTATTGCTCCTCATACAATGCTAAACTGTTATTTGGACTAATGAAAATGGCAGAGGAGAGATAACCAGCCAGTTACCGTATATATTTGAGTATAAGTCGAGGTACCCAATTTCACACACACACACACACACACACACACACACACACACACACACTGCAAGCTGAAAAGAGGGTCAACAATGCCCATTCGCACGCCTCACTGTGCCCATTGAAACCTCACTGCAGGCATCCATTCATTGTTTAAAAAAGTCGCGGTCTCCTCCTGGTCCTTTCCGTGATAGGCGGAACCGTCTCCTAACACCTATGACGGACACTCTGATCCTCAGATTTAGTTTCCCCAGCAGACACTGTTCCGCCAATCACAGACGTACTCTTGTCTGAGGATGAAAGGACATCCATGATTGGCAGAACACTGAACACAGTGTCTGCTGCATTTTCAGCCTAGTAAAAAAAAAAAAAAGTGGGCTGAAAAACTTGGCTTATACTCAAGTATATACGGTATGAAAACTGGTACCTGAACTACATATGGCACCATGAAGACTTGCTTCATATACAACTGACTTTGATATTTTATTATTAATCTCCTAGAAATATTTGAGAATGACAAATTATCAAAATGCAGCCAAATCCCAACAAATAACTTGTCAGATCAAAACAATGACACACACCGCACACAGCCACAAGCAGTTTTTCTGCAACAAGAGAGTTCATTGGCCAAGTTTATTAAGGTGTAACCAAGACACCTTAATTTTGTTAAAGGAGCTAACTAAAACAATGCAGCTCTGGCAGAGCAGAGAGCATGCAGAGACATGCCAATGCATCCAGGAGATTCAAGAGATATAAAAGTAAAAACAAAAGTCACAAACTGAAACCAGATGGAGGAACCAGCATACCCAGGGGGGGTGGTCAGGAAGACATGATGATCCTGATAAATTCTGTGGGAAGGAAGATGCATCAGAGAGACCCCAGACAGAATTAATTTTTTTTTATATATATAAAAAAGGACCATTAAACCTAAATTTCTGAAAGACTTTCTTTCCAGTTTTCTGCCTAGTAATCATAGGGCAAGTAACAGAGTATAAATATGTAAAATAGTAGCTGCGATTCTGTTGCTCAGGAAATGCAAATATACATTTCAAATTATATCTGGAAAGTCTCAACTTCATTTGAAGCGATTCCAGATTCAAGTTCAGTGGCCCTTTACAAACACAAGATTACATAAAACATTTATATGGCAAACGCCAAAAACGTACAATCACAGTAGGAAGGTTTCTGTTGAGAAGTGAAAAAGAAGAGTAAGAACAGTAGAATAGACATATCCAATACTTAAAGGCTTCTTCAGCAGTTAGAGAAGGTAATATACATAGAAGACAGCATAAACTCACCTTCATAATTAATTTCACCATTAGGATTTTCATGCCCAAGCAAAAGACATTCCACCTCGTCCTCTTGCATCTTTTCACCTGGAACAAAATATATTTTCAGGATACCGTGCACCAAGTATGCACTAAAGAAACAGTCCACCCATAATAACATTCAGTAAAGGACAGAAAAGGGGACACACACACACACTTTTAGGAGACTCCAACTGAACTGGCTCTGTTCCTATCCAACTTGGAGTTGTGCATATTCAAACCACCTTTGCCCATTTCTAACCTCCCACTACATACTCCACAGAGCAAGTAAACTGGACATCCCAGAAAAACAAACTTAAAACATTACGGTTGAGGTGCTCATGCAGACACCTTTGTTAGTGTGGTCACCCTTGCTCGTTAGTGTGGTCACCCTTGCTTCCAGGTTTAGGTATGGTTTTCTTGGTCAGCTTTTCTGTTTCCAATAAGCAGGCTGAAGACTGATATAGGAAGCAGAACCAGGAAGATGATTTGCATACTTTAGGAACTACGGTTGTCACTTGCTGGACTGGCCTCACTATAAGAATGCGCTGCCTGCCTGTGTGGGCCTTGAGGAGGCATGAAACTTTATTTTTATATCGCTTATTGGAGGTGCATGCGACCAGTGACCCATCTCTGCCTTACTCAGACCCCCTCAGTAATTAAGGGCAGGTTGCAGGACTCTGACTCGTCACCAGAAGAGCCATCTTGCTCAAGAGTCAGGCTGCAAGTGCCCAGTGTCCTGTCACTACTGTTCTCCTAGCCCCTCCCTTACTCCACCAGCTGTCCAATGCCACACTCCACCTCCCATTTGTGCCCAACCCTGCCCACACTCCAACCCCCTGCATGCAAAGAGTTTAGCAAGCAGCTGGGTGGGACATATGAAACAATGGCTGCCTAGGCCACCTAAAGAGGAACCAGCCTGAGAGGAGGGAGGCATAATTTGTGATTGAAATTTCTACACACAGAACAAAATCCCCCCCCCCCCCCCCCTGGTCTGTATATAAAATTGTACAGTATTCAGGGTACAGACTGGGATGGAAGGTGACACAATGTTTTACTGCACCAAGTCACACCAATCCTAGTGACGCCACTGCCTACGTAGATCAAAATATCAAGCACTCTGCCATAAATGTCCACCGATTGGCCTAGTTTGATCCAACAACATTTTTAACATCTCAAATTAAATGTAAAAATAAGGTCACTACTCTGCCCTGTTCCTGAACAAGAGGGGGTAAAAAAGGAAAATTCAACAGAATGGCTACACTGGATGTAAACACATCATTCTGTGTAAGCTTGCCCTTTACAAATGCAAATCCGATACCTGAAAATTCAGTACTAAAACAATGAGAACTGAATTGAAGATTGACAGGCTACTATTCCTCCAAATAATGCCCCGTACACACGATCACTTTTTGTGATGAAAAAAAATGTCATTTTCCTTCATGAAAAAAAATGACATTTTTCAAACTTCATTTTAAAAAATGAAGTTGCGTACACACCATCATTTTTGGAAAATGATGAACAAAATGACGGCACTCTAAAGGGGAAGTTCTATTTGCCTTGAGGCTGCTTTTAGCTGGTTACTTGTTAGTAAAAGACGATTCCTGCTTTTTTGTCTGTTACAGCGTGATGAATGTGCTTACTCCATTATGAATGGTAGTTTTACCTCCCGTCTCCTAACTTGCTTCTGGGCATGTGCGGGTTTAAAACGTCATTTTTTACGTAGTTTTGCCCACACACGATCATTTTTTATGACACAAAAAATGACATTTTAAAAAATGACATAAAAAATTCGAGCATGTTCAAATTTTTTTTTGGTCATTTTTCAGAAGACATAAAATGACATTTTGCCCACACACCATCATTTTAAATGACATTTTTAAAAATGTCATTTTTTTTCATCATAAAAAGTGATCGTGTGTACGGGGCATAAGAATGCAGACTTCAAGCATAGCAGATCCCCCCCCCCCCCCCCCCCCCCCAAATATGAATGTTACCTAGAGTAATTAGAACATGGCGAAGTTCAGCCCCCATTACACATCCATTGGCTTCCTTGTCAAACACTTTCAGACCCTCGATGAAGTCCTCAATTGTGCACTGGTCCTTGTTTTTAGCGACTGTTTGCAACATGGGAAGGAACTGCTCAAAGTCAAGCATCTTGGTGTTCATCTCTGAAAGTAAACTTTGGTTATTTGAAGAGAAAAAAAAAAAAAAAACCCCCACATACACACCCCAAAACCACACACACTTATATAACTGCTGAACCAAGTGCATCTGTAACCTACAACACGCCAAGTTAATATTGCTATCCCCCACCCCCCCCCCCCCCCCAAGTGATCTAAACAGTTAGAAGACCCAAGGTGCACCATGGTTCCATCTGCTGACCCCATCTAACTATTGTGACCTGTCCTGTGTCACATCCAACATAGGCAAGATCACTGTGCAATCATTTCTGCTGTAGAGCATCACACTCACCATCCAACTTTGGGTTTCCCAAAACTTTTGTGACTTCTGCATTTGTTGGGTTTTGTCCCAAAGCTCGTAAGACATCCCCGCACTGGCAATAGAAGATTTTACCATCTCCGGTCTTGTCAAAGAGGTTAAAAGCATCTTTGTAATCTGAAAGAAAAAAAAAAAAAAAAAAAGAAGGTTTTTCATCCAAAAAGGTATTTGTTGTCACAGACGTTCTATGCTACCAATATGCAGACATAGGCCTTCCTAAAAACTGCTTGTGTATGTAAAAAATGCGTTTTCTAAAAAATACTAGAGATCCAGAAAAAGCCACCGCTGAAAAATCTTAGTTCAGATAAATCAGCGACTTATGTTCTCTTTATTGGTCCCCTACCAGCGCTGTTCTATTCTCAGAGTGATTCCTAAGCAAGTCATGTGCTGCGAGAGAACATGAGAGCGAGAGCTTCCGACGTGGGCTATGTGCATTTGAACATTGCATGACTTGGCCACACCCCAGCTAACCTGGCAGGATCTGAGCCAAAGGCTGCCACTGCTGCCTCTGTGACCTGTGGGGAGATGGAGAAAGCAGCACTGGATCAAGAGCAAAGTATGTTTAAAAAAAAAAAAAAAAATTAACTTTAGAACCACATTAATTCTAGAACAGTAACTGTAAATGACAGTAAAGCCCCATACACAACATCAGATTATCTGCAGATTTTTGTCTTCAGATTTACCAAAACCATGTAGTACAAGGGCCTGCCTGATTGCATACAAATTGAAACTCTTAAGGTTTGACCTTATATTAGATGGTTTTGGTAAATCTGAAGACAAAAATCTGCAGATAATCTGATGGTGTGTATGGGGCTTTAGAAGAGGATCTTTCCTAACAAAATTAGTTTACCTTTCAATAGTGCCATAAGACAATTACAGTCCCCCTGTTGGGGAGGCCTTAACTGCAAACTTGGATGCTCTTAAAAGGAGAAGTACAGCCAAAGCTCGTTTGGCTGTACTTCTCCTGCAGGTCACAGCAGCGCAGTTAGTTTTGCACTCCTGTGACAGTTTTCACTAGAGAGAGGGCTGAAGTCCGCTCTCTGCTGACGTCACAGAAGACAGTCCAGGCGCCGCATCATGACAAGGGAAGTCGGGATCTGCCAGGTGCATGGACTGACACCCAGCTTAGTCCATCAGCAAGCCACCGAGAGCCTGAGCTGGTGGCCCCTGCCACCTCCACAGCCCAGTGAGCGAGGAGGGGGCAGAGCAGAGAGCTGTGACAGACAGTCTACAGCTCTCTGCCCGGGTAGCCATCAGAACCAAAGTGATCGGCTGTGTTTGATTCTCAGTGCAGAGGACTGATGCTGCATCCACCCAAGTATATGGGTTTAATAATCCTTTGATTCTCTTTTAAGATCAATTTCTGCAGATGTTTAAAGGCTTGTTCACACTACCATGGGTGCTCAACCTGTGGCACTCCAGCTGTTGCAGGACTACAAGTCATTGTAGGGCTGTTACAAGCATGACTCCCAAAAGCAGAGGCATGATGGGACTTTTAGTTCCGCAACAGCTGGAGGGTCACAGGTTGAGCACCCATGCAGCTAGCCTGTATGCTAAAGTGATCGGTTTTAGCAAATGGGCTAGTGTCTGTTCCATGACAGCGGTGAATAGCTATGCCTTGGGTTTTTATCACTCCAAAGCATAATTTGCTTCTATGATTAAGCCTCTATTGTGTGAAACATGTTGGAGGGTTCTCCCATGAGCAGTAGACCAATGGGAAGCCTTTTATTTATTTTTTAATTTAGCAGAGCTCACTATATACCAAGGCAGGGTGCAAACTGGCTCCATTTTGTTGTAGTTCTCAATGTGTTCAACCTCATCAGCACCTGCAAACAGTGTGGCCAGTTGGCTGGGATAACAGATTGGGACATGGAGTCTTTTTTGTACGGTTTACCTTGCTACATTTTTCCCCACAAAGCACTGCATCCTACATCAAAGCAGTGCTGCAGTGTGAACAGTGCATAAAGAAAAAAAATGTTAATTATATTTGCTCTTGCAGTGACTGGTATTGATCAAGGGCAGAAATTAATGCAAGTCACTGCACATAGTGTAACCGGCCTCAAAGAGGGCAACCCCAAATGATCCACAATGAAAGAAAGTCGATAACTGGAATCTTTACTTCACATGTCCATTAAAGGTCACATTTTCATTGCAGTTCACATATTACACCCATATTTGTGGTGCAACATGTGCCCAAGCACCCCCACAGCCGTCACATTTAAATTCAGCACAGCTGAGAGCAGAGGTCTGTATGAAAAAGCTACAGAAAAAACAAAAAACGCAAATTTTTTCTTCAATACTTAAAATGTGAATGGGCTTCTGAAACTAGAGTACAGTATCCAAAAAAATGATCTTTTCGCAAACCATAACAGCGGGGTCAAACAACTAAAACACAGAGAATACCTTTGGAGATATTGGCATCTCTTGCGAGTAGTAAAGTGGTTCAGTAGAAACAAATTGTTCAGCTTTGCCTCATAAGAGAAATCCTACTAAAAATGTTCTGGTCCATTCACACAATTTTATTTCTATTAAGTGCACAAGATGGCACCTTGAATAGTAACATATGATGCCATTACACCACATTATGTTAAGGGACAAGAGAAGGGCTGCTAAACAGTAAGTATTCCCTGTACAAGAGCGGGTGGAAGTACAGCAAATTGTGGCAGTGTCTGGTGGCAACACAAGTAGTGCGTCTCAAGGACAATATAGGCACTGTATGCACACAAAAGCCTGACGTTATGCTGCAAGCAGCAGCCTTCTAGAGCAAGTGCATATCTTACAAATGTCAGCTAATAAATACATTTTTTGCACAAAGTAACACACACACACTGAAGGATAACTCCACTAAGAATACACACTATACAAGTTTTATTGCACGGAATTCGTATACACACGTCTCATTGGAAGCAGTGACATGCATTCCTCTAGTACAGTGTTTTTCAACTCCAGTCCTCAAGGCACACCAACAGGTCATGTTTTCAGGCTTTCCATTATTTTGCACGAGTGATTTGATCAGTTTCACTGCCTTAGTAATCACCACAGCCATTTCATCTGAGGGAAATCCTGAAAACTTGACCGTTGGTGTGCCTTGAGGACTGGAGTTGAAAAACACTGCTCTAGTACACCATACATAGTTACTGGTAGAGATCTCAGGCTACATGCAGACAGACTGTCACAATTATTAGTGTGCCACTTCCTTCCTGTGCCACTCCCTGAACAGCCCCTCCTGCTAAATTCCAGGGAGGGGAGCTGTAATCAGCCCACACTGAACCCTGCCCAGGCAGGCAGCATTTTCAGCCCTGCAGTGCATTGTCTGTTCATGTTCACTCCTTGTGAAAACAGTCACTGAAACACAGACTACAAAACTGCCCAGACATAAGAAAAATGTGGATGGAAGGAGGAGGGACACCAAGGATCCTTCAGGCATTTCCCAGTTAGGAATGTAGGAAACCTCTTTCCTAACTCCTATTCTAACTACTCCCCCTTCCTCGGCTGTACAGCACTAAGCAGCCCAGAGTGAGGCTTTGTTACCATATAAGGTATCCACAGAACAGGCAGTCATTGCATTGCGAGGGAAGAGGAAGGGGGTGGATTGGGTTACACAACAACGCTAAAAGTTCTATTCAAAAGTAGAACAGTGCCACAACACAGAACACACAAATATCACCCTATAAGGCTGGACAAAACCAGCACAATTTAATACCATGCCTTGTTAAACAGATTAGTGACAGTGTGTAGCTGAGCTTACAATGCACAATATTATGATATAAAAACAAGTTCTGCCCATCAACACAGTCAGTTTTGACCAACTGTGAATGCATGGCCCAGATAGGCAGAAAGGCAATTGACCAAAAATGAACTAGACCTAAATTTAGTAATGGAATATTACACTCTTCCAATAGAATGGTGCTGCCGGCTTTGGTTTTCTGACAGCCGCAGCAGGAGATCCCTCCACCGTTTAATGTGGATCCTTTTTTTTTAGGTCAGCCCACATAGTCAAATGAGAAAAAATGTAATCTTGTAGGGCTATCCCAAGGGTAGCTTTTGTCATTTTCAATATACACAAAGGACTTGTCAACACTCCATCCTAGCAGTCAGATGAAAACTTAGCAGCAACACGTCACAGCATAAGACAGGAGGAGATTAAAGTGAGGCCGTGTGGAGAGAATGCAATAGTAAGAGGATGCAGGGTTAAGGAATCATAGGATTTATATAGCGCCAACAGTTTGCGCAGCGCTTTACAATGTTAGGGCAGACAGTACAGTTAGAGGGAGATCAATGCACACATCAAAATCACTTACCATCTACCTGATCAGACACCAGGCAAGAAAGAGATAGGAATACAAACTGAAAAGTGCAGGAAAAGAAGGCGGTAGGTAAGTGCACCGTTAAAGAGTCTCAGAAGAAAATAAAAAGCAGCCAAGTCTTCCTGACAATCACCAACATTTGATGGAACACAAAGTATCTAAATACCGATTGAGATCAAGTAGGGAAGGGTTAGAAAACCTGTCAGGTTTTTACTGCCGTGTCCCCAGTGAGGAAATTCACTTGGATTGTCTTACTAACTTTTGTCACAATATCTGAAAGTGGGGGGGGGACGGACGGGACACACACAAAACGTCCAAGTCGTCACTGCAACAAGAGGGAACAGGAAGTTTTCCATTATTGTTGTTGCTGTGTCAACAGTCCAACTAAATGCTTCCCTCACTTTTGAGAGATTTCTTCTTATCCTGTTGCTACTACAGAACAGGAAGTGACGCTTCCCAATTTAACTGTTAAAGCCCTGGTTCACACCAGTGAAACTTCAGAACCGACTACTCGGTAGGATTTCATTGCAGCATGCTGTCCAACTTTATTTAACAGATGTCAATGTAAGTCACACAGAAATAATGCAGGAACCTGACTTGAGTAGCACAAACGCGAAGGGTTCCATTGCCGCAAAGTGAGTGTGACTTTAAACTGTCAAGTCACCCTGGTGTAAACCAGAGAAATGCTTGGTAATTCAAGGGGTAGAGGAATAAGAAATACATGCCTTACTCTTACAAGCTCCCTTTATCAATGTAACCGGTCCCCAGAAGTCTCTTCTCCAAGACACTCCAACAAGCGCTTGTGCACAGACATCAAGTACCGTTCAGGTACCAGTGGCCCTACATTGTATAAGAGGATGGTAAGGGGACCACTCACATAACAAAGTCAGGGCAACGAGGAGAATGCTGAAGTATTAAATCAAATATTACACCTTATTCCTCCATCCCTGGACTTAACAAGCATGTAACCCCTTTCGGTGGGTTACATGCATGTGCCAAAGTTGGGCTTCAAAAAAAAAAAAAAAATTATATATATATATATATATATATATATATATATATATATATATATATATATATATATATATATATATATATATTTATATATATATATATATATATATATATTTTTTTTTGAGAACAGGAACTTACCGATGAGCTGATCGTCTGATATGTCACACTGTGGGGGAAAAGAGAGATAGATCAGACAGGAAACAGGATGGTACTATGCATAGAAGAGGATGGCGGCTGTCTACAATAGGCCTAGGTGTCATACTACTGCACATACAATTTTCTACCCAAGGCCCGGTGCAAATTTCCTTCCTGCAACCACAGGTTGCAGGAAAGAAATTTGCATGACCCCCTCCAAAACAACACAGGCAGTGTTGACAGGTAATCAGCAATTGTCTTCTGGCAGGGGTGAGGGAAGTCATCCCCACCAGAAGATCTAGCAACCACTAGTGATAATCTCAAAATAATCCAGCTGGTTGGTTGTACCCAAGTTGATTGATCAACTCGGTACAATCAGCCCGTCCATTACACAGGTCAAAAACACATATGGCCGGCCTTAAGGCCAGTTCACATCACCATAGAGGTTTTGACGTGCTGTATTGCGTTTTACATGCACCACAATTGCATTCTACGTACCCATGTATCCAATGCATCAGAGATGCAGCAAGAAGCGATTTCTTTTAACACACCTATGGAGTGCTTTTTAATTCAGGGAAGGTGGTGTACACATGTAAGAATACTGACCAGCAACACAGATTTGTAGACACCCCCCCCCCCCCCCCATTAAAAACAACCAGCTGCATTTAGATAAGAAAATGCCATAAAGGCCCAACAACCTGGTGTGATGGAGCCCCCAATAGTCTGAGGTACAGAACCCCACAGAGACATGGAGGACAGGACACAATTCATCACTGGGGACTAACAAGTCCCACCAGTCCTCACCCAACCACTACAGCCATGACAGGACACAGCTCTTCTGAACTGTCTGTGTTACTCCACAACAACAAATTAGAGCCATTTCTGACCAATGACACGAAGAGTGTGGTCGCTGGTGTGCAGCAATACAGAGTTAACCTGTACCTGGCCCTTTATAATGGAGGCCTTGGCTTCAGTATGGAAGCCTGACAGAGAGGAAGAGACAGCCACACCCTTTATGAGCCCGGAGAGAACCAGCCTAACTCCCGCGGCCCGTACTATTTCCTCACACAGCCACCGAAAACTAAGCTCGCTCCCCACCAGCCTCCTCCTCACCATGTTTTCAGTCGGTGCTTCTTCCGGAATGTACCGCTCCCGGTCTTCGCCTGACTAATATCTATCTCTGCTGACGTCACCTTCTCGGTGTGACCACGCCTAGCCAATGACAAACGAGCGACGTTGGCTAATACGGTACTGATCAACGTCTGTAGGTTTCTTCGGTCTGTGCGCCCTCTAATGGCGGCAGTGCTGTACTGTAGGACCATCGGGTGTTCCTACCTAATGCTTATATAAAAGGCACTGTAGCTCATATCCTATTGTTATAGTTCACGCCAAGGCCTAGTTTACACCTTCATTGAAATAGAGCGGTTATAGCTAAGGAAGCTGTACATTTGTGTCAGTTATAACACCAGCCATTTGATCAGTGGCGGCTGGTTATACTGTTTTTTGTGGAGGGGGGCAAAAAAAAACCCCAGACTCAGCCCCTCAGTGATGGTCCCCCCACACTCAGCCCCTCCACAGTGATGATCCCCTCACACTCAGCCCCTCCACAGTGATGATCCCCTCACACTCAGCCCCTCCACAATGATGGTCCCCCCACACTCAGCCCCTCCACAGTGATGGTCCCCCCACACTCAGCCCCTCCACAGTGTTGGTCCCCCCCACACTCAGCCCCTCCACAGTGATGCCCCCCCCCCCCCACACTCAGCCCCTCCACAGTGATGGTCCCCCCCCCACACTCAGCCCCTCCACAGTGATGGTCCCCCCCCCCCCACACTCAGCCCCTCCACAGTGATGGTCCCCCCCCCCACACTCAGCCCCTCCACAGTGATGTTCCCCCCACACTCAGCCCCTCCGCAGTGATGGTCCCCCCACACTCAGCCCCTCCACAGTGATGATCCCCTCACACTCAGCCCCTCCACAGTGATGATCCCCTCACACTCAGCCCCTCCACAGTGATGATCCCCTCACACTCAGCCCCTCCACAGTGATGATCCCCTCACACTCAGCCCCTCCACAGTGATGGTCCCCCCACACTCAGCCCCTCCACAGTGAATGTCCCCCCACACTCAGCCCCTCCACAGTGATGGTCCCCCCCCACACTCAGCCCCTCCACAGTGATGATCCCCTCACACTCAGCCCCTCCACAGTGATGATCCCCTCACACTCAGCCCCTCCACAGTGATGGTCCCCCCACACTCAGCCCCTCCACAGTGATGGTCCCCCCACACTCAGCCCCTCCACAGTGATGATCCCCTCACACTCAGCCCCTCCACAGTGATGATCCCCTCACACTCAGCCCCTCCACAGTGATGGTCCCCCCACACTCAGCCCCTCCACAGTGAATGTCCCCCCACACTCAGCCCCTCCACAGTGATGGTCCCCCCCCACACTCAGCCCCTCCACAGTGATGATCCCCTCACACTCAGCCCCTCCACAGTGATGATCCCCTCACACTCAGCCCCTCCACAGTGATGGTCCCCCCACACTCAGCCCCTCCACAGTGATGGTCCCCCCACACTCAGCCCCTCCACAGTGATGATCCCCTCACACTCAGCCCCTCCACAGTGATGATCCCCTCACACTCAGCCCCTCCACAGTGATGATCCCCTCACACTCAGCCCCTCCACAGAGATGGTCCCCCCACACTCAGCCCCTCCACAGTGAATGTCCCCCCACACTCAGCCCCTCCACAGTGATGGTCCCCCCCCACACTCAGCCCCTCCACAGTGATGGCCCCCCCCCCCACACTCAGCCCCTCCACAGTGATGATCCCCTCACACTCAGCCCCTCCACAGTGATGATCCCCTCACACTCAGCCCCTCCACAATGATGGTCCCCCCACACTCAGCCCCTCCACAGTGATGGTCCCCCCACACTCAGCCCCTCCACAGTGATGGTCCCCCCCACACTCAGCCCCTCCACAGTGATGCCCCCCCCCCCACACTCAGCCCCTCCACAGTGATGGTCCCCCCCCCACACTCAGCCCCTCCACAGTGATGGTCCCCCCCCCCCCACACTCAGCCCCTCCACAGTGATGGTCCCCCCCCCCACACTCAGCCCCTCCACAGTGATGTTCCCCCCACACTCAGCCCCTCCGCAGTGATGGTCCCCCCACACTCAGCCCCTCCACAGTGATGATCCCCTCACACTCAGCCCCTCCACAGTGATGATCCCCTCACACTCAGCCCCTCCACAGTGATGATCCCCTCACACTCAGCCCCTCCACAGTGATGATCCCCTCACACTCAGCCCCTCCACAGTGATGGTCCCCCCACACTCAGCCCCTCCACAGTGAATGTCCCCCCACACTCAGCCCCTCCACAGTGATGGTCCCCCCCCACACTCAGCCCCTCCACAGTGATGATCCCCTCACACTCAGCCCCTCCACAGTGATGATCCCCTCACACTCAGCCCCTCCACAGTGATGGTCCCCCCACACTCAGCCCCTCCACAGTGATGGTCCCCCCCACACTCAGCCCCTCCACAGTGATGATCCCCTCACACTCAGCCCCTCCACAGTGATGATCCCCTCACACTCAGCCCCTCCACAGTGATGATCCCCTCACACTCAGCCCCTCCACAGAGATGGTCCCCCCACACTCAGCCCCTCCACAGTGAATGTCCCCCCACACTCAGCCCCTCCACAGTGATGGTCCCCCCCCCACACTCAGCCCCTCCACAGTGATGGTCCCCCCCCACACTCAGCCCCTCCACAGTGATGATCCCCTCACACTCATGCCCTCCACAGTGCTGATCCCCTCACACTCACTAGGGTTGCCACCTGTCCGGTTTTGACCCGGACAGTCCGGGTTTGGACACATGTGCCCGGTTTTGAAGCCTCCTGAGACCCGGGCACATTTTTTTTTTAGCTGTCCATCCTGGCCCGGCCGCAACAGAGCTGCACATCCCCGGCTCCACCAGCTTGCCTGAGTGTTAGTAGAAGGTGTGCCGCCCGCAGCAGTGCTCTCTGTTAGCCCCCTGTAAACATGTGTGCATCCGGGCTGTAAACATGTGTGCAACTTCTCACTGTGCTAGCCCCTCCCCCTCCCTCCGGCGCGCCTCCATCTGCATTGTGTGCTGCAGAGTGGAAGAGGACACATGGGACACAGAGTGCTCAGCTCTTCTCTGACTGGCTACAGAATACACATGGAGGTGGGTGGATGGGCGGACCATACACTACCCCCACCATACACTAAACATACAGTTCTGCCCCCCCTGCATATACCATTACCATCCACAGCCGTATATACAGTTCTGCCCCCCCTCCATACCATCCACAGCCATACATACAGTCCTGCCCCCCCCCCCTCCATATACCATCCACAGCCATACATACAGTCCTCCCCCCCCCTCCATACAGGGCCGGATTAACAGAGGGGCTGATGGAGCGGGGGTTGTAGCTCGATGACCAGAGGTCACAGAAACCCCACATTTGGGGGGTAGTCAGTTGAAGACCTACCCCACAACTGGTCAAAATATGGGATGGCTATCATTTATGGTTCTGGAGATACGGGGCTGCTTGCGCAGCCTGTCAGAAGCTACATACAGAGCAGCCATTATAAATACAAGCTGACACACTGCAGCAGACTGAGAAAAAAAAAATCATCATTAATTTTTTGCTATAAAATTACTCTATGGTGGTCTTTGCAACTTTTTATGTTGCACGGCATAGAGCTGCACGATTCTGGCTAAAACGACAACTGCAATTTTTTTGCTTAGAAGATAGATGACGATTCTCTCATGATTCGTGCGGCATAACATCATCTTTCACATTAAAATGAAAAAAAAAAAATGGACTAACTTTACTGTTTTGTTTTTATGGTTTTTATTATTCAATGAAGTGGGCAAATGCAGCGTGACATAAAATATTGCAGCAATTCCCATTTTTGTCTCTGCTAAAATATATATAATGTTTGGTGGTTCCAAGTAATTTTCTAGCAAAAAATATTGGTTTTTAACAAGTGTTGGACTTTAAGTGGTTACATTTCTTGCATTTACACACAGAAGTTTAATCTAAAAAGGAAGTTGGTTACAGTGTTTCATGTTGTTTACAAACTTGGCAGACAGTCGGATATTTTCTTTACACACAGAAGTTTATCCCTTTGTTCTATGAAGAAAGTGTTAGTTACAATGGGGCTGATTTACTAATGAATCTGCGCTGCGCCGGTACATGCCTTAATTAGTGCGCTGGATGAATCCCTAATTAGGCGCATGAACCGGCGGCAGCAGCAGCGCGATGTGATTGATAAGTAAAGCCGCCGCCGAACTCCCTGTATAAGTCTATGGGGGAAAATCTTAATAGTGAATTTTAAAGGCTAATCTGCAAGTTTTGTCCTAAAAAGTGTTTGGGGACCTCAGTCCTGCCCCAGGGGACATGTACCAATGCTTTTTTTATTTTTTAAAACGGCCGTTTTTTCGGGAGCAGTGATTTTAATAATGCTAAAAGTGCAATAATAAAAGTGTAATTTTCCTTTAAATTTCATACTATGGGGGTCTCTAATGTCAGCATGTGAAAAAGCGCATGTTTCCCGTGGTTAGAACTGTCTCTGCACAAAATGTCATTTTTCAAAGGAAAAAAGCCATTTAAAACTGACTCGCGGCAATAATGAATTGTCGGCTCCCGGCAATTGCAGGAGAATTCATTCATTAAAAAAAGGGGAAAAAAAGCGTGGGGGTCCCCCCAAATTCAATAACCAGACCCTTTAGGTCTGGTATGGATATTAAGGGGAACCCCGCCGTCAATTTTTTAAAAAAAATGACGTGGGGTTCCCCCAAATATCAAATACCCTCAGGTCTGGTGTGGATAAGGGGAACCACTCCAAATTTAAAAAAAAATGGCGTGGACCCTTCAGGTAAAATGGTGTGGACACCAGACCCCTTTAAGGGGAACTCCACTCCAAATTTAAAAAAAAAATGGCGTGGAGTCCCCCCTAAAATCCACACCAGACCCCTTATCCGACCTGACCTGCCGGCCCGCAGAAAAGAGGGGGGGACAGAGCGCGGCCCCCCCCCTCTCCTGAACCGCACCAGGCCACATGCCCTCAACATTGGGAGGGTGTTTTGGGGTGCCCCCCAAAACACCTTGTCCCCATGTTGATGAGGACAAGGGTCTCTTCCCCACAACCCTTGCCCGGTGGTTGTGGGGGTCTGCGGGCAGGAGGCTTATCGAAATCTGGAAGACCCCTTTAACAAAGGGGCCCCCCAGATCCCGGCCCCCCCCCTGTGTGAAATGGTAATGGGGTACCTTGTACCTCTACCATTTCACGAGAAAAAAAATGTAAAGGGTTAAAAAAGACAAGAGCCGGTTTTTGACAAGTCCTTTATTATCTTCTTTCTTCTTTCCTTCGGGTTTCTTCTTCCTCCTCCTTCTTCTTCCTCTGCTTCTGTCTTGGGTCTTCTATTCCCGCATCTTGCCCGGCGTGTTCTTCCATCTTCTGTTCCTCCCGCTGTCCTTCTCGTCCGCATCTTCTTCTCCTTCTTCTTCTTCGCCGGAGGCGCCGCTTCCAATTGAAATCCCCGCTGTCTGCCGGACCACGCCCCCCCCCTCTGACGCCACGGGC